>CM035413.1:79363354-79953354 GCA_020310875.1 Ceratopteris richardii
AGCATGCGAACATCACAAGGAAGAAGAAGAAGAAGCTTGGAGCACAACACACAATACTGAATGTATTACCAGAGAATGTGCAAAGATAAGTAGCCCATTAGGGTAATAGGCGTATATACAAGCCGAGGGAAAAAAACCTCCTAAAGAGGGAAAAACGTGCCTCGGTGGTCCTAGTGTGTTCACACACATCACTACCTAAATATATCAACAAATCCCCCCTCGGAGTGATGCAGTGAACAAGGAGCTGGCACTCATGTATAAGGAAGTGGCAAGCTTTGTGGAATCAATCCACAAAAGGAAGTAAGCCCAAAGCTTTGCGGAAAGCTTCAACTTCTCCCAAGGAAGAGCCTTTGTGAAAAGATCTGCAATGTTCTCTTGCGTGGGCACATATGCAAAGCTGATCTCTCCAGCAAAGAACCTCTCCTTGACATAATGATAATGCACCTCAATGTGCTTAGTGCGAGCATGGAACACAGGGTTCCTTGCAATTGCCAATGCGCTATGACTGTTCGTGAAGATGGTGGTTGAAGGGCTTTGGTGTGCATAACAAGAGAAGGAAGGAGGAGATGGAGGGAGAGAGAAGAGAGGAGAGACGCGTGGACATGCGTGGGAGCCTCGAAACCCACATAATGATCTCTCTTGAGGCAATACTCTATATATGATGTATATATATGAATATGGGGGTAAGGTCACATGACCCTTACATCCCCAACAATCTCCCACTTAAGGGTCAATGTGACCATAAGTGGTAACATATACAAAGAATGATGTAGGACTATACAATAATGTACAGGAAGAGTCCGGATCTGCACCCATACCAGATCAGCCTACACCAACTGCCTCGAACAAGGTGTATCCATGCACCTCGAACTGCTCTGGACTCATATCGGTAAGAGTCGAGCTCACATCTGACTGATGCAAGAACTGATGAAGTTCCTGCAAAGCTCCCACTTGCTCTATGCCTATGTCAATCATCGAGCGACTGACAACTCCAAGTGCAAATGCTCCAATAGCAACTGCAATGTCTGGTCTCGAGCATAACAACTCATACATCAGACTCCCGAATGCTGATGAAACATGTGCTATCCTGGCTAACATAAGTATGTCAGCCATGCCTATATCCAAGGCATCCAAAGCACCATCATCAAGACCAACATGTCCTGACATATCTGTGTCAACATCTGGCATGAGCGAATCCAAGAATGAGTGCATAACTGCTGACTCCTCAGCATCCAAATCAGCCATCCTATCAACCAAGGATGTGTCTAGATGTGCATCCTGAGAGCTAATATGCTCTAGTATACGCTGTGTACCATGAGAGCAATCCTTCTATACCACACCAAGTGTATGATCATGCTCCACATGAGCTGTCTGCACACCATCAACACCAAGATCAAACTGATGATCAAACTCTAACTGAGTATCATCACAATGCTCTATATGAGCATCCACATCATGCTCTAAAGCATCCAACTGATCATCCAAAGTATGCTCCAAATGAGCATCCACATGATCAATCAAACCATGCTCTACATAAGCAACATGAGCATCCAAAACATGCTCTATATGTGCATCCATCTGAATCCTGCCATACATGTGCATCATGAATGTCAATAGACCTATGTGTAGGTAGACAAAATGAGACATGACGAGTCTCACATCGCACATAAGGTTGAACTCCCACTGAGACAAGACTATCTCTCGCATGAAGTACCTGTAGTGGATACATGTGCCCAATCCTAGCACCTCTGACAAGCATAAGCTGTCCCAACTGCAACTGAAAATGATGCTCACCAAGGAATGCATAACATCTACTCTCTTGTAATTGGCTTACTGAAATCAAGCTCATAGGGAATGAAGGCACATAACGTACATGTCTGAGTATAAGTGATGCTCCACTAGGTAGCATAAGGCTTGCATCTCCTGCACCCTCAATGTCATATGCCATACCATCAAGCATGTGCACACATCCACGACTCTCACCTGAGAATCGACAAAACCACTCACGATGTGGAGTAACATGAAAAGTGGCTAATGCGTCAAGAAACCAAGCCATATGTGTGCTATCTAATGAGCAAGAGGAATCATGAGATGAACCATAGGAGAAAGTGATATCACCATCACTGGCATAATCAACTGCCATAGACTCTCATGAAACCACTACCTGATCTACATCACGTGCATGTCTCTGATGTCGTCGTCGCATCCGCCTGAAGCAACGTCGTCAATATGGCCATCACGACCACAATGCCAACATCGAAGTCGTCGATGTGATCTATGTCTCACATGAGTCAATGGACTCGCATACATATTGTAGTATCTACCATAATGCACTACTCGTCTCCTCATACATAACAGACTCATATATAGAATCCACAAGCTGTAATCGGATAGTGGAGCTGGCCAATGCATCCATATCCATCCATACGTGGTCGGGCATGTCACGAGGCCTCTGTGCATCTCTATGCACATACATGTGTAACCCTGCACGAACCAATGTATGCCACATCTGAGCTTTCCATCTCGGAAAGTCAGTCCCATCAAATCAAGAAGACACCATGCTGGTAATCCAAGACTAGTGTAGCTCAATGATGAGTAGCACCTCCTTTAATGTCAATCCGGGAAGACGTGAGGATGGTATGAAGACCTCGAGCAAGTGGCGGCACAAGTGCGTGAGTGAGAAGCACACTAGCATGCACACACATACACACACACGCGCACGCACGGCAAGACAAAGAGCGAGAATCAATGGAGCTTTTAGATTACTTTCAAAATGCTCTTACAAGTTCGTTTCAATTACAATCTAACCTCAAAAATGAGCTCTCTAGCTCTTTTTATAGTTTTTGACTAGCTTTTGGCTCTGTCCAGACCTAGTGTCCGGCCTAGTTAAAAATTAGGTTCCAGGGCTTATTTGAGGGCTCAAACGAAGTCTAAAAATTATGAAATTTGGTACGATGGTACTTCTAATGCTCCTCAAGCTCGAGGACTCCTCGGCTTGCACAAAATGGAGTCTAATCTACCAAAAACGGGATTTACAATGTTTGTGTAGTGATTAAAATCACTTGGGTTGTACATAATCTATGGGAAAAAATGATCTGGCCTTGTTGCCGTATTGTGCATGACTCCTTTGTTGCTTTGTATGCCAACACTCCCCCCTTCCTAGCGTCTGTCGCCCCTGACAGACCTTTGTTCGCGCGGGTGGTCGATGTAATATTGGATGACATTGGTGGCCAGTTCATGTTCTCCTATCCTTAAGCCTCTTGCTAGATCGGCTTCCAATGCCTCCCAATTTATTGCACCGGGGGTTTCTGGTTGCGGGGTGGTGTAGTACTCTGAATACATTGCTTGTTCACAAGCAAACAGTTGAAGCAGATGTGTCGGCTTTGGTGCGAAAATCTCCGAGTGGTACTCCCAGAAACCTGATCTGAACATTTCTTCGAAGGTCTGTTTGTAGCAGGCGGGGAGGTACTTGATGCGTGCATGCCAAGCGTAAGCCACACGGATACTGGGGGTGGTGCTCATGTCATACACCAAGTCGTAATTTCCATTGCTAAACCCCGGAAGACGTACCTGTGGTGCGGCTGCATTTCTAAAGGTCTTCAGCACTACTTGCATCATATCTAAGATTTTAAGCATCATTTGTGCTGCTACATCTGGCATGGGCTTCAAGCGCGGCATCCAGTGGCGAATGGTTCCCATCATATATGCTACCGATGGTGGTCCTTGTGGTGGCGCGATGTACGGGTAGTTCAGCCATTCCTTGCATTGCGCATTGTTCTGTACCTTGATATTAAATGCCTTCCACGACCTACGGCGGGGGACTGGACCGTAGCATGGGTTGTACAGCAGGTGTAGCGGCGCGTTGTTCCATGTGCGTAGCATTTCTGGATAAGTCTCTAAAAGTTTCTGCCGCCATGTTGGTTGACGAATCTTGCCTTTTCGCACCTCTGGAGGAAGGTCTTCGGGTTGAAATTGGGTCGCAAAAGTAGGAATCTGACCCGTGACTCTTTGTATTTCTGCATTATAATCAGCCAAGATAATATAATATGGCCTGTACTGGAGTTCCGATGAGAGAATCAGGCGTCTCGATGACAAGTTCTTGAAGTAATCTGATTGTAAAACAGTCTCCTCTATGACCCTCATAGCCTGATTTTGCACTACAGTGCGCTCTTCATGCGAGGTCCCTATTTCCTCCACTTGTCGTAACCATGGCGGCCGTGGTGCCTCGAACGTGTCCTGCCCTTCTTCTGTTTGTTGGCCTCCTGGGAATGGTTGCGGATCATATTCTTCATCGAACGTTTGTTCCACAGGAATTTGCACAACTTCTTCGTCCGTGGGAGCCTCCGGAGGGGAAGATGGCCTCTCATATTGTAGTAGGCGTGTTTGCAATTCAGTTACCTGTTGCTGGAGGTCTTTTATGGCCTCTGCGTCAGAGGGAAGCGAAGCCGCAGAGGGGGTGGTTGGAGGGGCAGCTGTTGGGCCTTGTTGGTGTTCCTGCTTCAGTTGTCCTAGCTCCTCCGATAGCTTATCATGTGCTTCGAGCAGCATGGCATAATCTTCCAATATAATCTTGATATTATCGGGGGTTACTGCTTGAAACTTGGATGGGCTGATGGGTGCCCCCGGTGTGCTCTCAATCGCTGCCTCCAGGTTCTCTTGATTTTGTATTTGCAGACGTCTGTTCTCTTCCTGAGCAGCCGCAAGATGGCGTTTAAGTAGTGCCATATTTCGCTGAAGTTTTGAGTTGCGTTCCAGCTGTGTCCGTAGGTGACCTTCTACCACCTGCACTGCTTCCTGATCTACGTTCTGTAGCTGTACCTCCAATATATTGTGGGCTTCTTGGAGGGTGTGGAACTGTGTGTGGAGGCGAGATTTCTCCTCTTCTAGTACCGCAAGGCGGAGCTGTAGTGTCGCTGAGTGCTCTTGCAGGCGTGCATTTTGTTGCTGGAGTTGAATGTAATCTGTTCTTAAATTTGATATACAAGCCAACATGGTGTCCAATGCATTACCTATAGATGAGTGGGGGGTGTTTACCGTGGAAGATGCATGGGAAGGGAATTGGGGAAGGGAGACAGTGAATGATGTGTCTACGAAAGTTGTGTGTGTGGGTGAAATTGGTGGAGGGGGAATGGGAGGAGGTGAAACCGTGGGTGGAGGTGCCGTGGGTGGTGAAATGTCCATCCCTTCAGGAGTGGGTGTTAGTGTGGGGCCTGCCATATACACTGGTATGGTAGGTGGTGTGTGTGTGGAAGTGGTGAATAGATGTGAAGTGGGGTGGGGAGCTGAAAAGACAGGGAATGGTTGAGGGCCTGGTTGAAAAGCCCTAGCAAAGATGTCCTGGAGGGATTGTAGAAATGGAGAGAGGGATATCGGGGGTTGGGGTCGTAAATTTGAGGAGGGCTGAAAGGGTTGCGTGGTAGCAGGGAAGCCCATGAATGTAGATCTAGGGTCAGGATGACCCGTGGCTGAGGGCGTTGGGGATGGTTGCCCTAGGGCAGGGTCTAGGAGGGGTTCGGCGGATTGTGTAGTGTTGGGGTTGTCTTCGAAGATAGGATTATCAGTGGTAGAGAATAGGGTGGCACTGGAGATCGGAGTACGGAAGATGAAGGTGGGGTCGGTGGGTTGAGTAGTCGATGTGGTTTCTACTGTTTCTCTTCTAGGAGGTGATGGTGGGGGAGTAGGTGGTAGTGGTTCGGTGGACTCCTCATGGGTGGCTGGGTGCTGTTGGCTAGCTGTCTGGGAGGTTGTTCTGATAGTTTCAGGTGTAGTAGTCGGCTCTTCTGCAACTGTAACGGGAATTTGAATATTTTTGCCTGGGCGAGGTCGTGTCTGGAACCTTCGTGGGTCATATTGAACTGAAGGCCTCTGAATGGCAGTACGCACAGCTTCTACAACTCCATATGTTTCTGCCATCAATAAGAGACCTTCCCTGTACTCTGAGTCAACTCCCGCTTCTTCCAACAACTGAGTCATAAGTACTCTGCTGCTCTGTTCAGTGAGTAATTGCTGCGATCGTACTCTTTCCATAATCTGATACAGCCTTCGGAGTTCTGCTGTATATGCTGGGGCTTCAGTGGTCTCTTCTTCATACGCTTCTTCTTCTTCCGGGTGTCCGTGTTGTTGACTTTCTTGAGTGTCACTCCAATGGACATGTCTACCGTCTGTAGACTTTCTTCTTCTTCGTGAGGATGTGCCCTGCTCCTCTGCCTCTGAATAAAACTCCACATCAGAGAATTGTGTGCTTTGTAGGAATGCTTCGAAATCCTGGGGGTCCAGTCCTTCAGCCTCTCCAGTGGCAGCAAATTCGAACTCAGGTGTGACAGGAGGAGCCGATGGGGTAGGTTGTGTCGTAGTGTCGGATTCCGACCGGGGTATCCTAATGGTAAAGGGAGGTACCGTGCCCTCTCTTAATGGTGATGCCTCAGGAGTAGTCAGGACTTCCCTTGTCTGGACACAAGGGATCGCGCCCCTCATGCGCTTGGACTGATGTGTGGATGTCTTGAGCCTTTTAAACATTTGTAATTGTGCCCAAGTTAAGGCACGCTCAATGGGGACATCATATGCCAAGCATCGATAAATGATGCGTGTGAGTGCACAGCATCCATTCACCACTAATTTCCTAGATGCCCGTTTGTTTGCTTCATACAACTGATCTATAATCCACACTGGTAGTTTAATAGGTAACGCACCTGCTTCCGCTAAGTAGAGAGCAAACCAGATCTTCTTGTGTGGTTGCGTGAATCGGTCTTGACCGGGGAAGGCGAAATGTTGCATGCACATTCGGAGAGGGATGGACACATTTGGGGTGAGTGCTGCCATGTCTTTCAGCTTCACTAGTTTCCTGTCCTTCATGTTGGTGGGAACGAGAGCATCCTTTTCTGAGGGTACATGCGTGCCATGCATATTTAAAGCATCACTCACCAGCTCCACAGTAAGTTCAAACCTCTTCAACTCGTTGTTGCCCAGCAGTGAGGGGAGAACAAATGATCCGGGTTGGTCCTTATCTTCATTAGCTTGTAATGTGGAGACCAAATAGTAACATCGGAGGAGATCGGGTTTAGGTAGTGGGGCTTCAAAATATTCCGCCAATCCTGCTCGTTGCCATATGGTTTGTAGATCTTCGGTGTTCTGTAAAGTCTCGAACTCCTTGGAGAAAAATTGGAATCGCACCCATGATCTGTCATATTCGCATTTAGACTCCCAGATATACTTGGCCTCACCTAATGGACCGGGCATGCCATTGAACCAATGAGAATTGGCATGAACTCTTTCCGTGATGCCTGTAGGTGGATCTGGCACCGGGAGTTGCTGAAGGTGTTGCATCTCCACTGGTCGTTCCGTCGGGGGCACGTCCACAGGTAGGCTATCCACATCAATTCCTGCAGTAAGTATCCCTACTTGTGAGCCCGAACCTGTCGCTTCTGCCATTTTACTGCTTGCCTTCTGATTCTGTGAGAATATAGAAGCATGTGTTAACACGTAATGGACAGAATAAATCCGTTGCTGTCCCCGTTACAACATTAACATGAGGCAGATGATGAGTTAGTGGTTAGTAAGTGCACGAAGACAGTGAGTGTCGTTAACGTTTGTGTATTCCTAGGAGACTAATGCCGTTAGTAAGTGGGGTGAATTTACAAATCGGGGTCGGGGGGTTTATTACAGGTCTTAGGCTGCCAAATGCAGTGGATGGGCTTTGCTTTCGGTTTCGTAGAGACTCTAGAGAGCTGTGTCGGTGTCGCTGTTTGGGAATGGGGCCTTTTAGGGACCCACTTATAAGTGATTACATGCATGCTCATGGGTCTTGGTGTGTTCCTAAGTGTTGAGCACGAGGGAATTCTGGTTGTACTCGTAGAAGGGTTATGCTGCATAGGTCGTGGCCTTGGCGTAACTACTTGTGCCCTCAAGCAAGCCTTAGGCACCCAAATTTGTCTAGATTGTGGGCTTGCCTTCATCGACTTCTTAGGCACCCAAATAGATTTTACTTTAGCAGAAGAATTTCTGAAAGACTTCTTATTAGCGTCGTGTTGTTGGTTACTAATAAGAGGCTTTGCCCGTGTGGTTGACGGTGGTGCAACCGGTCGTTCGCCTTTCCGCACCCACACCTGGTTGAGTTTCTGGGGCATTCTGCTGCGCAGGTACTTTTGATCTCGGACATAGGTAGTACTCTGCTTCTTCTGCCTGTGATCCGCCTTTGGTTGCTGCCTCCTTCTGACCTTTGGAAAAGAAGGGAGTTCCGTTGCATCCCTGACTCCTTTTTTGCAAATGTCATTCCTCTGCAACACAGGGTTTTGAACAAGAACAGCATGGTCATCTTTATGTGTACCCCTGGAAGGACCAGGAGTCTGTGCCTTTCCTAGTTCCTTGAGTGCTCCATTGTCTAATTCTACTGTAACTCGACTATGACTGACCCAAACCTGGAGAAGTCCACTTCTTAGGTTTAGATTGACTGCTCGGTCATAGATCCAATCCTGACCCAAGACGAGAGGTTCAGTGAGATCCTCATCCTGACACACTAGTACTTTAACTGTCATTGCCTCATCCTGAATGTAGAGGGGAAGTTCCACCTCGCCCATGCAAGGGGTTTCCACGCCTCCCAATCCTATGAGATATGCTTCCACAGGATTGACAGTTAACTGCAACTCTTGACAGTAAGACACTCTAACAGCACTAGTGGCTGCACCTGAGTCAATCAAGGCTCTCACGGTCCTTGCACTCTTTCCTTGTCCTATCTCTAGGGTTATGAAAGGACGTCTATCGATTATTCTATGCGAGCTTGTTCCTGCAACTTCACACATGGCCATGGGACATCCTTGATCTGCATAGTCATTTGCTCTAGTCTGATCTCGGTCTTGCCTTCGTAACTTCATCCTTCTGATACGTTCTAAAGCTTCTGCTTGAGCCTCTTCTCGAATGCGCTTTTCTTCCTCTTTGCGTTTCTTAGCAGTATTGAGTCGGCTGAGCATTTCCTCCGTGAGGGGTTCCTGATACAACTTGACTCTACAACCGCTAATATAGTTAGGGAGAACATCACCCTCTAATGTGGCTAATTGTACTGCTCCACTCGTGGAGATCCTATTGATGATCATTGGTCCGTAGCCTCTCTTTTCTAGCTTCCTTGCGTGTTGTTTCAGTGTATAGACTAAAACTAGATCTCCTGCTTTCAAACCCTTATCCTTTACGTGGGCATCAAAGTATGCCTTCTGTCTCTTCTTGGCTGCATATATTCCTGCAGCGGCTCTCAGTCTTGTTTCTCCTAATCGTTCAAGGTCAAAGATCCTAGAGGAGAGCTCATGACCTGTCCATTCGTGCTCTCGTGCTACTCTCAATGTAGGGATCAGGAAGTCCAAGGGTAACACAGCGTTTTGGCCAAATACCATCTGAAAGGGGGTGGCTTGGAGTACCGTTTTGTAGGCAACTCGGTATGCCCAAACAGCATGGTGTAGCTGTTTGTCCTAGTCAGAGCGTTTAGTGTTCACTAACTTTGTCAGTACATTGCATAAAATCTTATTAGTGCTCTCAGCTTGTCCATTAGCTTGAGGGTGATAAGGGGCAGACTTCTTGTGTATTACCAAGAATTCGTGGAGTAGATTCTCAATCACTTCGTTCAAGAAATGAGTGCCTCTATCACTTACAAGCTCTATAGGTAGTCCATATCTCGTAAATACATTCTCAAACAAGAATTTGGCAGTTGTTTGAGCATCGTTCTTGGTTGTAGCCTTTACCTCTACCCACTTGGTGAGATAATCTGTTGCAACAATGATGTATTCCGCATGAGAACCTTTCGCTGGGGGATTAATAGGACCTACGAAGTCTATTCCCCACTTAGAGAATGCACGTCCACCCATCATAGGTTTCAGTGGCATCTCATCTTTGCGTATAGGATACTGAGTCCTCTGACAGACATCACACCGTTTCACATAAGTATGTGCATCCATGTGAAGGGTAGGCCACCAGAAGCCCGCAAACAATATTGCCTTGATTACCCGATCTGGTCCAAAGTGTCCTCCTGCTACACCTTGGTGAGCAGTCTCCAAGATTTTGAGATATTCACTTTCATGGACACATAACCTCAGGTAACCATCTTTACCGCGCTTATATAGATTATCACCTATGAGTGAGTAATCCAAAGCTTCTTGTTCTAAGCTCCTTTTCCTAGCTAGAGTCATGTCTGGAGGGAATGTGTTTGTTCTCAAGAATGATACTAGAGGTTCACTCCAATCTGGCACAATGGATACTTGATAAAGAGTGGCATGTTCCACTGGTGGTTTAGTGCAACAGATTGGGCATTCCTTGCACAACTTTTGGACATCCGCTTCCATAGTTGGCCAGTGCACTCCGAATCTCTTTAGAGTCTGTAAAGTTCGTTGCTTTGAATGGTGTTGCTCTAACGCACCTACATGTGCTAATTGCAACCATTTAGCGTACTCATCCTCTTCTACGCAACAAGCCAAGATCCCTTGATCTGTGTGCTTGTACATGCTTCCTGCCATGATATGGTACTTTTGGGCTTTTACGATCTCTCTATTCCGTGTGTTCACCACTGGATGATTAGGCCCGTATGTCAATACTGGTACTATTGGCTTGGCCCACTGCGGCACCACTTCCAAATTAAACAAGTAAGCATCAGGAAGGTCATCTGACACTCCTTGTGGGGCTTCTCCCGATGTGAGCCTAGAGAGATGATCTGCTCTCAAGTGGGTTCTACCTTTTCTTACCACAACCTCAAAATCATATTCCATTAGCAGGAGAAACCATCTTACTAATCTTCCCGTATTGCATGGCTTGTTTACTAAGTACAACAATGCCTGATGGTCCGTAAAAAATTTAAACTTATTTGCAAGCAAATAATGTCTAAACTTTTTAACTGCATATACCATGCCTAATCCTTCTCGTTCAGTAGTGGTATAATTTCGTTCAGCCGCATTCAATTGTCTACTGGCATAGGCGATTGGAAGATCCATATTACCTTCACCAGTAGGTTGTGCAAGCACACATCCAATAGCATAATTGGATGCATCCACATGAACATGGAATGGCTTATTCCAATCTGGTGTGGTCAAGATTGGTGCTGAACATAATCTTCGTTTAAGCTCTTGGAAGGAATTCTCACATTCATCCGTCCACTCAAAGTTTGTCAGAAGTCCGTACATGGGCTTTGCAATGACAGCATACATGTGTATAAATCGTCGATAATAGCCACAATGCCCCATGAAAGCTTGTACTTCCTTGACATTCTTTGGCCTAGGTAGCTCTGCTATGGCTCTCACTTTCTCCTCGTCAGTAGATATGCCATTCTTTGACACTATGTGTCCTAGAATCTTACCTTGCCTTACCATAAAAACGCACTTTTCTGGGTTCAGGCAGACTTGGTACTCTCTACATTTGTCAAAGATTTGTCTGAGTTCAGGAATATGGGTTTGCCTAACGTTGGAATGAGCACAAAGATCATCAACATAGACTTCTAAACTCTTCCTTAGGAACTCCTTAAACACATGGCACATCAGTCTCTGGAAGGTAGCTGGTGCGTTGGTAAGCCCAAATGGCATTACTCTAAAAGCAAAAATGCCCCATTCTGTGGCAAAGGCTGTCTTATGCTGATCCTCTGGAGCTATGGCTACTTGATTGTAGCCCGAAAATCCATCGAGGAAGCTGTACACTTCCTTGCCTGCCACTCTTTCTAAGAGATGTTCTGTGATGGGAAGCGGATAGTTATCTCGAATCGTGGCGGCATTAACCTTTTTCAAGTTAATGCACACACGCAGTTTGCCATTCTTCTTGGGCACCACTACGATGGGGGATACCCATTCAGTGTGCTCAATTTCATAGATAAATCCAGCTTCAACCAGCCTATCTATCTCTTCTTTGATCTTAGCAGCGTAATTATCGTTATATGTATAAGGCTTTTGCTTAGAGGGTTTGGCATCTGAGGTCATGGGGATAGTGTGTGAGCATATGTCAGGGTCAACACCTTTCAAATCCTTGTAACTCCAAGCGAATACATCTCTGTATTCTCTTAGCAAGGCAATCAATTCATGCTCTTCTTCTTCTGTCAGGTCATGGCCTATATACGTGCATCGCTCCTCTCCTTCTTCTATGGCCACTACTATTTTCTTGGTGGTTTCTTTGTTATCATAGGCCTCTCCTGATTGTGCCTCTCGTTTAGGCATTCTTATCATGACTCTCCTGTCATCTATCTCGTACTTCTTAAAATTTTCTGGGACCTCAAACAAAGATTCTTCCTCCTCTGGTAAGACTTCTTTCTTTCTTCGTTTCTTTCCTTCTTCCTTCGGGGTAATATGTGTTGCTAATCTTACATCATTTGTAACCTCTCCATGCTTCTGCGGTTGAAATTCTACTTCATGGAAGTATTCTTCATCTGATGCAAATGGAGGGTCCATAATGATTGACTCTAGATCGGAGTCACTTGCATCCTCAAATGCATCAGGGCTAGGTTCGCATTCTTCTAAAACTGCCTCTCCCATGATTGGCTCTATGGAGAAGACTGAAATATCATAGCCATCCTCATCACAGTGAGGTGTCCATTGTTCTTCATTGATGGCTACGTCCATTGTTGCTAAAATTTCTGCCCAGCCATGGGGTTCAAATTCCTCGTCTGGAAAAACTACAGGTGCATAGGCTGGGTCTTGAATGGGTCTATGGGTTTCGTTTGCACCTATTTCTCTGGCCTTTTCTCTCTTCTCTTCTTCTACTGCTACCTTGCACATCCATAAGTGAGTATCTTCATGCATCCATGAGGATCCAGACCCTATGGAATGCACTGATTCTGTATCATCTTTGGCTCTATGGATGGGATTCCATTGGATAGGTGGGACATCTCTATGAGAATAATCCTTGAGATTGACTTTGGTTGTAACACCTAAGTGCTGCAGGTACAAAGAATTGGTCCCCCAATCCTGTACCACTTGCAACTGTCGCATGAATGGTCTTCCCAAAATCATCTCATAGGCATGATTCTTGCTGAAGTCACATATGGCAAAGGTATGTTCAAACTCGACACCACAAGTGGTGAGAGTTATTCCTTCTAGCAATCCTAGGGGTCTCTCTATGTGACCATCTGCCATTTGCAATTTCATTCTCGTCGGCCTGAGTGCCGGCTTGCCCCAACGCTTCCATAAGGAGGTAGTGGCAATTGCAACTCCTGCACCTGAGTCCAAAATTGCCTTGGTGGTGTACTCCTGGTAGGTGATGGGAAGATAGGTGTTCCCTTCTTCACCTTCACACATATCTCCTATCTTGTCCAAGGGAATTTCTGGCACTGTCCTATGGGATCCTACCCGGGAATGAGGTTTTGCAACTTCAGTTACTCGACTGGCTGCACATTTCCGCGCGTTTAGTCTATCCTCAGGCAGTTCTTCCAAAGTGAGATCGCAATGCACCTCGGTGTTCTTTACTACCTCCGTGTTCCTAGGTATGACTGAGTCGTCGTTCCTTACCATGACTGTGGGTGCTCTCATACATGTGGACTTTGCTTCCCATGGGCCTGTGAAGTGGGGTAGCTCTTGTATGGAATTCGAATCAAAGTCTAATCTCTCGTGAGACTGAACACTCTCATGCTCCCCGTAAATAGATGGGATGTCTTGTGGGAATTGGTCGTGTGCATCGTCCACAAGTTCAAAAGGAGGGGCGACCTCGCTTTCGTTATCCCATTTGTCTTCTTGAATCTCTCGTAGGAAGTCTGGTGCAAACCGATTCATAGAAGAAGAAGTGTCTGGCTCCGTAGAATTGGGCGCGTAAGCAACCTGTGAAGGAGGGCTCATTCTATTGTTGACTCTCTCCTCGTTCTCGCAAATGGCTGGAGCACAAGCTTCTTGGGGAGGATTACTTATTCTATTACTTTTCCGAACAGGCTCATACGCTCTCTGGGAAGGAATGTGGGTTACTTGTGGAGGTACATATGCTTTCGAGGGGGGCTCCTGTGACCTTTGGGGGGGAAGATAAGCTTCTTGAGGAGGCCCCCGGGCTTCCTGAAGAGGTTGGCTTATCCGTGCTCTTGCCCTCTCCTTTCTTTGAGGGGTAGGTTCCTTTTCTGGCTGTGCTATTAGCCTCTCTATTCTTTCTAAGGAGGGGAAGTTGTCCGGTTTAGGGGCATTGGCCACATACACTTCTGATTGGGAATGATTCCTGTTTTTGCTTGCTTTTTCTTGGTCTTGATTTTTTTCTTCCTTTTCAGATCTTGCAATTATCCTCTCTAACTTCTCTAGGAATCCATCCAAATGTAATTGCGTTTTGGCTAAGCCTGAGTAATTGAAAAGGCGACTGGCTTCAAACATAGTCTGAGCCAATGCGACCATTTTCGCGCATAGTTTGGTTCTTTCTATCTCTAGGTCAGCTCTAGGATAGCACTTGTCATGATCCGTGACGTTTGGCCCTTCTTGGATTCTGGCCTGATATGCTTTAAGCATCATGTCTATGTCTTCGGGAGTGGGATCAGCTAATACCGATCCTGTTTGGGGTGGTGGGTGGGTTACGTGGGCTGTCTTAGAGGGTGAAGGGATGGAGGGTGATGGGGATGGTAGCGGTGGGAATGTGTGAGAGTGCGGTTGAGATGTGATCTCTATGATTTTAGCCTTGGTTTCTCGTAGACTTTCCTCAAGTTCACTCATCTTCTTTGCCCATTGCCTTTTCATGCGTTCGCGGCTATCTTTCCAAGCTCTCGTTCTCTTTTTATTTTGGCTCTCCGTATCGCTAGCATCTGGGGTCTTTTCCTGGCCTACCCCTTGGTTTTGTTGCAATGCCTGAGCCCTAGTGACTACCTGTATTGGTGCAGTGGAAGTGACACTTCCTGAGGAGTCTACCACTAACCCAACAACGTTGATAGGGGTGATTTTTGGCATGCTATTGGGGTTCTTTGGGCAATCTCGTAAGAGATGCTCTTTTCCGCAATCTTGGCAAAAGCCTTGGATAGTCAAGGACTGAGGTTGTGTGGGCGGAGGCAAGGGACAATCACGAATGAGGTGATCTCCTTGGCATCTGTAGCACGGTCCTCTTGGGAATGGAGGTCTTACTTGCCTAGATTGAGGCCTAGGATTGGGGTTTGCATACATGACGTTCGTGTAATCTGATTCCCAACTCGGTTCGTTTGTCTCTTCGCTATAATAGGACTCACCATGCTCAGGAGACTGCATGTAGTAGGCCTGGGGGCTATCAACATGGGTCGAATCAAAGCTATGGTCACTTGGGTCATTTTCAGAGATCAAGGATGTTACAGGGACTATAGCTCTATTCAGGTTCTCTTCTGCAGCCGTATACTTTACCGGGATCACATTAGCTGGGGCAGGGGGTTGTTGTGCTAGCACAGGCTGAGGCCTTTGTTGGGCCTGATACTGTGGTTGGTAGGTTTGTTGGGGTCTAGCATATTGTGGTGGTGGATTTTGGTTCTGGTATCTGCCTTGTTGGTAGGGTTGCGGATAGGGTTGCCTAACTGCCTGCTTGTTGTATGGGCAGTCTTGTGCGGTGTGATTGGTGTATCTCCGTTCTATGGTGCAGTACTGGCTACTAGGGTTTACTTGGGGTTGAGCCATAATGGGACAG
This sequence comes from Ceratopteris richardii, assembly GCA_020310875.1. Taxonomy (NCBI): domain Eukaryota; kingdom Viridiplantae; phylum Streptophyta; class Polypodiopsida; order Polypodiales; family Pteridaceae; genus Ceratopteris; species Ceratopteris richardii. The sequence goes on from CM035413.1 coordinate 79,378,907, forward strand.
ACGTTCGCCATATGGTCACCACCGCATGTATAGCACCTTTTCACAGGGGCAAATCTTGGGATTTGTTTGCTAGTTACTCCTAATTTCTGGGCCACTTTTTCGGCAAGTTCTTCAATTGATGTGGCTTGTGTGGAAGATTGACTAGATGCACTATCTGAATCTTTGTAAATTTTGGACAACTCTAGCTCTTCTCCTAGGTTATCTTCAATGTCAATGCACATACGTACACATTCTTCTATAGTCCTAGGGTCTTTCAGATACACATAGGATCTCAATTTTGGGCTCAGCAATCCGTCAAGAAATAAGGCTACTTGTTTAGCAGATGTGGGTAGCTCCGAAATAGGGCACCTTTCAAGATATTGTCTAAATCTTCTTCCTGCAAGTCTCACAGTCTCTTGAGGGGTTTGCTTGAAGCTGTGAATCAGTGAGGAGGTGTTGTGTCTTATGCCGCTCTTAGAGAACTCTATAATGAATGCCTCTAGGAGTTGATCTATGCTCCTGAACTGGCGTTCATCTAATGGCTGAAACCACGTAAGTGCTGTGTTCCTAAGGGTTAGACCGAAGGCATTGTACTGCGTGAACAGATCCTCCACTTGTTCAGCTCTCAAGACTTGCTTGAACTCTGCCACATGATCATAGGGATCTCCTGTGCCGTCAAAGTAATTCTTCATGGACTTAACTAGCTGGGTGGGTCTCAAAGTTCTTGTGTGCTCTCTAGGCCTCGGCAGAGGGAATCCATCTACATTTCTTTGGTTCCTGTGGGCTCTATGCATCTCAGGTTCTACCCTATTCGTCTCCGTTCTCGTTCTTTCTCTGCCCACTGGATTGGCAAAACTTACCTCTGGTCTATCTTTACTTCTGTCTCTTTGCATACCATGAGCCTGGGATGTTCCAGCTCCAGGGTGACCATAGGCTACATTTGATCTTGGTTGGGGGAAAATGAATTCGCCCTTCCAAGTGTAAGCATGCCTATCATTTTCTGTCACCACAAAAATCCTCTCTGACGTGTGGTCTAAGTAGGTCACTCTACCTGGGCTATCTGGATCCTTAAACTCATAGATCATGATTGTTCCTATGTCAGTTGGGTGATCCGGTTTATACCTCCAGAAGGCTTCGTCCGTTTCTCGATTGAGAAGCAAATCTATGCACTTGTTATCTTGGGGGATCCACTCAGGCGTGATAATCCTAGTGAGAACTGATTTACCTCGAGGGGTTCTAGGTTCCGCACCCATGTTCCCTTGTTCCAGGTCACCTAAGTCCGCTTCTGAGATTACATTCCCAAAGTCATCTGTCCTATCAGGATGACTAGTGACTACATATATAGTTCCTTCTTTGTCCAGGTATGCACCATTTTCAAACTTGACAGCTGGGTGTTCTAGTCCAATGGATTGATCAGGGTTTTTAATCTGGACCACAGATCTTCCTAAGCCGTCCTCATAGATGCTAGCACCTAATCGGTTGGTCCTCAGGTACTCCAACTGTGTTTTGTAAGGGCCTTCTACCCTGTACAAGTAGGGCACTCCTGAACTTCCCGTAGGTTTGTCCATGCCTTGAGACATCTCTGACTCACTGGTCTCAGAGCGAGGGTAGTTCGAGTGGTGGCTCAACTGCTGGGCCCAGGACCTAGCAGTGTGGTTGACACTAGCCTCTGAAGACCTAAGGCTTTGTCTCTCTCTTACTAGGTGTCGTCCTGATCTAAGGTTCATATGCCTAACTGATTAGCCCAAATTTTTGCCCAGAGTACAACCTCGTTGCCGATCAATTGGTACCAGTCACTTGATTCTTTTTAGTTATTCCTCGTGTTTAAAGTCTTGTCTGCTATTACGTCGTCAGGAATGCTTGAATGTTCTTCGTACTTTCAGGTTGATCGTTCCACGTTAGGTTCTTTCCTTTATGTTGTCGACAGTACAGAGATTAAGTTTTTAGCTTGAACTTGAGTTTTTAGGTAGTCTTCAACTTGATAGTGGCCTATCGTCGCCCTGACTTACTCCTACTTCTAATCGCTCTTAGCCTAGGCTAGGAATTGACGAAGAGGAGTTGAGAATATTCCGACCTTTCTTGCCGAACCTTGCTCTTTAGTGCTCGAGAAGTTGATTCTCAAGCGTGTGCCACACCCTTGCTTGGATACTCTCAATTGCTTCTCAATAGGCCTGCATAAATCCCAAGATTAGCTCCAAGTAGACCTTTCAATTGACAGACAATTTATTTCAGACACTTTTTTTAATGACCCTTGTTCCCCCTTTTGCATTGTTAGAAATTTACTCTAGAGCTCCCTTGGTGTTCCTACCCCTCAGTGTGTCAACTTCCAAATATCCTATCTGAAAATCAACGCGTTATTCTTATAAAAAACAGTTGAGGGCGTGTAGTATATGTCACGAGCTTTCCGACAAGCCCTAGAGCTCAGAAAATGGATTTCGTATGAAAAAGTTATGACCGTTCAGGGTTTAGGGGGTTAACTAGACAAACAGAACCTTTCGGGGGTTTTAATGCATTTTCTAAGGCCTTTGTAAGTAGATGAGTACATGAAAGTGCAAATATGCCCAAAATTTAGCCTAAATTTCCAAGAATTCACTCCTTAATTTTTTGCCGAAAATGCCTGTCTATCGCGATAGACGGTGTCTGTCGCGATAGACACAATCTATCGTGGGGGCTGTCTGTCGCGATAGACGGTGTCTGTCGCGATAGACAGTGTCTATCGTGGATTTCTGTCTGTCGCGATAGACGGTGTCTGTCGCGGATTTCTGTCTGTCGCGATAGACGGTGTCTGTCGCGATAGACGCTGTCTGTCGTGAAATTCGGTCTATCGCGATAGACGGTATCTGTCGCGGATTTCTGTCTGTCGCGATAGACGGTGTCTGTCGCGATAGACGGTATCTGTCGTGAAATTCGGTCTGTCGCGATAGACGGTGTCTGTCGCGATAGACGGTATCTGTCGCGGATTTCTGTCTGTCGCGATAGACGGTGTCTGTCGCGATAGACGGTATCTGTCGTGAAATTCGGTCTGTCGCGATAGACGGTGTCTGTCGCGATAGACGGTATCTGTCGCGGATTTCTGTCTGTCGCGATAGACGGTATCTGTCGCGATAGACAGTGTCTGTCGCGATAGACAGTGTCTGTCGCGATAGACTGAAAAAATGCAAATTTTTGAAAAACTTCTAGTGATCTAGAGTGCCCTCAAGGTGTAGGTTACAATGATAAACATGCATTCACAAAATGTTAAGATTTTCTGTCTATCGCGATAGACAGAGGCTGTCGTCCCGGGACCTGTGCAGAGCCTGTCGTACCTGCGCACACTGCTGGGGATGATGGTACAGCAAAAAACCTGCAAAATAGCTCAGAAAACATGCAAAAACAGCACATGCAAGTTCGCTCTCTCGCTCTCTCTCACAAGTGAAATGAGGGAAATGGGGTGGAGGTGGGGATATAGTCAAAAAACTGAAATTTTCGCGATGATGGAGATGGACGTGGGAGATGGTGATGATGATGATGGTGAAGAAAGTAAAAGAAAATCGATGAGAGTGAAGAAAATACCTACAACTCCAACGCGTCAACTCTACGTCTTACCATCACACGCTCGTCCTCAAAGCTCGATCCCCGGCAACGGCGCCAAAATTTGGTGTAGCTCAATGATGAGTAGCACCTCCTTTAATGTCAATCCGGGAAGACGTGAGGATGGTATGAAGACCTCGAGCAAGTGGCGGCACAAGTGCGTGAGTGAGAAGCACACTAGCATGCACACACATACACACACACGCGCACGCACGGCAAGACAAAGAGCGAGAATCAATGGAGCTTTTAGATTACTTTCAAAATGCTCTTACAAGTTCGTTTCAATTACAATCTAACCTCAAAAATGAGCTCTCTAGCTCTTTTTATAGTTTTTGACTAGCTTTTGGCTCTGTCCAGACCTAGTGTCCGGCCTAGTTAAAAATTAGGTTCCAGGGCTTATTTGAGGGCTCAAACGAAGTCTAAAAATTATGAAATTTGGTACGATGGTACTTCTAATGCTCCTCAAGCTCGAGGACTCCTCGGCTTGCACAAAATGGAGTCTAATCTACCAAAAACGGGATTTACAATGTTTGTGTAGTGATTAAAATCACTTGGGTTGTACATAATCTATGGGAAAAAATGATCTGGCCTTGTTGCCGTATTGTGCATGACTCCTTTGTTGCTTTGTATGCCAACAACTAGCAATGTAACAAGAGACTAAAAACGATACTCTATCCTCAATAGGATCACGCCTGCATATCGATATGCATAACTCATATCACATATGTCTCTATGGAGAAGAAAACCATGTGAACCACCTGTCACATAACCATGCATCTAGCATGCACATAAAATCATGAGCATAAGCTTGCTCACCAAGTCTCCAAAGTGACGAAATAGATGTGAAAGAATCCTGGGAAAAATTCGAAAGAGTATCCCCTGTAAACTGAGCAATCAAACAAGATAACCAATAATGAAAGAACAATGAGTAATCTACCACCACCTGTCACTGATCCAACCAAAGATAATGGCAACTACATATGCCAAAAACTAATACCAATACACACCAATACAATGGTGATGCACCTCCTACTCAAGAATGAATCCTGCAAGATGGTCCAACCTATCACGAACAACCTACGACCAAGTACAAGTGAATGGAGATAAATAATGATCTGAAGTTATCGCACAAGCTTCAAGATCCACTACAGCTCTCTTCTAGCATAAAAGCCGATGAAATCTTGACAGCATCTCCTCTGTAAAATGGACTCTATAACCAAATAAACCATGTGGGAATCACCATCCACAACATCAAATCAATGAACATTTGCTAATAGAATAGCAAATCATGGTGACAACCAAGTGTGCAACCGAGGCTCTGGATCATGTACTTGCAAAGAAAACAAAGATACAAGTACCAACCAAGATCCAAACAATCTCTCATAAAAGATGTGCAATCGGTAGGTAAATCCGTAACCAAGTGGCATAAGCAAGATGTAGACCACAATGCCACTATACATCCATGATCGAACTCATGATGACATAAACCTCAAAAAGAGTATACCACAATGTCATCTTACAGGCCAAACATGTGACAAGATCATGCTCTACTCTCATATGGAGGAGCTACCACAATGATCATACATGTACAATGCCTTGAAGCTCTGAAAGTAAGAGCTTGCACACAAAAAATTCTCTCTTGAAGAAGTTCCAAAACAAATTCAACCTCCAAGTGAAATTAGGGTTCTTATAGCATAAATGTGTTGCTTTGTATTTTGCTGTTTCAGAGGTGATAGCCTCAGAATCTGAACTTTTTGCCTTTAACAAACTTCAAGATCTAACTCTTGGCTATGTAACAAGATAAAGAACACCTCAATCGGAGGTGCGTAGCTCAAGATATGCTCAAAACAAGCACCTGCTGTCAATTTCACTTTCACTTGCAACAGTACTGCTCTGTATTCTGCAATTTCGGCAACCTAAAACTCAGAATCTGGATCTGAGTTTTTCTACAAAGTTGTACCTATCTTTCCAAGCTACACACAGCAAGTTGAATCATTGAATTCCAAGTTGTAGAACTCAAGTTATGATCCAAAAACTGACCTGCTGTCTTATTGAATGTAGATTTGCTTTGTACAACAGTATGCATTTTTCAAATTTTCGGCACTCTAAAAGTCCGAACTAGGTTTTGCACTCTTCATGTCTGCAGTAGACTCAGATGTTTGGTAGTTTGACGGTGGGGCGACCAAACATATTACCTTGCAGCGCAGTTTCTTCTCTTCAGTCGAGCCTGCCCCTACAGGGAATACTGTCACATGCGGCAACAACTCCTCTTATCCTGTCATGGGAGTTGGTAAGATCATTTTGACTACTGTTGATGGTAGTTCTTTCACTTTGTCAGATGCTTTATTTGTGCCAGGGATCAAGAAGAATCTGTTATCAGTTTCTGCATTAGCCAAGATTGGCTTGGTTGTGAAATTTGTTGATGACAGATGTACAGTTCATGATCCCTCAAATGGCGATGTGATTATTGCTTCTAGCATTTTATGTCGTGGGCTGTATAAGCTCATAGACTATGAAAGATCAGTGAATGATTCCGCATGTGCAGTTCATGATTCTCAGGCTATGTCAGATGCAAAGCTTTGGCATGCACGCTTTGGTCATCTGAATTTTGCTAGTTTGCTACGCCTTAAGAAATCAGAAATGGTGTCCTCTTTGCCCAAACTTGAGGCACCTGGAAAACATGTTTGTGAAGGCTGTATTTTGGGCAAAATGCAGCGTTCATCCTTTCCAAAAGATGGTTCAGTTCGGGCTACTCAGAAATTGCAGCTTGTACATAGTGATGTCTGTGGTCCTATGCAGACACCTTCTTTTGGAAATTACCTTTACTTCGTGACTTTCATTGATGATTTTTCTAGGCATGCATGGGTATATCCACTCAAAGCAAAGTCCGAAGTGTTCATGTGCTTTAAACAGTTTTTGGTTTTGGCTGAAAATCTGTCAGCATGTAAAATGGGCACCCTCCGTTCTGAACAAGAGGGGGAATATATGTCTTCTAAATTTAATGCAATTCTGGCTGAACATGGGATAAAACACCAGTGTACAGTGCCATATACACCTCAACAGAATGGAGTTGCCGAACAAAAGAATAGGTCACTCATGGAGATGGCGAGGTGCATGGTCAAGAGTCAGGCTTTACCACATAGTTTCTGGCTTGAGGCTGTCATGTGTGCAGCATATGTATTGAATAGGTGTCCCACTAAAGTACTACAATCTATCACTCCATATGAGGCTTGGCATGACCGCAAGCCATCTGTTGCTCATCTGCGTGTTTTTGGTTGTTTGGCATATGCACTAGTGCCTGAACAGCATCACAAAAAATTGGATGATAAGGCAATAAAATGTATTTTTGTTGGGTACAGTTCTGAAAGTAAGGGCTATCGTCTGTATCATCCACAGACAAAACACATTCTGGTTAGCCGTGATGTTGTATTTGTGGAAGATGTTGTTCACCCATTGCTTTCATGTACTAAGGAGACATCTATTAGCTCCAAAGACATGTATGATACTTTGATGCCTCTTTTTACAGGTGGGTAGTCTAGTGCTGGTCCTAATGAGGCAACTTCTCAACCTTTGCAGGTTTCATATGATGATGCAAATCATTCCATTTTTTATGTAGATTTACATGATGCACTTGTTGATGAGAGAGCTGATATTGAGCAGGCAAAAACTATGCCAAAATGGCTGGTGCAGACTTTGCGTGATAGCAAATTAGATGCACCTTTATCATATCGTACTCATTCAGGTTCTCATAGTGCCTCCTTTGCATCAAATTGCTATGCTATGGCTGCATCTAGTCTCTGTGATGAGAATGAGCATGTTTCTTTTGATGAAGCACAGAATTCAGAAAATTGGATGGCTGCTATGCAATCTGAATATGATGCTATAATGAAGAATGGTACATGGTCTTTATGAGACTTGCCTCCTGGCAAGAAGGCCATTTGCACTAAGTGGGTATACAAGCTGAAGCGTAAACCTGATGGTACAGGTGACAGGTATAAAGCTAGGCTTGTTGCAAAGGGTTATGCACAGGAAAGAGGCATTGATTTTGATGAGACCTTTGCACCTACATGCCGTATGACTACTGTTTGGAGCATTTGTGCACTTGCAGCCCATCATGGTTGGAATGTACATCAGTTGGACATTAAAACAGCATTTCTGAATGGTGACTTGCATGAAGAAGTGTATGTTTTTCAGCCCCATGGCTTTATGCAGAAAGGGCATGAAAACCAGGTGTGCAGGTTAAAGAAGGCATTATATGGTTTAAAGCAAGCACCATGTGCTTGGTATGAGAAGATACATGCCTATCTGATTGCACATGGTTTTGAGAACAGTCCAACTGAAAGCACCTTATATGTTAAGCGTGCTAATGATGTGCTTCTGATCATTGTTGTATATGTTGACGACATGCTGCTCACTGGCCTTATTGAGAAGCATATTGCTGATTTCAAGGTTGATTTGCATGCTTCATTTGAGATCTCTGATTTGGGGCATTTGCATCACTATTTGGGCATTCAATTTATGCAAGTTGATGGTGGAATGGCTTTGTGTCGAACGAAATATATTGACACATTATTGCAGCGTTTTGGCCTTGAAGAGTGTAAGCCTATTACCACACCTATGGAGACAGGTTTACGATTGAGTCTTCATGATGCTGGAGATGCATTTGATGCTGTTCTCTATCAGCAGGTTGTTGGGTGCTTGATTTACTTATGCATTACTCGGCCAGATATTCAGTTTGCTGTCTCACAAATGAGCAGGTTTATGCATTGCCCAGGAGTCACGCATTGGAAGGCGGTTAAGCGCATCTTTCGCTACTTGAGTGGTACTCGGCTACTTGGGTTGTTTTATCCCAAGGGGGGATCACTACCGCCAGATTTGCATGCTTTTTCTGACTCAAATTGGGCTGGTTGCTATGACACTCGTGTTTCCACCAGTGGTTTTTGCTTCATGCTTGGTAGCTCATGTATATCTTGGTTGAGGAAGAAGCAGCCTACTGTGGCCACTTCCAGTTGTGAGGCTGAGTATAGGGCAGCTTTCACAACGACTGTTGAGTGTGTGTGGCTCAGACGCCTTATGGCTGATTTGGGTGTTGGTCAGTCTTCTACCACCACCATCTTCACTGACAGTCAGAGCGCATTGGCCGTTGCAAGGAACCCTGTGTTCCATGCTCCCACTAAGCACATTGAGGTGCATTATCACTATGTCAGGGAGAGGTTCTCTGCTGGGAAGATCAGCTTGGCATATGTGCCCACGCAAGAGAACATTGCAGACCTTTTCACGAAGGCTCTGCCTAGGGAGAAGTTTGAAGCTTTCCGCAAAGCTTTGGGCTTACTTCCTTTTGTGGAGTGATTTCCACATAGCTTGGCACTTCCTTATACATGAGTGCCAGCTCCTTGTTCACCGCATCACTCCCAGGGGGGATTTGTTGATATATTTAGGTAGTGATGTGTGTGAACACACTAGGACCATCGGGGTACTTTTTTCCCTCTTTAGGAGGTTTTTTTCCCTCGGCTTGTATATACGCCTTTTGCCCTATGGGCTACTTATCTTTGTACATTCTCTAGTAATACATTTAGTATTGTGTGTTGTGCTCCAAGCTTCTTCTTCTTCCTTGTGTTGTTCGCGTGCTTCCGCAGACGTCTAACTCCAACAAACTTCTCTTATCCTCTCAGGAGAGATTGTAAGATCATTCTCACTACCGCTGATGGTAGTTCTTTTACATTGTCGGATGCTTTATTTGTGCTAGGGATCAGGAAGAATCTATTATCAGTTTCAACTTTAGCCAAGATTGGCTTGGTTGTGAAATTTGTTGATGACAGATGTACGATTCATGATCTGTCAAGTGGAGATGTGATTATTGCTTCTAGAATTTTATGTCGTGGGCTATATAAGCTCATAGACTATGAAAAATCTGTGAATGATTGAGCATGTGGAGTACATGATTCTCAAACTATGTCGGATGCAAAGCTTTGGCATGCATGTTTGGTCATCTGAATTTTGCTAGTTTGCTAGACCTGTATAAATCTAAAATGGTGTCCTCTTTGCCCAAACTTGAGGCACCCTGTAAACATGTATGTGAAGGCTGTATTTTGGGCAAAATGCAACGTTCCTCATTCCCAAAAGATGGTTCAATTTGAGCTACTCAAAAGTTGCACCTTGTTCATAGTGATGTTTGTGGTCCTATGCAGGGACCCTCTTTTTGAAACTATCTTTACTTCGTGACTTTCATTGATGATTTTTCCAAGCATGCATGGGTATACCCATTGAAAGCAAAGTTTGAAGTATTTATCTGCTTCAAACAGTTCTTGGTTTTGGCTGAAAAATCTGTCAGCATGTAAGATGGGAACCCTCCATTTTGATCGAGGGGGAAATATATGTCTTTTGATTTTAATGCATTTCTGGATGAACGTGGGATAAAACATCAGTGTGCAGTGTCACATACACCTCAACAGAATGGTGTCACTGAATAAAAGAATAGGTCACTCATGGAGATGGTGAGGTTGTCTGGCATATGCATTAGTGCCTAAACAACATTGCATATGCATTAGTGTCTGAACAACATCACATATGCATTAGTGCTTGAACAACATCACAAGAAATTGGATGATAAAGCAGTGAAATGTTTTTTTGTTGGGTACTGTTATGAAAGCAAAGGCTATCGTCTGTATCATCCATAGACTAAATGCATTTTGGTTAGCCGTGATGCTGTTTCTGTGGAAGATGCTATTCAACCATTACTTTCATGTACTAAGGAGACATCAATTAGAACTTCAGCCTCACCAATGCAATGTGTTTACACTCCTAATCATTTGAGGTAAACCTCAATCCGATTCACTTGTATTTTCATGTCTTGACAACATGAGTACCTAATGGAACTAGTGGTGGTGCTTGAATCAATTAGGATCTTATTGTGTTGAATGTAATGACATATCCTAGCTCTACTTAGATGAATGAACTTATATCTATTATTATGGGGGGGGGGGGGGGGGGTATTTGTTCTAGTTTGGCACATTGCCATGTCATATCTTGGGGTGTAGGGGTTGGAATTAACAATTACAAGGTGGAGCTCTTCAACACAAATATGCATCATCATCCTAAAGAAACATATGCCTTGTCATCTCAACTTCATGTGTTTAATGCATTTTAGGGCTTTTGATTCTGCTTCTTCTCTAATTCTTTTTTCTTCTTCTAGATTTTTCTTAGCCTAGATTTAGTTGTCTAAGAATCTCTTCCATCAATGGTTCTTGATAAAGCTTGACTTTGCATCCATTGATGTCGTTTGACGTTTCTTCTCTTTCTAAGGTGGCTAATTGTACCATATCACTAGTTGAAAGTCCATTGATAATCATAGGTCTATAACCATGTTTTTTCTAACTTATGAGCATGTTGCTTCAAGGTATACACCAATATTAAATCACCAAGTTTTAAGACTTTGTTTTTCACATGTGCATCAATATAAGAATTTTTTCTTTTCTTTGTTGCATATATTCTTGTTGCTTCGCTTAACCTTGTCTCTCTTAGACGTTCTAGATCCATCATCCTAGAGGATATCTCATGGCCCATCCATTGATGCTCTTGTGCTACTTTTAGTGTGGGTATCAAGAAATCTACTGATAGCAGTGCATTTTGGCCAAATACCATATTAAAGGGAGTTGCATTGAGTATCACTTTATAGTCCACTTGATATGCACAAACAACATGATGTACCTTTTTATCCCAATCAAAGTGTTTATTATCTATGAGCTTCATCAATATATTACATAGGATCTTATTTGTACTCACTTGTCCATTAGTGTGATGGTGATATGGTGCCTAAGCTTCAATCACTTTATTCAAGAAATGCATTCCTCTAACACTAACTAACTCAATATGCAGTTTGTACCTTGTGAAGACATTCTCACGTAGAAATCCAGTTTTGGTGTGCATGTCATTCTTACATGTAGCTCTCACTTCTACCACTTGATGAGATAGTCTATGGAAACTATTATGTATTCCACATGAGAGTTTCTAGTTGTGGGATTAATGGGTCCTACAAAATCTATACCCCAACTAGAGAATGCATGTCTTCATATCATGGGTCTTAGTGGCATCTCATCTTTTCATATAGGATATTGATCTCTTTGGCATGTGTCACAAAATTTCATATAGGTATGCACATCCATGTGAAGTGTAGGCCACCAAAGACATGAAAATTGAATGGCTTTGATCACATGGTTAGGTCGAAAGAATCCATCTACAACACCATTGTGTGCAATTTTTAGTATTTTCAAATAATCACATTCATGCATGCATAGTCTCAAATATCCAACTCTTCCATATTTATAGAAACTATCACCAATTAGTGCATAGTTTTGTGCTTCTTGTTGTAGAATTCTTTGTCGAATTTAGTGTCATCTCGTTAGGGGAAGTCTTTGTTCTTAAGATGCCAATAAAATGGCCACTCCAATATGGTATTTGTGACACTTGATATAGTGTTGCATGTTCAACTAGGGGTCTGCTAATACAAGGTGGTCATTCCTTAAACAACTTATACACATTTGATTGCATCATTGGCTAGTATACACTCAATCTCTTTAATTTCTAGAGGGTTCTTTGTTTAGATTAGTGTTGTTGTAATGCACCTACATGCACTAATTGCAACCACTTATTATGCTCTTCTTTGTCCACACAACAAATTAAGATTCCTTGTTCATCTTGCTTATAGATACTTCCTATAAGTATATGATGCTTTTGAGATCTTATAACCTCCTTCTCTTGTGTTGTTATTGTAGGATTCCTAGGTCCATATATCAATATTGGCACCAATTGTTTTGCCTATTTTGGAACTACTTCTAAGTTGAATAAATGTGCATCAAGAAGATCATTGAGACACCTTGCGAGGATTCTCCTGATGTAAGTGGTGAAAGGTGATCCTCCTTAAGGTGTTGTTACCTTTCCTAACAACTACCTCAAAATTGTATTCCATTAGTAAGAGAAACCATCTTAGTAACCTACCTTCTTTGACTGTACCCACCACCTTCTTAGTTTTCTCTCGATTTTCATATGCTTCTCTTGTGCTTGTTTCTCTCTTGGGCATTCTTACCATTATTATTCTATCTTTGATTTCATTTTTTTAAGTGCTCCGATTCTTCCAATAGCGGTTATTCTTGTTCTTTCCTAGAAGATTTCTTTCTTTCCTTCTTCTCCTTATTCTCCTTGATCTCTGGGAGTGGTGTGAGCTTCTTATCTTTGTTATCCTCCCTTACTTTGAGGGTGGTGTCTTCTACAAAATAAAGGTATATTCTTCTTCTGAATAATAGAAGGGTTCCATAATGATGGACTCTAGATCTTCATCGCTTGTCGTGTCTGGTTCTAGGGTCATCTTGATACACTATTCTAAAATTGGCTCATCTTCCATGGGTTATATCATGAATATAGAGATATCATAGCCATCCTCATCACATTGAAGAGTCCATTGTTCTTCATTCACAGCTATTGTTAGCTCCATGAGTTGTTGATTTTGGGTGTACTCACAGGTGTTCATTTCACAACATATGTGTTTGATACAGGTGTGTTACAAAGGTGAACAATTGTTCAGCAATGCCCAGCTCCATTGAATTGTGGTGCCATCACAAAGGTTGAGTAGTTACTTGATGCTTTTCCAAGCCGCAATGTTGTCTCTTGGTCAATGATCATTGCAGGATATGTGGGAAAAAGGCAAGGCCCTAATTCTTTGCATTGCATCAAAAGAAAGCATCTTGAAGGGATTGTTATCATCTGATGCTATTCTTGGATGTGTATTAGTTGACATGTATGGCAAGTGTGGAAGTTTGCAATCTGCATGGAAAGTTTTCAAGGCTATCAGTCAAAGGACTCTAGTGATTTGGAATGCCATGATTGTGGCATATGGACAACATTGAGCTGGTGAGAAAGCGATGACCTTGTTTTGAAAGATGCACAGAGATGGAGTGGAACCATATGGGATTAAATTCACTTCCCTAGTGAATGCTTGCAACTGTGCATGGCTAGTTCAGGATGGATGACTTCTATTCCATCGTGTTCATGATGCTCATGGATATACACATGAGATCGATCAGTATGTACGCATCATCAATCTTCTTGGATGTGCTAGCCACCTAGAAGAAGCAGAAGAAGTAATTCTAAAGAGCCTTGCAAGGAGTGAGTTAGTTTCTTGTTTTTGCCTCCTTGCTACCTACAAACTTCATGGTGAGGTGGATAGAGGTTTATATGCTGCAAGCTACTGTTTCAAGTTTGATAAGACTCTTGTTGCTCCTTATAGTTATGTCTAATATATACATGGATTTACTCTTCTCAAAGCCATTAACGAGCTCTGCACATTTTGAAGTCTGACTGGTGCATCATGATGCTAAGATCTTTGTAGATTTCTCGACTATATCTATGAAAATGTAAAACCAAATTTAGTCAATATTATGTGAAAGTTGATCGAGAATGAAGACCTCATTGGCTTCAGCAGGAAAACTCTTGGTAGGGATAGAGATATGGTTTTTATATGTAGAACAATTCTAGAAATTACATCAGAGCAAGACATTTGGCTCTCTTTTCATTGATATTGGAGATCCTCAGTGGAGTAGCCCCACCAAATCTACACATCAACATTACAATGGTGGAATGGAAATTGCATGGATGGGAGTATTTGGCAGCTTCTATGGTAATTTCATGGTTCAACACGATGCAACATCGCTCAAGAGGGGGTCTTGGAAGCCCACTCTTTAGGTACAATCGATTGGGACCCTAGAAGCTATGAAACTGACTAATAAGAATGAACATGAAGAATAACTTAAATGGTGAGTATGGGACAAGGGAGATATTGGTGGAGGAATCTGTTTCTTTCATCATGTAGCATATGAGGTTGTTGGTCGAAAACGTTGGCTCAATGTTTATAGAATCTCAAGTTCTCTATGATCGTAGATGCGAGTGTAACATGCACTTCATTATTTGGATGTGAAAATTAATGAAGCTTAGTATTGTCTCAGTCGCATCATTGGGGCGGTACTCAATTCTAAGGAGGTATCAAGGTAGGGGTTGGGTGGTGTTCGCCCACCATATTAAAGGTCAAAAGGCAGAAGAACAGGAGGTGGTTGTTCTCGACGTCTAGAGGAGCTATTAGGGGAGTTTGGGTAATATATGGAGGGGAATAAAAACGAGGAGGGGTTGACTCATCGTATGTCTATTGCTCTCTATGGGTAGAGGAAAGCACTGAGTAGAGGGGATCAGGGGCACACCACAAGGGGGTTTCTCTCGATTTTGTTCATCTGTGCAAGTGATTAAGAAAAGGGGATTCTAGAGGGGAGGCTAATCGAAGGAGAATCTATGATGATGAGAACAAGATTTGATGCAAGGGGGTTTTTTTTTACAGTCCTCTTCTCTATGCAGGGGGAAAGTGGGCCCTTCTGAGGCAATTTTTTCAAAAAAGCTTGGAATAGGTCCCTTTTTCATATGGATTGGTGATTCAAAATGTCTACAACACTAGATTTGTGTTTGATCCAATAGTTCTTGACCTGAAAAAAGAGGATCTTATGAAGAAGTTTGCTTCTGGTATGTCAATGGTCAATATTCCAACCAAAAATAAACAAGGGTATTGTCAAAATTATTGCCCTTGTTGAGCTTATCCACAAGGGGGCAACGTAATGGTTGCTAAAAGCGAGCTATTACAGAGGGAGGAAAGTTTTTGGCAGCTTCTCTTGTTGGCCAGGTGCACACCATAAAGGAGGCAAAGTTAATAGAGAAATGGCTCCTACAGGATTCCCCTCCCTTAGTCAAGGAAAATATACCCTCAACTACTATTGAGATAGAGTCATCAAATGCATATTCTCCAAAGAAAGAGGTGATAGAGAGTATTAATCTCCAAAAGAATAAGTTATTCTTGATGTTAGAGCACATCTATATCAAGAACAACTCATAACCTCAACCAATTTTGAAAACTAATGCCAAGCTCTACAACTTAGATCTATCCAAGCTTTTGGTTAACATATCTGCAATCTGATCTTTTGTAGAAGTGTGTATGACTTCAATTTCTTTATCAATCACCTTCTCTCTCAAGAAATGATATTGGATCTCAATATGTTTAGTCCTGGCATGAAAAACAGGGTTAGCAGCTAGATACAATGAATTCATATTATCTCCATGAATGATGGGTGTACTCTGATTGATGTCAAAACTCTTCATGAGAGTCTTCAACCATATAACCTCCTTTGCAGCTTCAACCATACCTTTATAATCTACTTCTGTAGATGATAAAGCAAATATATGTTGCTTCTTAGAACACCAAGAGATTAATTTATCTCCCACGTAACATAGATAACCATATGTTGACCTCCTATCATCAGAGTTACTTGCCCAATCTACATCACTATATATCCTTACTTTTGTATCTGATGTGAATCCATAATACAAACCTTCTTTGAGTGTACCCTTAATGTATCTTAGCACCCTTTGTCCTGCAATCCAATGTTCTTTCCTAGGACAATGCATGAATTGAGACAACACTCCAACTGCATATGAAAAATTAGGCCTAGTCAATGTAGCATAGATTAGGCTACCAATCAAACTCTAATACAACTTCATGTCCTTGAATTCTTCTCCTCCATATCTGCTCAATTAGTGATTCACCTCCATTGGAGTAGGTGCTACCTTGCAATCTTCCATTTTAAACTTGATTAGCAAATTCTTCAAATACCTTTCTTGAGTCACATAAACTCCATGTTAAGTATATGAAATCTCCATTCCCAAGAAATATGACAAGTCTCCCAAGTCACTAATCTTGAAGTCTTTCTCCATCTGCTTCTTAAGACTTTGTATGCCCTTCTCATCTATATGTGTAAGAATTATGTAATCAACATATATGAAAATGTAAATAAACCCATCATCACTTGCTTTAACAAGCAAGCTACTATCTGCCTTAGACACTTAGAGACCAAGCTCCTTCAAAAACTTCATAAGTCTATAATTCCATTCCCTTGGGGCCTATTTCAAACCATACAAAGCTCTCTTGAGCTTACATACATACTCTGGGTACCTTTTATCCTTGAAACCTTCTAGTTGCTCCATAAAGACATCATTTAAAATATAACCATTTAGAAAAGCATTCTTCACATCTAATTGAGATAACTTCCAATCTTTACATGCAGCAATAGCTATAAGAGTCCTTATAGTTGTCATCTTTTCCACAGAACTATAAGTCTCATCATAATCTTATCTCCATATGTTTGAGCATACCCTTTCACAACAAGTCTAGCTTTATACCTAGACACACTTCCATCTGCATACCTCTTTTTCTTGTAGACCCACTTGCATCCAATGTTTTTCTAATTATTTAGTTTAGGAATCAAATCCAATGTCTCATTCTCCATCAATGCATCATATTCCTCCTACATAGCTTAGCTTTCTCCCAATTTTCCTTACCTTTTGCTTCATCATATGAGGGTCTTCCTCTGCTTTCACCATATAAGCATAATATTTAGCAGTAAAAAATGAAGTATCATAGCTATACCTTGTGGGTTGCCATTTATGCCTTGATGATCTTTTGAGTTCTCCATCTCTTGAAGTTTTTGGTTCATCACATTCTGGATCAAACCTTGGCATTTCTTTAAGTTCAACTAGTGCTTCATTATTCTCTTATTCATCAAATATTTGAACCTTTGATTTACCTTTCTTCTGATTCAATGTTTCTTCATCACCCACATGAATATTACTTGTATCGGCAATCCAAGCACCTTGCTCATCAAATGTAACATCCTTTGACACAAGGGATTGCTTTGTGGATGGACTCCACAACCTATAACCCATTAGATCATAACCAATAAACACATACTTTTTAGCTTTAGGTTCCAATTTATGCCTTAATTGAGATGGTGCATAAGCATAAGCCAAATATCCAAACACTTTGCAATGATCTAAGGTAGGTCTCTTACCCCACCATGCCTCATAAGGTTTCATACCATTCAAAGCCTTACATGGAAGTCTATTAACCAAATAAGTAGCTGTATTCATAGTCTCAGCCCATAAATAATTAGGGAAATTTTTCTCCTTCATCATTGACCTTGCAAACTCAAAAAGAGTTCTATTTCTCCTTTCTGCTACACCATTTTGTTGAGGAGAGTACCTACAAGTAACTTCCCTTTTTATACCTGCATTCCATAAGTAATCACTAAAACCATTAGAGAAATATTCTTCCCCTCCATGTGACCTTGGTCTCTTCAGTTTTTGTCCTGAAACTCTTTCTGCATACACATGGTAATGTTTAAATGTATTGAAAACCTCTGATTTATCTCTGATCACATATATAGTGATCCGCCTGGTAGCATCATCAACATAAAGCACATAATGTCTTGAACCATTAATGCTAAAGTCCTTTGATGGACCCCACACATCTATATGCATCGATTCAATCTTCTCTAAATGCATGAAACCATGCTTATTATATGATTGCTTATGAGCCTTACCTAATTGACATGCTTCACATTTGTATGTCATGTGTTGAACCATTAGGCAATCCAAGCACTGAACCATTTTTAATCATATCCTTAATAGCTCTTTCATTGAAATGACCAAGCCTTTTGTGCCAAAGATCTAACTTAGAGATCTTATGTGCTCCATAAGCGAACAAGGCATGACCAACATTGCCTTGAATCTTCAATGTGAAGAGCCTTCCTTCTTTCTTTCCTGAAACAATTTGTTTATACCCATTGCTAAGATCTTCCACAAAAACTCCATCATTAGTGAACCTTACTTCATAATATTTATCTACAATTTTCCCTGCACTTATCAAATTCTTTGGAATTGTAGGAACATTCAAGACCTCACTCAAAAGAGTGCTTCCATCCTTGGCTTTTACTGATCCAATGGACTTCACATTGTGCTTTGTGTTATCACTTGTTTGAACTACATGATTACTCACCTTATTCTCCAAATCAGTCATCAAAGCTATGTTGCCACTCATATGATTGCTACACCCTGAGTCAATGTAGAAGACTCTTTGATCTTCACTTTGTCTTTCACAAGTTGCATTCATAATTAAGGTTGAATCCTCTTTCTGATTTGAAGCATAGTTGTAGTAGGTATTATTGTAGGATTGACTTTGAAAGCCTCTACCTGCATTTCTTCCAAAGAAACCCCTACTACCTCTACCTCTAAAATTACCTCTCTGATTTCTACCACCTCTTCCTCTTGAATTGAGGTTTTGATTATATATTCTGCCATTCTGATTATTATGCCAACATGCATGAGCTAAATGATTAGTCTTATCACAAATCCAGCAAGCTTTGACACCATTTTTATTGCTTCTGTCTCTTCCTCTTCCTTTGCCACCTGCTCTTCCTCTTAGGAAGTTAGCTTGACTAGTAGTGCCTTCATCTTAATTCAATTGTTGCTTGACTTTGTTAGTTTTCTTCTTGTCCTTTGAATACATGGCTTGATCTGTACTCTTATCAACATCACCTTTGATATCTTACTCAAAAGTTAGCATATATCCTAGCAATTTATTCAAATCAAGAGTGAAATGATCAAGTGACAATTCATTGGATAGAATGAAAGGCTTCCACTTCTCATCTCCTCTCAAACCTGTGAGAATTTTTCTTACCAATTTGTCCACTTCAATATCTTCATCAACTGCTCCTAATGCATCTGCAATGTCCTTCATTCTTGCTACATAATTAAAAATGGATTTGAGAGCCTTCTTCTTGAATGTGGTGAATTCTACACATAAAGATGCCTTCCTTGACTTTGTAGCATTTTGGAAATGCTCCTCCAAAGAATTCCATATGTCACTTGCACTTTCAAGTCCTCTAATATGATGTAGCAAGTAATCATTTACTCCCACGTAGATAATACTCCTTGCTTGAGCATCCTTCTTCATCCATGTCTTCAAATTTGAGAGATCTTCCCTAGTTGGAACAGTAGGATCCTTAAATTTTGGTTTTTCTTCTTCACCTGTGATATATCATATGAGGTCTTTGCTCATAAGATGAGCTTCCATCCTCATTGACCAAGCAGGATAGTTTTCTTTATCCAATTTCTCTATCTGAAGAGAATCTCCCATCTTTCCTTCACCTGTGCAATAAATTCTTCAAACTATGTGAATAATGAAGGTATATTTACTTTGAATGTAGTTCCTTTTGATCGTTTTGATAGCTTCAGAACTCCTTCTCTAGCTTTCACTTCAACCTTTCACCTTTTGAATCTTCAAGGATTGATTTTTGTATATCTACAACAGTCAGGGTCCTCCTTTCTTCAAATTTGATGACTCCTGCTCTGATACCACAGATGGAGAGTATTAATCTCCTAAAGAATAACGTATCCTTGATGTTAGAGCACCTCTATATTAAGAAAAACTCATAACCTTAACCAGTTTTGAAAGCTAATGCCAAATTATCAAGACTTGAACTAACTGTGGAAGAATTGATTATTTAGAAAAGTTTCCTTCACTTAATCCACTCATTGTCTAACTAAATTTGTAAAGTTTTCAATGAAAATTTGTATGAGGTGTATCTTAAATCTTATGCACCTTCTCCAAGTTAAAAATCTTCAAAAGTATTAGTAGATCTTGAGATTTTCTTCAAACAATGTACCTATGTCTAAAACTATTCTTCTATGTAGTCAATTTTGACACCTACAACTTCTAATGCATGCTTCTTCCAAACTAGACCCCATTTATTTGAATGCTTTTAGCCACAAGTAGCTTACCTCTCAGATTAAAGAATAAGTTCTTAGTTTCTCAAAAATTTACACTCTGGAGGGAGATCTGTTCAGAACATTATCATCAAATTTGCACCTACACCTGCCTTCACTTCTTCACATTTACACATGTAAATGTTCCTACTTAAAATCCTCTCAGATTGATTACAATTGGAATCTCAAAACTTGTACAGAGGTCATTCAACTATAGAATTAGACTTATACAAAAGCATTTCTCAAAAGGAAAAACACAGAAGGAGCACTGAGCAAAAGATCGACATGCAACTTTCTTTTATTCAGAGAAAATATACATCTAATTGATAATTCATGTTTTTCTCACTTTCTAACATCTCTAATGATTTCTAAAACTTGTCACTCATCATCTCTCATACTCGTAGTACATCTATATCAAGTATATATAGATGTTTACATCTCAACTCGTCATAGATACAAAGTTTTTTATGAACTAATTATGAGATTAGTATACATGTATATACAAGTCTTCATCTTCTGACCATGCACTAAAATTCAAGCTTCATATGTTGATCTTTTCTTCATTCTTTGGCAAACCTTGTCCTAATCACCAATTGGTGATTGTCCTACACCAACAAGAGGAAGGCTTCAAATGTGTTATTGTTCATATATGATCGAGAAGGAAGTGCATGAAAGCTCACATGAGAGGACATGGATGAAGTTGGAGAACCCAAGAACAGAATAGCAGTGGTAGTTGAAGATTTTGGAAGAGATTAGTGGTGCTATTAGTATTGAAAATTAAGCCAGATATGTGGAAGCATGTAGCAAACCAATTCGCTGAGACAATGACCACTCATTCTCAGGTAGGTTCACACAAGAAGGTGCCAGAAATGCCCGTGGAAAGAATTGGAGACATGAGCGAAGGAGAGGAAGGTAATACCTATCTTCCAATGACCCACGGTGGAGTAGCCATCACTATTACTGCTTTATGGAAACATTGGGGCAAGCTAGCATTAAGACCCACTAGAATGAAGCTACAAATGGCCGATGAAAACATAGAAAAACCACCAGGCTTATTAGAATCTCTCACCACTTGTGGTGTAGGATTCGAGCACACTTTCACCATTTGTGACTTTGGGAAATATCACGCTTACGAGAGATTTTAGGATGACCATTCATGCATCCGTTGCAAATCGTACAAGATTGGGGAACCAACTCCTTGTACTTACAACATTTAGGAGTGACCACCAAAGTTAATCTCAAGGATTATTCCCATCAAGATTTACCTCCAATTCTGTGGAATACCATCCATAGGACACAAGAATAGACAGTTTTTGTGCATTCATTCGACAAGTAGCCAAACAAGAGGAAGAAGAATTAGAAGCCAGAACCTTAGGATCAAAATGACACCCACGAACCCTACAAGATCTTGCTTATGCACCTATAGTGTTTCTACACGAGGAATTTGAGCCTCACGGTTTGGCAAAGATCTTAGTTATGATTTTTATAGTAGTGAACGAAGGAAAATGGACTCCCCATTGCAATGAGGACAGTTATGACATTTCCATCCTTATGATAGAGCCCTTAAAGGAAGAGCCTATCCTAGAAGAATGCATGGAAGTGGCTCAAGATCCAGACGAGGACCTAGAGTTCATTATTATGGAACCTTTCTACTCAACAGAAGAGGAATATCTTTACTTTGTAGAAGCCAAAACTCTTGAAATGGACAAGGAAAGTCAAATTGAACAACCCGAATCACTCACAAAATGTACAGAAAATAAGCAAAAGAAAAGAAAGAAATCAGCTAAGAAAGAAGAAGAAGAACCACTGATAGAAGTACCAGAGAAGTTCAAAAAGTATGAAATAGAAGACAAAAGAATCATGGTACGAATGCCTAAACGAGAAGCAAGCATTGGAGAAGTGTATGAAAATGGAGAGAAAACCAAAAAAATCATAGTCACTGTAGGAGAAGGAGAAGAAAAATGCACATACATAGGGCAGGATTTGACAAATGAAGAAGAAGAAGAGTTAACTGCCCTATTGTGAGAGTAAAGAGATGTGTTTGCTTGGAGTTACAAAGACTTGAAAGGAGTAGACCTAGATATATGCTCTCATAGAATCCCTATGACCCCCGAAGCTAAACCTACTGAGCAAAAACCATATACATATAATGATAATTATCCTTCCAAGATTAAAGAGGAGATAGACCGTTTGATAGAAGCAGGATTCATTTATGAAATTGAGCATACTCAATGGGTATCCCATTGTGGTTGTATTGAAGACTAACGGGAAATTGTGTGTGTGTATTAACCTCAAAAAAGTTAATGCCACCACAATTAGGGACAGTTATCCTCTTCCTATCACAGAACATTTGCTAGAAAGACTTGGGGGGAAGAAAGTTTACAGCTTTCTTGATGGATTTGCAAGCTATAATCAATTAGCCATTGCTCATGAAGATCAGCACAAGGCGGCTTTTGCTACAGAGTGGGGCATATTTGCATTTTGTGTAATGTCATTTGGACTCACAAATGCACCTGCCATGTTTCAATGACTCATGTGTCATGTTTTCAAGGAATTATTAAGGAAGAATTTGGAAGTTTATGTGGACAACATATGTGCTCATTCTAACATGAGACATACCCATATCCATGAATTAGGGCAGGTATTTGACAAATGTCAAGAATATCAGGCTTGCTTGAACCAAAAAAGTGTGTTTTCATGGTGTGACAAAGCAAAATTCTAGGACATGTTAATTCTACGGATGAAGAGAAAGTTAGAGTGATTGCAGACCTACCTAGGCCAAAGAATGTAAAGGAAGTACAAGCTTTCATGGGACATTGTGGTTATTATCCATGATTCATACACATGTACGCTATCATATCAAAGCCAATGTACTCTCTTTTGACCAAGTTTGAATGGACTGACAAATGTGAGAACTCATTAAATGAACTTAAACGACCCTTGTGTTTAGCACCTATATTAACAACCCCATATTGGAGTAAGCCATTCCATGTACATGTGGATGCATCCAACTATGATATAGGATGTGTGTTGGCACCACCCACGAATGAGGGTAATATGGATCCTCCCATAGCTCGGTAAAGAAATTCAGGCACTACTTATTGGCAAATAAGTTCAAGTTCTTCACGGATCACCAAGCATTGTTGTACTTAGTCAATAAGCCTTGTAGTCAGGAAAGGAAAGACCCAGCTCAAACCTTTCACGATTAACCACAGGAGAAGCTCTTCAAGGAATAGCCGATGATCTCCTAGACGCATACTTATTTAATCTCGAGATAGTACCTGAATGGGCAAAGACTATTGTCTCTATTCTCACATTTGAACCCGAGAATCCTAGGATTAGGATTAGAGAAGGAGAGATTACCAAGTCACATAGATACCAGATTCTAACAGGAAGCATATATAAACAAGATAACCAAAAAATTATTGCTTGTTTTGTAGATGAATCAGAACACAAGAATCGGTTTCAATTAGCACATGCAGGTGCATTATAGCAACATCACTCGAAACATCGTACATTGAAAACTCTATAGAGACTAGGAGTATATTGGCCTTCTATGGAAGTAGATGTCTATAGGTTTTGTAAAGAATGTCATGTCTATTGCGAAAAACCACCAGTGGAACATGCCACTTTGTATCATGTGTCTCTCACACCAGAATGGAGTGAACCGATAGTGACATACTTCAGGAGGAAAACATTCCCTCAACAAATGACTTTAGCAAGACAAAGAAGTCTAGAGGTGGAAGCTCAAGACTACTCACTTATTGGTGATAAGCTATATAAACGAGGAAAAAACGGATACCTAAGACAGTGTGTTCATGAGAGTGATTATTGGAGCGTATTAGAGACTGCACACCAACGTGTTGTAGGAGTTCATTTTGGCTCCAACAGGGTAAACAAAGCCATACTATTTGCAAGATTATGGTGGCCCACTCTTCACATGGATGCACATACCTATGTTAAGAGATGTGATGTGTGCCAAAGAACTCAGTTTCCTACTCGCAGAGATGAAATTCCACTGAAACCCATGATGGGAGGATGTGCATTCTCTAAGTGGGGTATAGACTTTGTAGGACCCATTAACCCCCCTGCTAAAGGTATGCATGCTGAATACATTATAGTAGTGATAGATTATCTTACCAAATGGGTAGAGGCTAAGGCCACAAAAAATAATGATGCACACACAACTACGAAATTCTTATTTGAAAATGCCTTTAAAAGATATGGATATTAGTGGGCCGGCCATGAATTATCATCAAGGATAATGGAATTGGAATGATTAGGAGTAACCAGGCTGAAAGCAGCACTAGGCATATATGCAGCAAAGAAATGACAAAAAGCCTATTTCGATTCACATGTGAAAGATAAAGGCTTAAAGGAAGGTGACTTAGTCCTAATATATATGCTGAAACAGCACGCATAGAAGCTAGAAAAATGTGGTTATGGACCTATGATCATTAACAGACTATCGATAAATGGAGTAGTACAATTAACCACACTGGAAGGAGAGATAATGCCTAATTACATTAGTGGTTGTAGAATTAAGCTCTATCAAGAACCTCTTACTGAGGATATGCTGAGATGACTCATGTTGGCAAAGAAACACAAGGAGGAAGAAAAGAGAATACATGCGAAAGCTCAGGCAAAAGCAACTAGAATGCATTAAGCGCATGAAACTAAGAAGAGAAAGACTAGGGAGAGAACATTATAACCATCTCGAGGACACACTGAGATACCCCATGGCCATGTGTCAAACAAAGTCAACTGCTCATCCTAGCATAGTGGATAGGAGACCATTTGTTATAGTCATGCTAGACCAAGGCAACACTTGCCATGAGCTTAAGGCTTTAATTGATTTAGGTGTTTTGACTAGTGCCATTACATGGTCTCATTACAAGGATTCAAGAATAGAAATGTGGCCAATTGAGGCATACCTCATAGGGCTAGGAAGCATGTAAACCCCTTGCATGGGTGAGGTGGACCTTCCTATCCTCATACACGAAGCGACCATGATTGTGAAACTTTTTGTGTGCCATGATGATGACTTGATAGAACCATTAATCCTTGGCCAGCAGTGGTTATATGATCACTTAGTGGACCTAAATCTTAGACAAGTCTGTGTGCAGCTCAGGACCTTAGACCAGCAGCGAGTGATATGGCTTGACTTCCCTAAAAATACCCTGCTTGAGGAATGTAATCCTAGACCATATGAACTAAGTGCAAAGGAGGACTGGAAGATTTTTGGTCAAATCCATCAGCTAAGCATGCTCCATCCAAAGTCAACCCACGAGAGCTTGACGATGGATAGTTGTCGGTCGAGAGGATGTTAGGAGATCTTCCCATGGTCTTTCTTTGCACAAGAAGAGGACTACATCAGCGGTCAGGTGGGTTGCATCAGCGAACAAATGGGAACCATAGGCTAGAAATGAATTGGAGCTAATTTTCTCGTTTCAAACTTAGTTCCAAGATTGATTCCATTTGTTTGGTCAATTGTGCATGATGTCATATAATAATGGAATCATCTACATACAATATGAAAACAATTCACTTAATAATCTTCGTCAAAACATACAAGTTAGCATCACAAGTAGGTCTTCCAAATCCTATATTTGAAAATGTTATCTATGTATTAATACCAATCTCATGAAGCTTGCTTAAGGCCATATAATGCCTTCTTAACCTTCCAAACCTTTTTTTTAGAATTTGGCAACTCAAAACCTCACGGTTGAGATATACACATCTCCTCCTTGAGGTATCCATTTAAAAATGTAACTTTGACATTCATTTAGAAAACAATCCATTTTTTTTGTGTAGTTATTACAAGTACCACCCACGATTGGAGAAAGTGTTTCTTGAACATCAAAGCTTTCAATATGTGAAAAAACCTATGCAAGGAGCCTAGCCTTGTATTTTTGTAGACTACTATCTACTCCATATTTAGCTTTCCAAACCTACTTAGAACCTCCTACCTCCTTCTTTAGCAGTAACTGAAGTATGCATGTGCCATTTTTTAGTATGTTATTATAATAAAATTACATTTTTGCCTTCCACTTTGGATCATCAAGAAGTTCTTCAACACAAGTTGAATCTATTATAAAACTCATCACTTTTACCATAAGAATCATATTCATAATGTTCTTTGATGCACTTCTTTGCTCATCATTCATCTTTGAGCATTACACTAGAAGATTCATCTATGGATTGTGATTCTAAAAAAGTTATTATGCCCACGTAGATAGTTGCTTAAACTTTGTAGGTAGGTTTGCAACTTGATGAAGAAATTTCATTATTTGATCTCTCCTCGTCCTCCGCAACCTTCACCTTTCTTTGGGACAACAAAAAATGATTTATTTCTAGATTGATGAGATAGTAGAATTACCCTTACTATCCACTAAATGTGGTTGTTCATCAAACATCATATCTCGACTAACAATGATCTTCGTTGTCTCTAGATCCTAAAGTCTCTGCTTTAGAATCCTCATTATGACCAAAGAAGATACATTTTTGCTTTTGGGTTCTAGCTTGGTTCTTGGTTACTTGGGATTATTTACATTATAAAAACACCCAAATTTTTTCGAATACATAAATGAATCCTTTTTTACTAGAGTATGCTTCTTGGTGAGTGATCCCCATGAGCACTTTTTTGTAGCTTTGACTCGATATATAGATTGTTTTATTGATTGCTTCTACCCAAAATGAATCAAGCATGCCTTGATTTTTCAACATGTAGCAAGCCATTTAAACTATTTGACAATTCTTTCACTCAACAAAACCATTTTGTTGAGATGTTTGAGTTTTAGTTAGCTATCTTTTAATAATCATGCTTCTTACACTAGTTCTTGAATTTTGTTGATAAGAATTCTCTTCCATGATCAGTTTTAAATTTCTTCAACTCTTTATCTACTTCATTTTCAATAATCTTGTGCCAAATTTTAAAATTTACAAAATCACCATCATTATATTTAATGAGACACATCCACATCTTTCTACTAAAATTGAGGACTAGCAGAAAGAATAGAAAGGTCCTCCCAAAACAAGAATAAATATTTTACCACAGAGATAAGCATGTACCAAATCTTGAGGAAACTAAAATTTATTGCTACTTTCTCATGAGAATGCATTTTCAAGCGGCTTTCCCATCATACAATGTTTGCAATGCATACTATAAAAAAAATTTTGAGAAGCCCAAATTTTTGGTGCCATAGTGTGCTATATCCTTGTCTATATCATTATCTTCTACAACAATGAAAGCACTAAACTCATATAAGTTGTCTCGTCATACTCCTTTGCCCATAGTATTTTATGAGGTATCCAAAATCTCTCCACCCTTCTTTTGAATGTCAACTTCAATACTAAAATCTATAATTGTAAAAAAATGTAAGAGACTTCATTTTAGTGTGGACACATATGGTACATCAAAAATTTTCTCTCCACACCTAGGAAGGCGATAGAATATCAGGATCCAATCCCTTCCGTTGGACATTCAATTCATTTCCCACCACTAAATTGATTGTTTTCTATGGAGACATTAAGAAACTATACTAGTCCTTTTTATTGGTCATATGCAAAGATGCTCCACCATATAGTATACATGGTTCATTAACACAAGCTTACATAAATGAACAAGCATCTTCTATAAGTACCCCAATTTCAAGCCCTCAATTGTTTGCACATTCTTGATTCTTCCATGAGGATGTCATGGTCCCTTTCATCTCATGAACTTTCTTCTTTTTGCAATCGTTAATTACATGACCTCGTTTTTGCAATTCGAGAAGCTACTAGTGAACTTATTCTTCTTTGGATTCTGATTCAAGCCATTGAAAAATTCCTCTCCCCTTCTCATATGATGAGAAAAAACCATCACTTCTGCCTAATAATGCTTTGCCTACATCTCTTCTTCTAGAAACATTGCATAGAACTCTTCAAAAGTAAGAGCAAAAGCTCTAGCCTAGCGTGTTCAAGGTTGTCACCAATCCTTCATACTTTTGCAAAACAAACTACACACACCTATGAGCCCATTCTTCAAGTGCTATGAAAACACCAATAACAACCAACTAAACTTGTAAATGCTTTATCCGCTTGAAATCCTTTTTCTGATAATTTCAATGCTTCTCATTTGTCAATTAATTATCTAAATTTTGAATCCTAGTGTGGTTTCATATTGGCGAGCCAATATGACCCAAGCTTCATGTGCCTTACTCATGTATAGTACTTAAGTGAGCATATATATACTTACATTGGTAACTATTTCACAAATTGCATCAGCATTCTGCTTCTTCTAAGCTTGAAGAACATCAGGATTAGTGAGAATCATCACTCTTAAATTTTTTTGGATCTTGTGTTGTTATTAATTTTGAATGAGGTCTTGTGGGTCCCATGAAATTATTTTTAATAGGTCATAGGAGTGTGAATTTGCAAAAAATTTAAACTTCCACTATGTGTAATTGGTTCCATAAGCTTCGCTTTAACGAATGTGGGTGGATGAATATGAATTGGTGTAAAAATAACATTAACAAATTCAATAACATTAATAGATGCACTAATAGTGGTAGAAATGGGAGCATTACAAGATGAAGCCATCGCTCACTGACTATGGTGATAAGAAACATATGCTTGAAGGTTCAAAAAGTTATCCTCTCAAGTAATATATACCTAAAAAATATGATGCCATGTAAGAAAGCAATCATACAAGATAAAGTAAAAGAAACAACAGAGAAGATATACTACAATTTAAAAATTCATCCCAAATAGCATGTACAATGATAATGGCATTCTCCACCCATGCACTCTCAAGGTAGGGCTTAAATGGAAATCTAGAGGAGTCTAGATGGAAGATTACAAGGTAGAGGTATGCAAGCTTCAATGTTTAGACTAGTGTGAGCTCATTTATAAATATGACAATAGAGAGTTGTCACATGGATGGTTATATGTAGGTAGTCATCTCTCACATAGCGACCTACATAGGGTACACCAATGTGTAGTGAATCAAACCAGCAAACTCACTCCATGATCAACAATATCAAAAGAAAATCCTATTGGGTTTTGGGATAATAATTGAGCTCTAATCGGTGATTTAGAATCATATAATCTGCAAAGTGGGGCCCGCAACTCAAAGCAACTACGAGTTTAACATATGTTTCATACCAAACTCACTAGAATCTCGCTTGGCAATGAGCCAAGAATACTCATGTCATCTACAAACCATGAATCATCCCTTACCACCTTCGTCATGAATTATTTTGATGGCAATGTATGATGATAGACTCTCCTTCTCGAGAGCTCTGCAAGGATACCCTTGGTGTAGAAGCCCGAACTCTGATACCACCCAGTACTCAACACAAGGGGGTGCAAAATGCATAGAAAACACATAGTACATAGACCACGAACATAGATTTCTTAGGTTGTATAAATGCAGTCGAACTTACAATCTCTGGCTGACCAAGCCATACAGAAGTGTCTGATAGCCATCTACCCTTTCACATGGACACTAATGGTAACAATACACCCTAAAGGCCAATATGGCTAAAGTCTCTATGAGAGAAAAATAAAGAATGATAAAGAATAGTTGAGTGTGAAAAAATAAAGAATGATAAAGAATACATGAGTGTGAGTGTACAAACTATACCTACGACTTGATGGGCATGTTACATAGTATACAAGTAATTGTGTAAGGTCATGAATCAAGTAACCCCCATTAAGTGACAATAGTGTCAAAAGCTATCTTATGGTAGAGCTTTGGTCAAAGCATCTGCAACATTACCTTGAGTATGAATATTCTTAAGGATAATGCACTTAGTGGCTAAGCAATCTCTAATGAAGTGATACCTCACCTCAATTTGCATGATAGACCGGATTCTTAGCCAATGCAATGGCATTCTAACTATCACTAAGTAAAAAAGGTACATGTTGAGGTAGACCCATATCATAAGCAAAATAGGAAAGCCACAATGCATCCTTATGTACCTCACTTGCTACAACATACTCTGCTTATGTAGTGGAGACAATTTTACATTCTTGAAGATGAGATATCCAAGAGATAGCACCTCCACTAAAATGAAAAATGTACCCTGATGTAGACTTAAAATTGTCTACACAACCAGCATAATCAAAATATGTGTAACCAATAATGGATGCTTTCCCTCTACCCAAGCATAGACACTTGTCCTTAGTATCATTCAAATATCTCAAAATCATATTGATTGCTTCCCAATGCTTTTTGCCAAGATTCGACATATATTTGCTCACAACTCCCATTGCAAATGCAATGTCTAGTCTCATAGCTACAACAGCTACATGAGACTACCAACAGTAGATTGATAAGGAATTTTGGTCATGCCTTTCTTTTACTCATCTGATTTGGAACAATCATCCTTGCTCAATTTCACGTATGTGGGTAAAGGTGTACTCAATGCTTTTCCACCTAGCATATGGAACCTGTGAAGTACTTTGGATATGTAGTCACTTTGAGACAAGTATATGCATCTTCTAATCCTCTCACGTGTAATGTGCATGTCAAGAATATGTTTAGCATCTCCCAAATCCTTCATATCAAATATTTAGCTCAACTTCTTTTTGAGAATTGACAAGTCATAAAAGAACTTCGCGACAATGAACATATCATCCACATAAAGTATCAAGCATTTTAGGCTTCCATCTCAGAATCTCTTTGTGTAGAGATAATGATCATCATTGCTTGAGAATAGCCTTGAGACTTCATAAAAGCATCAAAATTTTGGGACCATTGTCTAGAAGTCTGTTTAAGTTCATATAAACTCCTCTTCAACTTACAAACTAGAATCTCTTTGCTAGGAACTACATAACCCTCTAGTTGTTCCATATAGATCTCGTCTGTAAGATCTCCATGCAAGAAAGCAGTTTTCTCATCCATTTGGACTAGCTCTAAGTCCTCCATTGCAACGAATCCAAGCAACATTTGTAGGGTGGTCATCTTGACCACTGGAGAGAAGAATTCCTCAAAATCAACTCCATGTTATTGCTTAGAACCCTTTGCAACAAGTCGTGCTTTATACTTTGGAGAAGCACTATCTTATATGAATTTCAGCTTATAGACCCATTTAGATGGTAATTTTTTCCTTTCCTTTCGCAAAGGTACTGAATCCCAAGTACCATTCTTGGGAATAGAATCCAACTCACTCTTCATGGAATGCTCCAACTTGACATGATCCTCTATCTGCATAGCCTCTTTGTAGCAAGAAGTCTCAGTAGCATTTGTTAGCATAACAAAATCCAAGCATGAAACATATCTATCAAGTGGATGAGAGATACGTGTAGAACATCTCAATGGTTGTTGAACTAGAACATTTCTAGACTGATCTGATTGGACATTCCCTTCAACATCTCTATGTGCAACATTTTTATGCATGCTAACTAGAGGACTAGTATCCTCAAACACCACTCTTCTCACTTCAACCTCCTTAATGGTTTGTTTATGCATCTTAGACTGATTGAAAATGACATCACTACTTCTGATCACTTATAGTGTTTCAAAATCCCAATAGGCGATATCCAAATTGTCCTTCTCGATCATATCCAAGAAAAATGCATTTCTTTGACTTATGGTCTAGTTTCTGTCTACGATTTTTGGGTCTATAAACATATGCTTCACACCCCAAAACTCAAAGATGATCATAATATGATGGCATCCATCTCCATAACTCTTGTGCCACTTTTAGACCTTTGGCAATACTGGTTGAAAGGTTAATCACATGAACTTTAGTCAATATTGCTTTTGCCCAAAAGCCTTCTGAAAGGTTTGCATGATGTAGCATAGAAACTACTCTATCCTGAATAGTTCTATTCATCTTTTTAGCTACACCATTTTGTCCTAGGGTATAAGGAGTTGTAAATTCTCTATGAACTCCTCTAGACTGAAAGAAAAGGTTGAATTCATATGAGTTATACTCATCCCCATTATCTGAACATAAAGCTTTGAGCTTAGTTCCTTTTTCATTCTCAACTAAAGCAAGACATTTTCTGATGGTAGGCAATACCTCATCCTTCGATTTGATAGGATATACCCAAAATTTTCTAGTAGCATCATTTATCAAAGTGAAAAAGTAAAGAGCACCTCCTAATGACCTTGTGGGCATTGGACCACATACATTTGTATGAATGAGATCTAAAGATCTTTCTTTATGTTTCCTTTCTTATGACAATAATGGCATTCGATATCCCTCTTCCTTGATTTACTTCTACTCTGATTTCTTTGACCATTCTTTTCCTTGTTCTTGTTCCTCCCACCTTGCTGATTCTTTCCTTGGTAAGAATCACAAACATTATATGCATCTCCACTCTGAGTGCCAACCATAGATTTTCTATGAATCTCTTCACTCAAGAGTGCTCCATATATGTCATCATAGATCAATTTACCACCAGGTGCACTATTTCTAATAACTATGCAAAACATATCCCATGATGATGCCAAGGTGCATAACAACAAGACCGCTTTCATTTCATTATCTATGTCCATTTTTTGAGCCAAATGTATTGAATAACTTCTTTAGCTCCTGTGCACTTTCACAATCCAAGATTGTAAAGTAAACATTATCTGCCATTTGCGATTGAATAATAAACCTGGCCATTTCATCCAACTCGTCCCAATTATCTTCATCCATGTCAGCAGGCTTCTTTGAGATTCCATTTACTGGCTTCCATTGCCTCTTCTGAATCAGCACATCTTTGATATGATTCTTCCATAGAGAAAAGTTTATGCCATCAAATTTTTGGATCTCAAAATGATCTTTGCCCTGCAAGTTATAGCTCCTCCTCCGAACACTAGCACTAGGCCCTGATCCACAAGACGTGCCTAAGACCTTCAATGCCATGATAATAGAGAACTAAATAGAATGATAATGGAGCTAGAAGAGTCCAAACAAATGGATTCTCTTCGTTGTAAATACGATCTACAATTAGAACTCTCGCTTATATTTATTGTTTCCTTCGACTATTTCTATCTATCCCAATGTTTGCTTCGTCCGTGTCATTTTGTACATCTTTGACCTTCCAAAGTTCATTGTCGATATCCTCTAAGGTTCAAATCGCTTCTTTCTTCAAATTTCAATGTATGAAGCTTTCCCACGTTTGTGTAGACCTTGCATTTTCCTTACCTTTTTCCTTGGTGCGGGAGAGAGACACAGAGAGAGAGAGAGTACGTCATCTTGGATATGCTACAATGCATGGGTTAAGGCAAAAGAAAAGAACAAGAAAAATACTGACAACTAACTGGTAACAACTTATAAGGCCATAAAAGGTTTGATGAGACATAACCATGGGGAAAACATTGGGCAATCTACTCGAGAGTGGGAATACATTGGGTACCAAATGCCAATATCCACACATGAAAAAAGGTACAAGGGGTATTGAATGGAGTCTACTATCTTAGAGCAAGTGGTGGATGGAGTGAATAATCTTACAAGAGACCTTCCATAAGTCAATTTGTATATGCAAAGTAGCTAGTGGAACTGAACTCTAAATCATGTCCACGTCTTGGTAAAGCTTTGGCCTCTTGAGGCTGAGGTCTAGAATTCAACTCCCGAGCTGAACATGTAATGGCTCTACCAGTTTAAACCAGTTGTAACCCAATCTAACCTCTATTTAGTGGGATACAGGAGTCCCACGAGTACTATGACCATTCACATGTACAGTTGTACTTTTAAACTTAAAGCTCGGGAAGTAAACGAGTAAATGCTTGCCGGACGTCCTTTAAAAGGAAAAAAAAAAGTCGATAGGCGACCAAATTTATCCCATAAATTACAAGTTTATGCTGTACGATGGAAGCAATGGAGGATTCCATAACATAACCTTTACCCTGCATCTTCTGTCCATTATTTCGATGATCGCATGAAAAGGGGGAAAAGAAACCCGTAAATATCGTATGCTTCCTAGGATACAAGCTGCCTTTGAAAATCTGGTACGCTAACAGAGCATGGTCTATGGTTCAAAACATGTCGCTCCAAACGTGCCCATCCTAAAAAGCAGGCCGTTCTCCTACTAACATCGAACATCCTTTTCCAAGGCGCAAGTTTAGATCAACACTCCAACTTACAAAAGATTAAAAAAGAACATCCCCAAAAAACCAACGAAGAACAGAACCGACGTCCAGAACCTAAGGATACAGAAACAAGCGATAGAATATCCCGATGAAGAAGGGGGATTAATTCTGCATCATAACCGTGTAGTCCATTCCCTCGAAAAAGCCAAAAACCGAAATTTAATATGGTTGAAGAATGTCTGAGATACAACAGATGGAGGTAGTATGGACGCAACCATAGCGAGATATATATACACCCTCTAAGCAGGGAAATCACTTTTAAGAAACAAGCCCAATATCTAATCAGACTTGTTGTTAGCTTCAGCTGTCGAAGGGGAGGGTTCTTTCCTATGTTTCTTAGGTGAATCCTTCCTAGAACGGTTTCCTGATGTCTCTCGCTCACTGCAATGTTTTCGAGACGCACGTATTTTAGGGAAAACCCTCCTTTCCATAGGTGGGGGAATCGGCCAGAGAGGAATGGGTTCTATCACCAATACTGGAGGGCCTGGTCCAAGGAGCCCTGGGGTGTTTGGACTTTGAAAAATGGGAAATTCTGTTTGCGGAATAAAATGACTAAAAGGAACAAATGCAGGAGCACTGTGGTGAGTGGGAGCTTGAGAACGCCCTCTCCGGCTCTCACCTCTATGATTGGGAGACAAATGTTCATTTCTATAATCTCCTAGTCGATCCCTCTTGTGAGTACTATGCGAACTATGTCCATGTCGGAGTGCATGAGAATGTTCTTGCCTTTCTTCTGAATAATGATAGTAGGGATGTGGCCTGCTGGAACGGTTGCGCTGGTATGAACCAGAGTTGAAGCGTTTGGCAGTGCCATTATAGCAATCTTCTATAGCTGTTGGATTAGCCCTCTCTTTGGAAGAAGGCTTGTTATCATCAGGCTTGACTGGTGAGGAGGACTTTCGCAGGTTAGGGTCTATTAGAGTGTCTGGCTCTCTATGGATCGGATTTTTGGTATCATCAGACTCTTCCCCTTTCATTTCTTTGATCTCAAGATCTGCCAAGCTTGTATGCTTCTCAATAGGCGCAGTGGGCTCTTCATAAAGGACTGCATCCTCGGATTTCAACTTTTTAGCACTCAACAAAGGAGAGACAGATATGTTCTCGACTGGTATGTCTTCTATTGAACACTTTTTGGTCTCCTCCTCATATATTTCCTCATTGCCAAGGATTACTGTAACTGACGTTGCTCTTGATTCCTCCTCTCTATTATCTGATTGCAGCTGTGAAGACGTACTATCGTTTATCACACTATGTTCTTTAACCTCATCTAGAGTACTTTCTGAGTTTATGGTTGCCTGTGGAGGTACACCAGTCTCTATTGGGTCTTCCGTTTGTGCAACAGAGTGTTGGGGATCATTATCAAGGAGACTTGTACAAGCGAACCGAGGAGTTTCTACCATGCCAACTCCCAATTCCTTGAATTTTTCGGCAGATTGTAATTCAGTTTCCTCCTTCCTGGTGACTGGAACTCCATCCTCGACAGCTTTGCAATCGTGCTTTCTTCCCTCATTACCTTCAGAAGAAACATGTCTATATATGCTGCTGATATAGTCCACATTGAAGCTTTCTTTACGGGCATCAGCTCTTAAAAGCTTCTGCTCTATTTGAAGAACTGGGGGATGGGGCTTCTGCTCATCTTCTAACCTGCAAAACTGTCCTGCTTTAGCATCATTGTGTTCAAATGGTGCTGCTTGTACCCTGTGCACAGTGTTCATTTCAGTTGGTGAAAGATGCTCAAGAAAGGATGCTTTGGTGCCATCATAAAGATCGTGACAGCATGCTTCTGACAGCTCTTCTTCTGGGCGGAACGGACTTGAATTATAGCATGAGCCCAGATAATCTGCCTTCTTAAAAATGAAGGTTGTGTATAAGCCTGCACATTGGGATGGAAAGAGAAAAAGTTAAAAGAGTTTATATAATTTATGCTCATTATATATATGCAGAAAAACCTGCGATTGCAAATCTTACTCAGTATGTCATGAGCATATTGTGGTAGCCTGCCTTTAACATCCACTAAGTTGGTACAAGTTGCACGCAAGATATCTAGAAACTGTAACCTATTATCAATACACAATGCATTATAATCATGTTATAAATGTTCATAGTCCAAACTGGATTGATTATAAACTTGTGGATTTTTTTCTTTGAAATATGAATTCAGCTTGAATGTTTTCCAGGTCAAAAGTTTCACATCAGATTCCGTGTCCAAAAGAGAAATGCACATGCATATTGATGTTTCTAGAGCCTATCTTCAGAGTGGATATATATATTTCTAAACGGGTTCTATCAATGGTACTGCCTTGTCACCAACGTCAGCTGCCCAAAACTGACATTGAATACATGTGAACATCCCCTTTGAAGGTGCTTGATGAGAGCTTCAAAAAGCTACCCTCTACAAACAGAAGGATGTTCCAGATGGCTAAGCAGCTGAGGCGACAAGATAAAGAGAAAACCTATACTCGCTCTGTAAAAATCAATGAGGCAGGAACAACACTTCTATACGTTTTGAAGACCTAAACCATGCGTTTAAAATTTGAAAAATTAGTTTACTTGAAATCTGTTCTTGGGCGCTTGGACACATGCATAGACATGTGTCTGAATGACCAAGGGAATAGAAACGGATTTAAAAAGGCCTATAAAAGATACATAGAAGTATTCACAGGACGCTCTCGACTATAACTACGAGATAAAAGGCCCCTTGGATAACAGTAACTCAAGGCTACAAACGATCATAAAAATGCCAATACTTGACCATAATAACAGTGACTGAAGGCAACAAACGATCATAAAAAATGCCAGTACTTGACCATTATTGGGCCAAAAATATGTTGGAAGTAGGTAGGCCCACACAGATCACAGAATCTTACACACGCTAGATAACCATGCACACATACAATAATTTGAACCAAAGAAAATAAATAAGAGAAAATTGACAATAGAGAGAGAGAGAGAGAGAGAGACAGAGATAAGAAAAGAACAAGAAAAACTACTTTAAAAACTTGAATTAGAATAACTATCTACAATGTGTATGTACACATGAATGTAATAAGCTGAAAATTAACCAGTTCTCGTTTACAAAATATAAGGGAACAGTGCCTACGGGTACAGAAAAAGTGTGTGTGTGCAGAATAAGTGAAGAAATATAAGTTCAATATGGAAGATTCAGTCTATTGCTGTGTATGTGAGTGCATACCAGCAACATATTCCTGTAATAACTCTCTCCTCTGATGTAGATAGCTGCAAACACCTTGGTACAGCAATAAGATAGTGTAGAACAGCAAATCAGCAAGAATCAGGAACTCCACAGCCGCCCACACTTGAAAGTATGTGTAAAAGAGGTATTTAGTGCTAACCACCCATGCCTATTTATAATAAGTGTAGGCAACTAGCTTTCTCAGAAAACCTTACGAAAAAGGTGCATGCATATCATAAAGTCTGCTTTATTGTATATTTGTAAGTGATGATGTGGCCTTGTGATAATGTGGCAATCCCCAAAATGGAGGAATATTACCTAAACGTAGGCACAGGTATTCTCAACCATTTGATCCTCACTTTGCATCAGATTTTGACATCTGGCACTTTTGAAAAGCATGCCCTTTTTGAGTTATGAACAGCAAATCAGGGGTTTTAATTTGAGGGTTTTATAGTGATCAGATGGACGAGTGTGGTATATGGTTACAATGCTCTCTTTGAGTACTCCAGGAATAACCATTTCTAGGAAATGGTTTGACTACTTTCTCACTTTTTGATTAAAATTAGGATTTGTTGGAATTAGTGTTTGGAGCTCACTATGACATTGTTTCCAACAATTCCTCCCTCAATGTCATATTGAGGTGAGATTCAAAATTTTGCATAACTTTTGATATCTCTCGAGTCTCCATTGAAAATGCCTTTGTAAAAATATTCTACCACATTCTCACTTGTAGAAACATAAGTTCGTTCAATGTGCTTTTTTTTGTTACTTGATCACATATATAATGATCGTGAATTTAAATATGCTTTGTCCTTGCATGATGAATGGGGTTCTTTGCAATAGCTTTGACTATTACTTCTAGTGTAGTTGTGAATGCTGCTCTATATTGTGCTTCACCTGAAGATGTTGCTACTGTAAGTTATTTCTTAGAATGCCATTAAATCAAGCATTCTCCAACAAAGAAACAAAAACCAGTGTAGATCTTCTCATGTCCTTATCACCTACCTAATCAGAATCTAAGAATCCTTTTTATTGCTTTTCAATGAGTCTTGAGTGGTTTATGCATGAATTTGGATACCTGAAAAACTGCAAACTTTGGATGCCTGTTATGAATATTGATTAAGCATCCCACTTTTGAACTATACAATGTAGCATCAAGTTTCAAAATGTTCTGAATTTGTTTCTTCCTATAGAGAAATATTTGTTGGTTTTTAAGGCCCACAATCAATATAGAAATAAGAATGAAATAGAGACACAAGAGAGAATAGACAAGACAATAGAAAGATCTTTTTTTTTTTTTTAATGGAGGTTCAACCGAGGCCTACTCCCCCGGACTTTAACTTTGAAATTGCAACTGTACAAGGAAGGGCAGATGTATTAATCATAATATATTAAAAATATATTGCTTTCAGCTTCAAAAACTGCTTAAAGCTGATTTTGACTTTTTACCCCAAATTAGGATTAGGGTTTTGACCCTCAAAATCTCTAAGAAATTCAATATATTATATATTATTGGATAGCTCTTGAGTAGCACTTTCCAAATCTGTAATAAAAATCTGTACAAAATTTCGACCAGTTTTGACCATCTTTGGCCTTGGTTTGACCATGGTTGACTGTCTAAAACTAACAAAAACTAAGAATATATGTGCAATCCCTCTTCCGGAAGGTTGTGTTTCCAACAATCCCCTCCTAACTTGACCAAGGTGGTATAGTGCATAAGGTGTGTAAGGTTGGGTGCATATAAGGTGTGATAACCATAGTCGCAAGGGGGACATGTCCCCCACTTCTTCCTCTATGTGACTTCACACATGGTGCATGTGTGCACTTGCAAGGTGAGTGAGCAAATGGACAAAGAGTAAGTGTGCATGTGAGAGGGAGAGAGAGAGAGAGTCCATATACGCATGTGTTCTCGCACGTACGAACATGCAAATGCACATACATACACACATATGTCTCTTGGACCCATGCATGTGTATTGCACCCATGCCTGCAGGTCTCCATTTCCTGAGAATTAAGCATCTGTGCATTGATTCAAAATTTGGTAGGCAGTTATTGTGATATGCATTGGAGTTCCCATGTGCCATGATAGAGACAAAAAGAAATGTGTCCTATCAAGAGGCATACCTATAATCATCATAAAACTCTTGCAAGTTTTGTAACTCCATATATTCCAAACCCACCTCCTCTGCAAGCCTGGAGAAATTATTTAAAAAACTCATTTG
The DNA here is from genome assembly GCA_020310875.1 of Ceratopteris richardii. Classification (NCBI taxonomy): domain Eukaryota; kingdom Viridiplantae; phylum Streptophyta; class Polypodiopsida; order Polypodiales; family Pteridaceae; genus Ceratopteris; species Ceratopteris richardii. Next base: position 79,418,628 of record CM035413.1, read on the forward strand.
CTTATGTAAAGTAAAAGATATCTGAGGTACAAAAACAAGATGATTCGTCAGACATGCATACCTAATAAAACTTGGAAAGTGTATTAGCTGCTGTCCCTCAAAAATAACGCCATCTCCAAATTGGAGAGTATATCTTGTGCCAAATGGAGTAAACCTGAAATCAAAACAGGAAAAAAATAGCTTGTGCATCTCTTCACACGTTGCAATGGATTCTGACCAATTACATTGCTGCACAAAGAGCTGAAAATCTTTAGGTACCTGTCATCTTCGAAGCTGATAGTATAATACTCTGATTGCACACGAGGAAGAACTCGGTACATACCACCTCTATGAGGAACTTCAACAGCTTTCTGATACTTCGACCTGCACATAACAGAACACATTAACATCTTCAAAAATATAATAATGAGATTTGTAAATCCTCGTGCACCCCTTTAAAAAAGGTAGATATTTAGCATTCCATACACCCTAAAAGGGGACAAATAAGAAAAAACAAAGAGGATAGTGAGTGGCTAAAAATAGAAGTCGTCGTCGCCTTCTAAAAATGGCGTTTGATTGCTTTTCATGAGTTTTCAAAAACTCATCACCAATGAAGTTTCTTTCTCTTGCTTTTGGACATGACCTAGCTTTTCATTATTTTGAGCAAAATTAGGGTTTGACTTTTCTTCCAACTCTGACCTCTTATGGAAAAATGAAGCATACCACCAGATAGCTCTTGCCAAGCTCTATCTATCTAGCCTCAAAAAGTTTTCCCAAATTGTTCAAAAATGCTAAGTCCCGAAATGTACCAAATGTACATTGACTTCCAACAATCCCTCCTTCAATGTCATATTGGTACAAGCTTCAGTAACCTGCAAATCTTCTCATGACTATCTCTATTCAATGCTTCGGTAAAAAAATCTGCAACATTCTCACTAGAAGGAACATAAACTAGCTCAATGTGCTTCTTAGCTATCTGCTCTCGAATATAGTGGTAGTGTACCTCTATATGCTTTGTCCTTGCATGATGCACTGGATTCTTTGCTAGAGCTATTGCACTTTGGCTATCTAAAAATATCTGAATGGGTTCATTTACTCTCACATCAAGATAACTAAAAATCTTTTGCAACCATACTGACTCTAGGATAGCTGTAAATGATGCACGATATTCAGCTTCACATGATGAACTTGCAATAGTGGGTTGTCTTTTCAAAAGCCATGAGATAAGACAATCTCCAAGATAAAAACAAAATCCACTAGTACTTCTTCTTGTGTCTCTATCACCTACCCAATCAAAATCTGAAAATCCTTTTAGTAACAAATGTGTAGATTTCAAAAATACCATAGCATAATTTGAAGTTCCTTTCAAATATCGAAAGATTCACTTTACTGCTTTCCAATGTAACACTGTTGGATTCTGCATGAACCTTGATACTTGAGAAACTGCAAATTGTATATCAGGACGTGTATTACAAAGATATATAAAGCATCCAACTATATAAAGTAGCATCAAATGACTCTGCATCTTCTACTATCTATGAAGATGCGTTCTGATCCATAGGTGTTTGCATAGTTTTAGAATCACTCATCTGAAACCTTTCCAAAAGTTTCTCAATGTATTTCTATTGTGTCATATATATACACTTATCTCGAAACAAAAACTGAATCCCAACATAATAATGCAAAATGCCTAAATCATTCACATCAAATGTTTGCTTCAATTGTTCTTTGAACATTTACAAATCTTATCTCTGGGACATGTGACTATAATATCGTCCAGAACCTGGTTCAGCTTTGACATAAAGAGTTGGAGCTTCATCTGAGTTATGGAAATCAATGGACAAAAGATATGTATGTATCTTTTCATACCATGCTCTAGGTGCCTACTTCAATCCATATAAAGCTTTTATAAGCTTACACACTAAGTGTTCTTTACCTGTCTCTTCAAAACCTTCAAGTTGCTGAATTTACACATCCTCGTGTAAATCACCATTAAGAAAAGGAGTCTTAATGTCAAGTTGATATATATATGCCAACCAAAATGTGCTGCTAAAGGAAGTATTGACCTAATAACAGTCATCCTAGACGTAGGAGCGAATGTTTCCTTTTGATTTTGAAGATCCATTTTACACCTATAGCCTTCTTTCCCTCTCGTAACTCACATAGCTTCCAAGTTTGATTCTTATGAATAGAATCAATCTCTTCTTGCATAGCTTTTCTCCAAATAGGAATATTAAGTGCATCTTTAACACATGCAGGTTCATCTTCAACAGTCGTAGGTGCCAAATATCATGAATCTCAAAGTCTTCAGCAAAACTTACATGATCTTTTTGTTGTTCCTGTCTAGTCTGACTTCTTGTTCTTATATGATCTTGTTCTTGTTGTCTAGTCTGACTTCTTGTTCTTCCAGTAAAAGTCTTTATACCACTATCTTTCCAAGTCTGATATAACCAAGTAGGTGTATCTTTAAATAGTGGTGAAACTCTTTCTGACCCTTTAGCTTCCACAGGTTCTGGAACTTGTCCTGCTGAGGTACTAGGACTTTCTGGAACTCTGACTTCTTCCATTTCTGGAACCAAAGTCTCATGTGGAACTGATTCTGTAGAAGGTTGTGAAATTCCTCTTTCTTCAACTCTTTCTTGAATCCTAGGAATTCTAGCTTCCTCCTGATATGGTTGAACATGTAATTCCAACATCCTTCTAAAAAATCCATAGTCATTTTCACTAATGAACTCTGGAATTTCTGCTTCTTTATCATAAACCTTATTTTCAGCAATATAGGCATTACGTGAAAGAATAACTTCACCTGTTTCTGGAATATAAAACTTGTATCCCTTACTCTCAACAGGATATCCAATAAAAACAGCTTTCTTTGCCTTTACATCTAGTTTGCCTCGGTCCCTTTTCTCAATGTGTACATAAGAAAGTGATCCAAACACTCTGAAGTAACTCACATTAGGTTTTCTACCATAATAAGCTTCATAAGGTGTGATTACCTTTAAAGCTTTTGTAGATGACCTGTTTAAAATGTGATTAGCTGTATGTACTGCATCAAACCAGAATTTCGATGAAAGCTTCTTGGACGCCATCATACTCCGCATCATCTCAACAAGTACTCTATTCTTTCTTTCTGCAACACCATTCTGCTGAGGAGTATAAGCAATAGAAGGTGTCGAGTAATACCTTTCTCATCAAGAAATGTCTGGAACTCATTTGATAATTATTCTCCACCTCTATCACTTCTGAGAATTTGGATAGTTTCTTGATTTTCATTTTCAACCATAGCTACAAACTTCTTGAACATAGGAAAGACTTCTGACTTCAACTTAAGACCATAGATCCATGAGTATCTCGTAAAATCATCAACAAATAGAACAAAATACCTGAAACCCTGAATAGAGTATGCTCTCATAGCTCCATTCACATTTGAATGAATAATCTGCAATTTCCTGGTAGCTGTAATATGACCATGTTTCTTGAAAGGTAGTTTATGCATCTTACCTTCAAGACAACCTTCACATATATCTGGTAGCTTGAATGAGGGTAAACTCTCAACCATACCTCTGTCTTTGATATTCTTGAGAGCTCCAAAACTAATATGTCCAAATCTTTCATGCCATTGCTTCATATTTTCGACGGTGACGAAGATTTGACTGCATATGCCTGACTCATTTTTGAGAAAACAAAGATCCCTCCTCTTTGCTCACCTTGTAAAATACACTTGTTGTCTTTGTGTGATAAGATCTTACAAAGATCTCTCTCAAATACAACTTTAAAACCATCACCTAAAAATGCATATATAGATAGCAGATTCTTTTTCATTTCAGGTACATATAGAACATCTAAAATCTGAAAATTACCACTTCTCTTGACTCTAGGGTTACTATACCTATTCCCACAACATCCAAATCATTGCCATCTGCAATAGTAACTCTTCTACCTGAAGAATAGGAAAGAGAAGAAAACACATCTCTGCAACCTGTCATATGCTTTGTAGCACCTCAGTCAAATATCCAAGGACTTGCTGAAAGAACTTGTAAAGCTACCTCTTCAAAAGCTACTTCCTCAATGGTGATACAGGCATAAGAATCACCTTGAGATTTCCCTTTTTTATATCTTTTGCAACATTACCTGATGCCTTTTTCTTTTCTACTGCAATCCTTTTATAATATGCTGCTTTTAAATGTCCAAGTTTCTTGCTGTAAAAACATATTACTTCCTTCTTCTTAGAAGACTTCTCTTTATATGTAGTAGAAACTGAATCTGAAGTAGAAGGTGAGAGGGACCTACTTTCCTTCTTGGATTGCTTTTCTTTCTTATCCTTCTTCTTCTTTTTACCCTTTGATAAAGATGAAAGTGCTTCTTCATTCTCTTCCATTCCCTTCAATGGATCTTCATCTTGAAGTAACAAGAACTCTAGCTCTTCAAACATAACCTCTCTATCTCTTGTGGTAAGGGTAAGAGTGGTTATAAAAGATCGATATGAAATAAGAAGTGAATTAATCAACGTATTTACCATTTTTTCATCCGATATCTCAACTCCTACATTTAGAAGTTGATCTCTCAAGTCAACGAGTGTCGTAATGTGGGTTTGAATTGACTCACGAGCTTTCATCCTTGTATTTGCTAGTTGTCTCCTTAAGTGAGCTTTCCTAACAGGATTTCTGCTCTGAAAAAGATTCTCAAGCTTCAACCAAGCTTGTCTAGAACTTCTGCAAGATCTGATCTGTGGTAGAATATGCTTTTTAACACTCATTGCTATGAATGAGAGTGCTAAAGCATCTCTAGCATCCCACCTTGCATGATCTTCAATAGGACGAACTGTAAGTAAAGACCTACCTGTGACTCTGGATGTTGAAGTGGTTACCTCTTCTTCAGTTGGTTCTGTAATAGTAATTCCAATACCTCTTGAAGCTGTTGTGGCTCCTTCTTCGCCTTCTCGTCTGGGTCTTGTTAAGGATCCATTGACGATACTCCATAAATCCTTTGTCACTAAAATATTCATCATCATGAAACTCCACATGGGATAATTAGAAGATCCATCCAACTTGTCCTCAATCTCAATTCTAATCTCACTCCTTAACAAAGTGTGTATGTCAATTATGCTCTGATACCAAGTGTTGGAATTTGGGGCCCCAAGATCGTTCCATACTAAAACCTTTTGAGCATACACACTTAATTAATTAAGATGATAAGAGAGATAGAAAGAAAGAGATCTTGAGACAAGGATAGAGAACGTAAGCCAAAGCTTACTCACTAAAAAATAGATATCCAAATTACAACATGGGAGTACTACTCAACCATATAAAGTGGTGCACTCACTAATGGAAGAATATCCAAGAAGATGATGATACAAAATTTAGATTATGTTGAAATAATCTAAGTGTGTGAAGTGAATGATCAACGAAGCTAACCTTATTCTCACAAAATAGTGTAACAAAATTGTAAATCAACCAACACTAATTTTGAGATTAGGGTAGAAAAACCCTAAAAACAAAATATAAGGTTAACTCACAAAAGATAGTTACCACCACCTTGTAGAAGACTTCTTGCTCCAAGAGAGTAGCCTCTCCGTCACCAAATCTTCACCTCCAAAGCTTCAAAATCTTCAAACTCTAGCTTGAGATCTTTGATTGATGTACAAGTGTGTGCCCACCATGCTCCTTTTATAGGTTTAACCTCCAAGAATAAAGCAATAGCGAAAGTACTTCCAACAAAGCTAAAACGTGGCGATCCATAAAAAAACAAAAACTCCATCGTTGTTTTACTATAATCGCATGCTTTTGGTTTATCCCTAAAAATAGCAACGATCACTTTTGTTGGCAAAAAGTAGCGAGTGGTTAAAAATAGAAGTCGTCGTCGCCCTCTAAAAATAGCGTTCGATTGCTTTTCATGTGTTTTTTACTCCATTACGACTTCAGACTCTTAACAAGATTCTCTCTTCTAATTACAATCAAAATGTTCATGACACCTTTTAATGTTACCAACAATTTTGATAAAAAGTTTAGAAGTATACAGTACAAACAACGAGACATAGATCCACAAACATTTATAAATATACATTTGATTGTTTAAAGTAGTTGACAATTGATAAATGATAAGGCACAACATGAGAGAATCATGATTCATTGATTCGTCATTCTTCAATCATGATAGACTTATAAGATACCAAAAGATCTCAAGCGTAATTAGTATAATGTATCATCGAAGCAAACTAAGAGATAAGTCACAAAAAATACAAGACAACATAATAAGATTTCAACACTCCCAACCACCTAGATCATATATCATACATGGATGATAGATCATGGACATCCCATATAACATGACTCAAGAACAATGATATCAAATCAAACTTGAATGTTCTAATCTCTCACATTATCCTCCTCTTCCTTTTGTTCCTCCGCTTTAACTATATGGCTCTCCAATTCAGGAGAAGTTGATGGAGAAGCCATCTCCCCATCATTTTCATTTTACAACATAAGAAGTCTCAAATCATCTTCCACTTTCTCTTTCATATCCAATGTGATCTCTATCTTTTGAGAGCCTTTTTCTTTGATATTGCATATGAGATGCAAATTTGTTGACTATAAACTATTTCCTCAAAATTAATTCACATTGGTTTGTCATATCCTTTTGTATGTATCATTAAAAATGTTCCCCAATTTCTTTCACAAAAGGCAATACAACATTCTCATGAAAGCACACAAAGAGCTGATTTCTAGGAAATGGAAATGCTTGGCATGGATTGTTTCCACCATCTTACAACACAATGCATTCTCCTTACATCTTTCACAAGGGGACATGCAAATGCACTAGACACACAATTATATGTATCGAATACAACACATTCTATTGTGCTTGATAACATCACCATGTGTAGCAATCTCTAATGTCCACCCATGAACTGTAAACCTCTACATCCATCTTTGATGACTTTTCTCCTCGAATACAGTAAAGAACATATATTGTTGCATGAAAAGGAGAGTTCAATCTATTCCATCTATCAATGCACACAATCTTGACTTCTTCAAGCTTCTAGAATCAATGGTTTTTAAAGTTGGAATCTTTCCTTCTATCTATAAGTTCACAAATAAGACCCATAGTAAGTCCAAGCCCGAAGGCACACTGCCAAATGCCTCATATAGGAGTACGTCCATTTCTTCTAAAAATATCACCTCAATGCAATAAAAGATTTATTTTCAACATTTTACATTTAAACACTCTTTTCCATTTATATTCAGGGCATATTGTCTAGGAGCTCGGCCCATTATACACATGTTCATCAAGAAAGTTTGAAAGCATGATAAATATATATGTAAATCTAGTCTAGGCAAGTTTTACCGAGCTTTTCTTGCTGAATTTTCTAAGAAAACCAGAAAAATGTGGTTTCATGGTTACAAATGTTACGATTTCTATAGCATTTTCCAACACTCGCTTCACCCATGGAAGCTTCCAATATCCTCAAAAAGAAAAGAGATTCAACAAGGGCAAGTACATATACATAATATATATGGCCATTGCTGCTCCACCAACTATCCATATCCAACACAAGTAAACGCATTGACCATGCAATATTGAACTATATTCTTTGGCCCTACATTCATGATAGCATCTTTAGCATTTCAAAAATATGATTTTGCATTAAAAATTTGTTTAAGAAACACAATGATACATATGCAAGATACCATAATGTTGATGATCGGTCAATTTCTTGTGCCACACCAATCATCACATGCAATGGAACTGGCAAATGCTTTCCAGGTTTCAGGTACTTTTAAGAGACTTTTAAGAGATTATCTGCTATGGGTCTTACTTCAGCATGCAATCCCTTTTCTCCTAATTACTTGCATGAGGGAGATTTGTAAGTAGACCCTACTCTCTCAATTTCTTGAGATATTTCAATGACATAAGGGCTTCTTGATTTCAAAAAGGGAATGTCCTTTGTAAAGAAGCAACCATGAAGAGCTTTGTCAACATCATTTCTAGCTTGGACACCCCAATCTTTGTCCAATGGTTCTTTAGAACATTTTAATTTCTTTGATGCATGCCCACTAGAGGAATCTCCAAGCTCATATTCAAAATATGGTGGGATCACAATTTTTTATGACTTTTACTCTCTGATGTCTTTGTATGTAACTTTCGACATGCATTTCACATACTAAAGTGCATTCATTCCACTTTCCTACACCATATCCGTTTAAACCATGCAAGAGGTCTCTTATCCGATTCTCTCCCTTGTGCAAAGGATGAGGAGAATATTTGCATTTTACTTTTCGATTACCTTTTAGTAAAGCTTTCACCTTTTCTACAAACTCCCACTCTCCTACTATGCATGATATCTACAAAAATAGCGAAATTGATAAAAAGTATTCATGTGATATCTAATGAGTTCCAAGTTTAATATGAACAAGCCATTATAAGTATAGAGTAAGATATGTTATGTATGTATCATGGCCCATATAGCACATTATTTTTTAGGGTTGAGATGTGGTGATGAGGTGTAGAGAACGTGCGTATGTGCCTCAAAGATGGAGGCGCTATGCAGAAATGAAGGCCGAGTTGAAAGGGGGAGGGGAGAGAGAGAGAGAGAGAGAGAGAGAGAGAGAGAGGGTCAACCAGCTTTGGAGGTGGCTTCTCTAAAAGTGAGAGAACCAAAATTGTTATTAAGTTATGTTATATAGAACCCTTTTAGGGTTGGCCAAGTTCACATTGAACTTGGGCCAAAAAATAAAGAATAAGTGACTTAGCCTTTACAAATACGCCATTACACATGTATACACTATAAAGGTGTCATTAGGGCTTTACGCCAACAACCTCCCACTTAAAGGCATAAATGACACCTTTAAGCTATGTGACTCCCACCATCTGTATACATAACTTATGTTGTGCTTTGGGTAAGCGCTTAGTGAGAACATATGCAAGATTCTGTGATGTATGAACCTTAACTAATGTGATAAGGCCATCCTCAAGCACTTCCCGAATGAAGTGATATCGCACATCAATATGTTTTGTGTGTGCATGGTACATGGCATTCTTTGCCAAACATATGGCACTCTGGCTATCACAACCAAGCATAGGTGGCAAACCAAACTCACTACAAAGACGTTCTAACCATATAGCTTCCTTGGAGGCCTCAGTGGCTGAAATATATTCAGCCTCAGTAGTAGATAAAGCAACAATCTTTTGCAGTCTGATGCACCATGATACAGCACCACCTGCAAGAGTGAAAACATAGTCACTTGTGGATTTCCGTGTATCCACATCACCTGTCATGTCGGAATCACAGAATCCCTTCAGCTCTAATGGGCCCTTTCCATAACTGAGGCAATTTTTTTAGTTCCTTTCAAATAGCTTAAGATAGATTTGATTGCCTCCCAATGAGCTCTACCAAGATTAGCCATGAACCTGCTAACAACTCCCACTGCATGAGCAATGTCGGGCCGAGTGCATAGAAAAAAAAAATCGTAAAAATCGTCCCAGCGATTTAAATCGCTGGGGACGATTTTTATTCAAAAAATCGTTTTTTTTTTTTTTTTTTGGCTTATCACTTAGGTGGACCGTCTTCTATTGTTTGAACGAGTGGACTCTTTCGATCGTCCGACTGCAGCTTACGCTCCCATCTTGAGAGAGAGAGAGAGAGAGAGAGAGAGACCCACCCTTCAACCTTGAAAGTTGAGAGAGCTTGTCATTTTCAGCTTGTCACTTGTGGCTTGCTTCCTACCCTTTTCTATCCTTCAAAGTTCACTCTTGACTCTCGAGCTTTAGTCTTTATCATCATGGGAAGGACTCCTAATGTTATTCGAAGCCATGTGAAAGAGCTTGGCAAGAATACATGGCAATGCAAATATTGCATGGGAGTTTACACAAGCACCGCATCTCACATCAAAGCTCATCTCCTTGGCTTAAAAGGTGGAGGCATTGGGAAATGCACTTCTATTCTTCCAAGGATTGTTGAAGAGCTAACAGCTAAGCTTCAATTGAGCGAAGGGGTAGGTAAGATGCCAATTGGTTCATCTTCATTGTCACATAGCAATGCAGAGCAAACCAAAACCAATCCCATTGATGATGTACATTCAATCTGTCCAGCACTTTTTCAATGTACTTTTCTTGGGATACATGCAAAGTATGCTGCTGTCTATCCCTTTTTATAGGCATACCAAGAATATGCTCAGCTTTCCCGAGGTCTTTCATTGAGAATGCAGAGTTCAGCTGTTGTTTTAGAGCATTCAATGTGCTCTTTTTCTTCCCAGCCAACAGTATATCATCTACATACAGTACAAGAATGATTGGGCTGCCATCTTCATCTTTTTTGGTGTACAAACAATGATCTGCATGGCTTTTTTTTAACCCATGTTTGAGCATAAATGCATCAAACTTCTTATACCATTGTCTGGGGGCCTGTTTCAGCCCATATAAGCTCCTTTTCAGTTTGCATACCGAATGCTCTTTCCCAGGAATGGCATACCCTTCTCGCTGTTTCATGTACAGCTCTTCATCTAAATCACCATGCAAAAAGGCTGTCTTAACATCCATTTGGAATAATTCCAAATCCAAGGCAGCTGGAGAGCAAACGACACACGTAATGTGGTCATTTTAACCACTGGGGAGAACACTTCTTGAAAATCAATGCCCTCCTTTTGGGCATATCCCTTGGCAACCAGCCTTGCCTTATACTTGGGCTTGCCATCAACAGTTTTGATTTTGTACACCCACTTGTTAGGAATGGCCTTCCTTCCTTTGGGTAACTCAACCAAATCCCAAGTATCATTTGCATGCAAGGCCTTTATCTCTTCTTGCATGGCTAACTCCCACTTCTTCTTGTGCTCACATAACTTTGCCTCTTTATAGGTAAGAGGCTCACCCTCATCTGATAACATAATGTAATGTATGGAAGGGTCATATCTATTCACTAGCCTCCTAGGACGTGTAGATCTTCTTACCCAATGATCCACGTTGCCTGGAAATGGATCTACATCAAGAGGTACATTAACTTCTTCATTGTTAACGGGCTGCTGTACATTTCCAGCCCTGTTTTCAGCATGAATAGGTGGCTGCATATGCCCTTCAAGAGCCTCTTCTTGCTGTCCAACATCATCTGGCTCAAAAACAATTGGATTTTCTATATTCTCAGCCATATGTGGTGCATCCTGAGGGTCTGAAATGGGCCTAACATGTGGCTCGTCTTGCTGAGATGTGACCTTTTTATGGTCATGTTTCGAGGCGACATTGTTTTGTAACAGCCTTGCCTCATTAAAAACAGCATCCCAGCTGTGTATGACCCTCCATATCCTATAACCCATTTCGCCTTCTTCACCATAACCCATGAACAGGCCTTTAATGAATTTAGCATAAAATTTACTCCTCAACTCAGGTCTTATGTGTACAAAAGCTTCACAGCCAAAAATGCGTAAGTGATCATATGAAGCAGGTTTGCCAGACCAAACCTCTTCAGGGATGTCACCTTTCAGGGATATGTGAGGGGATCGATTGCATATATGTACTGCAGTTTTAAGAGCCTCTCCCCAAAAAACATGAGGGAGATTAGCTATGGACAGCATGCATCTCACCCTCTCACAAAGAGTCTGATTATACCTTTCAACCACATCATTAGAAGAGGGGCTGTATGGATCAGTAAGCTCCCCCTTTATGCCCAAATTTTCACAAAAATTTTTGAATTCAGCACTTGTGAACTCACCCCCATTATCCGTACGTAAGCATTTCAGCTTTTTACCTGTTTGGGTAGTCACAAATGCAAATCCTTTAAACGCAGCAAATGCTTCATCTTTTGATTTGAGCACCTGCACCCAAATTTTCCTAGAAAAATCATCAACAAAAGAAATAAAGTATAAAGCACTCCCCATAGATTTGGTGGGCATGCTACATACATTAGAATGGACAAGATCTACTATACAAGACTTACGAGACACACCAGTATAATAGGAACTTTTCACTTGCTTTCCATATTGACAATCATTACAAAAGTCAAGCTTGGTGCCTTTAACATCAAGCTTCTTCAAGTTACAAAGTTTGGATAGACCCTTCTGGCTCATATGGCCAAGTCTTTTATGCCACAATTCCATATGGGAATTAATCTCAGCCAATGCAATGAATTTACCAGACAAGGCCTTTCCATGCAAGCAATACAAAATTCCCCTTTTTGTGTCTTTTACAATTAGCCATGACCCTTTGGTCATCTTCCATGAGCCTCTTTCAAATAAAACACTTTAACCATGCATATCCATCTGCAAAATAGAGAGCAAACTCTTCTTGACTCGTACATATCTCACATTATGAAGGACCAGCTCATTTGTGCCATCTATTGAAAGATGCACAGTACCAATACCTTCAATAGGACATGCATGATTATTCCCTAGGTATACATGGCCATGGCTGCCCGCATGAAAAGTAACAAAACACTCATTGTCAGGAGTCACATGAAATGAAACACCAGCATCAACAATCCATGTCTCGGATAATGCATCATTCACAGTCAATAAAGCATCAATCAGATCACTTTTAGTGATCGACATGTCCTATATATGAACATCGCAAGAGGCATCATGTGCATGAGCATCATCAGCTGATATAGTAGCACATAAAATATCTTTCATATCTGAAAGCTCCTCAATAACAATACTAGAGGTCACATTGGCCTTCTCCTTTTCTTTCTGGCTCACCAGTCCATCCGTCTTGTCTTCTTTCTTGTCCTTTTTTTTGTCTCCAGCATTCTTCTTCCTCTCAAGCTCTGCCTTATAGAATCTGCAATTGAGTTTCTTATGGCCTTTCCTACCATACTGATAACATGTCACATCAGTACCCTGCTTCTTGCTGGAGCTTCCCTTTTCTTTGCTTTTGCTCTTACTCTTCTGTGAATAAGATCCCTTCTTCTCTGATCTACCTCTGACCATGTTTGCAGAAGTGCCTCCTTCACCACTTACTTTTCTTCTGATTTCTTCATTCAATATAGAACTCCTCACACCATCAAAAGTAAGATTGGGGTTATTTGATAATGAGACCATCAAGGTCTCCCAAGAATCAGGAAGTGTCATAAGCAAAAAGATAGCTTTCAGCTTATCATCAAAGGGAGGCATCCCTGAGTCCTGCAACTGTAATAGAGTACTTGTAAAATGAGACAAGTGTTAAGCGGCACTCTTGGACTCATCCAAGAGCATGCCAACTAATTTCTTCATCAGATGTACTTGATTAACAGGTGTGGTGCTCTCATAGGTGGCCTTAAGCTTGACCCACAACTCTAAAGCTGTAGCAATGCCCTTAAGGTCTACAAGAATGTCATCAGACACGGCCATTTTTATGTAAGTGATGACCTTTCTGTTCAGATTATGCCACGCAGCATCTGACATACCTTCCGACTTTCCTGCTTCCAATGCCCTGTCACAATCTTTGAAGAAGAGAATTCCTTGAATTTGCTCCTTCCAAAGATCAAATCTTGTGTCCTCAAAGCGACGAATCTCAAATAGATTCTTCATACCTGAGGACGACGATGCCATGGTTGCACAAATAAGAGGTTAATGTGCTGAAATTTTGGGCAAAAATGTACCAAAATCAATGTACCACCTCTAAAAGTAGTTCACAACAGGTTCAAACACCTGTAGGAGCAAAATGGATCAAAATCAAGCCCATTGGAGCGCAAAAATAGAATCTGAGATTTTGTGAAAAATTTTCCAGCAAGCTAATTTGTGCCAAAAATCAACAATTTTGACTTCTTTTAACCTCAACGTGCATACGTAAGGCTATAATGAAACCTTTAGAACCAAATAGGAGCAAAAGACCCAAAATTTGCTTCAAAAATTTCTGAAATTCTAAAAAGAATGCCAAAATTTTCTGTACATAAGCAATTTCTTTTGCCACAAATCAATACATAAGGTACTAGACCTGTGTATTGCTGTTATGACCTATGAAACATCTGTTTATACCTGTAAATCACCTAAAAACAACCTGTTATGGGCTGTTGAGACTCCCAAAGTGTTCCTCTTGGCCTTGAAGCAAAGTTCTTCGCGATGAAATCGAAGATTATCGCGAAAAATGGGGTTTTCTTTGCTGTACAGCACCTGCACAGCAGCTCTGAAACCCTAAATCAGCTCTGGTACCAATTGTTAGGGTTGAGATGTGGTGCCGAGAGGTAGAGAACGCGCATATGTGCCTCAAAGATGGAGGCGTTGGACAAAAATGAAGATGGAGGCGTTGGACAAAAATGAAGGGGGAGCTGAGAGGGAGGGGGAGGGGGGGGGGGGGGGGGGGGGGGGGGGGGGGGGGGGGGGGGAAGAGAGAGAGAGAGAGAGAGAGAGAGAGAGAGAGAGAGGGTTGACCAGCTTTGGAGGTGGCTTCTCTAAAAGTGAGACCGCCAAAAGTGTTATTAAGTTATGTTATATAGAACCCTTTTAGGGTTGACCAAGTTTACATTGAACTTGGGCCAAAAAATAAAGAATAAGTGACTTAGCCTTTATAAATAGGCCTATACACATGTATACACTATAAAGGGGTCCTTTAGGGCTTTACCCCAAAATTATCACATGCCTTAGGGCACACATTAATATGCCTTAAGCATGGCACAATGCACATGCATTCTAGATAATATATATAGAAAGTGCCAAGAAATACTGTGAATTGCACCACTAACTAATAGTTGATTATACTAATCACATAATGAGCCTTGCAAACATTATCAAAGCGTCGAACTTCCAAGTTCAAACAATATACATTATCCATTGCTCCAAGTAATAGATGTATATTGTATATAGTATGTCATATATCAAAATTTTAAAGCTTCTATAAATTTTGAATCAGATATGTCAAAATCCATTATTAACTTATCTGACAAATAGTACCTCAATGGGAACATGCTATGCTATGGTAAATCATAATTGTCTCGAAGGAATGTTACTAAGATCTTTAAGTTTTGCAATAATATGTATGATTATGCTAATACTTAGATAATAATACTCCGACGTACCATGTATCTACTCATATGGTACATTATATAATATAGTATCATTGTTTGAATGCGTGATATTTGAATCATTATTGCATGATTATGCTTTGCATCAAAAAATATCAATGAACATGAACATCAAGATTACTTATGTAACCATATAGGTTCTAGTGTAGCTCTAAAGGCTTTTTTTTACAATTCTTTACTTGAGGAAATAACTATTGTAGGTTGCTTCTTAGAATGCCATGAAATCAAGCCTTCTTCAACAAAGAAACAATAACCAATTTTTTATCTTTTTGGATCTTTATCAACTTCCCAATTAGAATTCCCAAATCCTTTAAGCGTAAAATGTGGTGACTCAAGAAATACCATAGCAAAATTCTTTGTAGTCTTCAATGAAAATTCGTTTTACTGCTTTTCAAAAAAATTTAAGAGGTTTATGCATGAACCTTGATACTTGAAAAACACCAAATTATATTTTTAACTGTATATTACAAAGATATATCAAGCAAACACTTGCTTAACAATAAATATTGAATCTTTTTATGCTTGTAAAGAAATATTAGCATCCATACGAGTTGGCATAGGTTTTGAGTCTTGCCAATTTACTTTTGTTATGTCACAAGTATACAATTATGCTTGTGAATGAATTCAATACCAAAATAATAATGTAGAAAACGAAGACCATTAACATCAAAAACTTTCTTTAAATTCTAACTTAAGGTACTGAAAATCTGAATTTTTGAGACCTATCATATCATAAACATAAATAGTGATTATAATCAAGACATCTTCCTCTAACTCAACCTAAAGAGTAGGAGATGCTTTTGAGTTTTTAAAACCCATAGAAATAAACTACAAGTGCATCTTCTCATATTTTGGGCATAACTTTTGACGACTAACCTTGCTTTGTGCATGTCAATAGCACCATCAGTTTTCCTTTTGATCTTGAATATCTGCTTAACATCAATGGCTTTCTTTCCTTTGGATCAATCACAAAGCTTCCAAGTATGAAGCTTGTGAATAGAATCAATTTTTTGTTGCATTGCTTTCTTCCACACAAGATGATGTAATGCATCTTGCATACTTGCACATTCATTCTCAACTTAAGGAAGAGCCAAAATGTTATGAATATCACAAATTCTTGCACAATTTATCTAATTTGCTTGATTTTTTTGTTAACTTGTAGTCCTTTCCTTGAAATTCTTGATGCCACTCTTTTGCATAGTTTGTAAAAACCATTTTGGATCCTTCTTGAACATTAGAGAAATCTCTCTTATTTCTTCTTGACTTCTAGAAGATTCTTCAACTTCTTGAATTGGTTCTTCTAAAGATTGAGAAAGAATGGGAGATGGTCATAGTTGCAAAGCAACATGTTGCGAACAGTCCGCAACTTCGCAACCTTACAACTTTCACAACACATTTCATGCAAAAGATACCCATAAATATATTCTCCTTAGAAGAGATAAAAATTTATGTAAAATTTTGTCCAAAATGTCCAATGCATGCAATACAAAAAATATGGAGAATGAGGACATAAAAAGCTATAAAAATGCAAAGATACTTTTATATATGATTACCTTTTTGGGCCTTATGCTCTTGAGATAGATTGATATTTTGGATCTCCCATGTTCTCCTTGTAATCACTTACACATCTTGGACATAAGCTTCATCCTTGGTCTTCAAAGCCAAGGATACTTATCTATGATGATCGATCTGACTATTGGCATCATTGACAATGGTAAATGCTATAGGTACTAGTCTAGATTCAATAATCTATATTATATATGTCCTATACTATACTATTATGTATGTATGTATGCAAGTAAGTTTTATATGCATGTATGTATGTATCTATATATGTAATATGCATGTATACATGTATCTACTTATTACTTGCATATATACATGTATCTACTTATTACTTACATGTGTGTATGTATGTATATATGTGTATATGTATATATGTGTGTGTGTGTGTGTGTGTATATATATATATATATATGTGTGTGTGTGTGTGTGTGTGTGTGTGTGTGTGTGTATATATATATGTATATAATATACATATGACATGCACATATCTACTTATAATTCATAATTTTTATGTGTGTTATACATGTAAGCACTTATCATATATTAGCTATAGGAAGCCTAGGTAGCCAGAATTTTATTTCTTTTTTTTTTTTTTAAGTTTGCAACATTTTAGCAAAACGTCCAAGCCCAATCATTGCTATGTTGCTGACACATTAGTAATGCCTTGCCTTGGACGTTGCTAAAACATTGCTAACAATTATGGAGAGGTGGAGGTTGAGGCAAAGGTGACGTATGAAATTCAGCTTTTGTAGGATGTGGGGACTGGGGTTGTAAAACCCCCCCATATGATGACTAAGGATCTAAATTCCTTTCAAAAAATGCATAATTATTTGCCTTAATAAAATCTGGAATTTCTGAATTTTTATCATAATCCCGATTTTCAACAATGTAAGCTTTGCGTGAGAGCAAAATTTCAGCTCATCATGCAAGAAAACCAACATACTTAATAGAAAGAAGACGCTAAGTAGCGATGAATGCTGCAAAAGAGAAAAGCACTTGCAAACTGAGGAAAGATTGCACAAGAAAGCCTTATCTAATTTATGAAGAGTGAAAATAGAATGGAACAACTCAAAAAGCTTGAAATTATGGGAATAAGCACCATACTTTCCAAGTCTCAATTACCATGATCTCCAACCCAAAGATACCACAGCGAAAGTTCGCAGCTAAGCTTTAAGCAATATTGGAAATACATGGATGCGTCAATTTACTATTTTGTCAACATAACAGATGATTTAATCATTGGAATCAAAGACTTTGCTCATTTCTAACTCTATTAAATATATTCAAAAGAATACATTCACAATGATAAGTTTCAACCAAATACTGTCGAAAGAAAACTTAATATATTAGCATGCTTCATTATTTTGGGAGATACTATTAAGATGCTACATCATGACAAAAACTAAATGTCATAGAAAAGAGAAATTTGACATGTGAAACTTTCCTTGATACTTGAAACCAAGGAAGCAAAAAGGGTTAAAATAATTAGTACGAGAAAAGAAGGAAAATAAAGGCAATGAAATTTGCAACAAGATAAGAATAGGACTTCAAATTATCTTTAACCAATGGCAATACCATATAGTAGAAGAATCAGCCGTAATACCAAAAAAGTATCCACCAGGTCTCAAAACAGAGGACACATTCTGCAACAATGTCCTTACCATATCCTCTGTCAAGAAACAGTCCTGTGATATTATACAGTCAAGACTCAATATCAATTATATGAAAATGGTTATCCCAAAATCTCATGATAAGATGAAAAACACACCTGTAAATGTCCCATGCATGTTACAAAATCAGCAGGAAGCCCCATATATCTCAACTCAGTTTCCAGATTTACCTGCAAATCTCTCTCTCTCTCTCTCTCTCTCTCTCTCTCTCTCTCTCTCTCTCTCTCTCTCTCTCTCTCTCTCTCTCCTCTCTCTCTCTCTCTCTCTCTCTCTCTCTCTCTCTCTCTCTCTCTCTCTCTCTCTCTCTCTCTCTCTCTCTCTCTCTCTCTCTCTCTCTCTCTCTCTCTCTCTCTCTTCCCCCCCCCCCCCCCCAACTCCCTCCTTCCCTATGAGACAGCACAGCAGGAGGTGCGCATTGCAGTCTGGAACTGCAATGGATCTTTGTGAACACATCCAAGGCACCTCGAGGAGGTGATGGAGGGCTGAGACATGATCTTCTTGACAGAGACACACGAGAGCCCGAGGAGGAGCCTACCCAGGATTGAGGGCTATATGTGGGAGTCAGCTCACCGCCGACAGATGCGACAGAGACAGCACACCACACGAGGATCAGGAGGAGTAGCCGTGCTCTATAGACAGTCGCTACAGCACAAGATACAGTCGGTAGCCAAAGAGCCAGAGGCACGTTTCATGTGGATACGCCTCCCGCTATCAGAGAGAGCAGCGTATTTCGTCGTATGCTATATTGCACCCATCGGCTCGCGCTTCACACATTCCCCCGAGCAGCCCTCAGGGGGGGAGGGACCAGACACCACATCCCCATATGACTGCCTCAGTGACACCATTATGGAGTATACCGGGATGGGCAAAGTCTTCTTTGTAGGAGACTTAAATGCCCGCACTCAGAGCCACCAGTGTGATATCTACGACTTTGACGACCCTGAGATGCTTCGCACCATAGAGGACATGTCTACACTTAGAGCCTCAGCCGACATCGCCACATCCACCTCATACGGCTGACACCTACTCTGCAGATGGGAGCAGCACACTGTCTCATTATATATAATGGGATGGTGACCTGGCCCACCTCGGGTGGTCTCACATGCATCCCACCCACGACACG
Source organism: Ceratopteris richardii (assembly GCA_020310875.1). NCBI lineage: Eukaryota > Viridiplantae > Streptophyta > Polypodiopsida > Polypodiales > Pteridaceae > Ceratopteris > Ceratopteris richardii. The sequence goes on from CM035413.1 coordinate 79,437,946, forward strand.
GCATGGAGGCAGTGTGGTAGGCTATGTTATCGGACCCCCGGAGGCGACACATCTCATTGGCGCATTCACCATCCCACCCATACCGATTGGAGCTGATCACGCATATCTCGCCCTGTCCATACGCAGCTCACCATGCATATCCCACCCCGCCACCATACAGCCACATGCCCATACCACCATTCACTTTAGACATGAGCTAGCACATATCTATAGCTCCCATGTTCGAGAGCGTATCTACTCCCTTGATCCCTCCGCCCCATTGGACACCCTCACCGCCCACTTCTCCTTGATCCTCCACACATCGCTACTCTCAGCTTTCCATGTACCACCCACAGCACCGCACATTCGATACGGTTGGGGCATACACCTCAGAATAGATGGTACGATGAGGAGTGTAGACGACTATACCAACATCTCAGAGCACAGAGTATCTTGGGATCCATCACAAAGAGGGAGGCACGACAACATATGTGAGCCCTCACACGCCGGAAGCGGCAAGCTTTCGAGGAGCAACAAGAGGCAGAGTTGTTTAACCTTCTCATGAGTAGGGATTGCACCACCGCGTCGAGGGTCCTACGTGAGCCACTCCCACCTACACCCATAGCAGATCCTCAGATTTGGCACACATACGCCCAGAGGTTATATGAAATCCCAAGACAACCACCATTGTCGATCCCTCCCACACCGCATCATGTGATATCCACCCTATTCACGGAAGCTATGGTACGACAAGCCATCCATAGGCTACAGCATGGCCATTCCGCAGACCACATGGGACTACAGGGCGAGCACTTCATATACGTAGTAGATGTAGTCTCAGACATGATCGCCCATCTCTTCAAACGTGCTAGGGTTGATGGATTACCTAACTCGTGGACTATGCATACCACTGCACCTATCCATAAGTCCTTCAATATGATGGACCAAGGGAACTATAGGACTATTATGATAGGCCACATCCTCGCCAAGATCTATGGGGAAGTACTAGAGGCAGAGCTCGGTACACACGCTGAGGCAGCATGGGATCAGAGCACCCGGCCAGGAAGACTTCCGCCGCACTTTCTCCACCATCGACCACATCTTCGTACTTCGTTGCTTGATTGAGAGCGCAAAGGCGAGGAAGCGGAGACTATACTGTTGCTTTGTGGATTTCCACAAAGCCTTCGACATGGTCCCTCAAGAGAGACTACTACAAAGACTCCAGGACTTGCAACTACCATCGGACATATGCTTATGACATTGTCCTACTTTCAGAGCCACAAGAGGGGTTGCAGTCACATTTACAGGCGCTCGATACCTTCTGCATGGAGAGAGGACTCACCATGAACCTTGGCAAGACCAAGGTCATGATCTTCCATACCTCCAAGACAGTACGCCATCGCGCCTCTTTCACCGAAGCCGGAGGACAGATAGAGGTAGTGGACTCCTACGTCTACTTAGGTATCACCTTCTCCGGAAGCACATGGGGTATTCTCCATGGCACGGGCAGCAAGAGATAGATTGAAGCGAGGCTATGCATCACTTGCAGCATTGGAGAGACGCTGCTTTCAGGCACATTTTCAGGAGCCCCGGACTAAGGGATGCCTCTTTGATACTCTAGTGACACCTGCATTGATGTATGCAGCGGCAGTACGGGCACCAAGGATCACGGAGGCGATGTGAACACGGATTGAGAGGTCCCAGGTCACCATGATCTCACGCTTGCTCCGCAGCAAGCCCTCCGTTCCACATGACATTATACGAGTTGAGCCTGGCACACCACCGATGTTGGTGGAGGCCCTCTTTCAGATGGTGACCTTTATTTCGAGAGTCAGAGAGCTCCCCAGCAACAGACTCACCAGGCTTGCATTTGAGACCTCTAGACATGTGGCGAAGACGGGGCATGAGAGAGTATGGTATGCACAGACCTACCGATGGTTAGCAAACCATGGCATGAGCATTACCGATCTCCCTCCTTTTCAGTATGACCTCTCTTCCCCCTACATTACCCTCTCTCATTCGGAGAGGAACAGGATCATCCGTCAGGACCTACTACAGATACACGTCAAGGAGACATGGATAGCACCACGGGAGCCTCTTCTGTTGGGGTAAAGGTCCTAAATGACCCCCTTATTTGTACACATTTGTATAGGCCTTTTATAAGGCTTAATGTTCTCATTATTTATTCTTTTGGCCAAGTTCAATGTGAACTTGGCTAGGTCCTATAAAAGTGAACTCAAATAAACTTAGGGCTCACTTCTTTCTTTAGTGAAGCCCCCAAACAAGCTGCCTCTCTCCAAATTCGAATTTCTCTCTCTCCATCTCTGTCTATCTGCTGCGTGGGCTGCTCCTTGCACCTCTAGCCCTTCTACTCAGCCAAGGGGGGTATTACCACAGCTGCTTCATCACCTGAGCACATCTCCTCAGCTCAACAACTGGTATCAGAGCCTATATTGGGCCTCAAATCTGCTGCGCAGGTTCTCTACAGCAGCATACACTCACCATTTGGCAAAATCATCAAGTTTCATCGCGAAGAAAGGGTCCAAAATCTGCTGTACCATCATTTTCAGTGATGTTCCAGCTTTTTGTCGCGAAGAAAGTGATTTTTCTCTGATTTTATCGCGAAGAACAGGTGTTTTTCAGCAAAATCTCAAAGTTTCCAGCAAGAACAGGTGTTTTTCAGCAAAATATCAGATTTTCCAGCAAATTTTTGAGTTTTTGCAGGTCTTCTCACTCTCAACTGAGCACACATAGTGGGAGATACATTTTGCTGTAATTTCTATAGTTTCAGCAAAGTTGACCTATGTATGAGAAGTTGTGGAGTATTTTGCCATAATTTCTTGTAAAACAGTGGCAAAAATTGGGGCTTTTGCTCCTACATGCATCTAAAGGCTGAGTATTAGCCTTATGTACATTCTTTGAGGTTAAAAACAAAATTAGTTGTTTTTGAGCATAAATTGAGTTTCTGAAATTCTCTGCGCAGAAAATTCAGAGATCAGTTTTGTGCCCAGAATCACCCCATTTTTGTCCCAAATTGCTCCTGTGACCGTTTGGAGCTGTAGTGCATCATTTTTGGAGGCTTCACTTTGATTTTGGTGCATTTGCCCAAAATTCCAGTAGGTTTTTTCATTGTGCAACTATGGCGTCATCCTCCTCAGATGTGAAGAATCTATTTGAGATTCGACGGTTTGAAGGAACAGGTTTTGACTTATGGAAGGAGAGAATTCAGGGAATCCTCTTCTTGAAGGATTGTGACATGGCATTGGAGGCAGAGAAACCAGAGGACATGTCGGAAGATGCATGGTTTACTTTGAACAAGAAGGCCATTATATACATTAAGATGGCTGTATCCGATGAGATTCTAGTAGATCTCAAAGGTTTGACCACTGCTTTTGAGTTATGGTCAAAACTCAAGGCGACGTATGAAAATACTACGCCTGTTAACCAAGTACACCTGATGCGGAAGCTTGTTGGCATGCAGCTTGATGAGTCCAAGAGTGCAGCTGAACACTTGTCATCGTTTACAAGTACTTTGTCACAGTTGCAGGACTCAAGAATGCCTCCTTTCGATGATAAACTTAAAGCCATTTTCTTGCTTATGACATTGCCTGACTCTTGGGAGACATTGGTAGTCTCATTGTCCAGTACCCCAACTTGACTTTTGATGGTGTTAGGGGTTCTATTCTTAACGAAGAGATCAGGAGAAAAGAAGGTGGAGAAGGAGGCAACTCAGCCAACATGGTTAGAGGCAGGACAGATAAGAAGAGTAATTATGCACAGAGGAATAAGAGTAAAAGCAAGGAAAGGGGGAATAGCAGCAAAGGCAAAAGCAATGATGTGACATGCTATCAGTGTGGCAGGAAAGGTCACAAGAAACCCGATTGCCGCTATTACAAAGCAGAGCTTGATAGGAAGAAGAATTCTGGAGATAAGAAGAAGGACAGTAAAGAAGACAAGACTGATGCACAGGACAGCCAAAAGGACAAGGAGAAGGCCAATGTGGCTTCTAGTGTAGTCATAGAGGAGCTGTCAGATGCAGAGGACATTTTATGCGCTACTTTCTCAGCTGATGACACTCATGCATTTGATCCTTCTCTAAATGTTCATGCACAGGACATGTCAATCACTAAGAGTGATGTCATAGATGCTTTGTTGACCGTCAATGATGCATTGGCCCAGACTTGGATAGTAGATTATGGTGCTTCATTCCATGTGACTCCTATCAAGGAGTGTTTTTCTACTTTTATTGCAGGCAGCCATGACCATGGATACCTTGGAAACAATCATGCATGTTCCATTGAGGGTATTGGCACAGTGCATTTCGCTACAAATGGCACTAATGAGCTGGTCTTGCATAATGTGCGTTATGTACCAGGGATCAAGAAGAGCTTGCTTTCTGTGGGTCAAATGGATTTGCATGGTTATAGCATTCTCTTTGAGAAAGGATCATGGAAAATGACTAAAGGTTCAAGGCTGATTGTGAAAGGCACAAAGAAGGGAACTCTCTATTGCTTGCATGGAAAGGCCTTATCAGGCAAGTTCATTGCTTTGGCTGAAGTTCACTCCCATATGGAGTTGTGGCATAAGAGACTTGGCCATATGAGCCAAAAGGGTCTCACTAGGCTTTGTAACTTAAAGAAGCTTGATGCTAAAGGCACAAAGCTTGACTTTTGTAATGAATGTCAATATGGAAAGCAAGTAAAACGTTCCTTTTATTCTGGTGTGTCTCGTAAGTCTTGTGTACTTGATCTTGTTCATTCTGATGTATGTAGCATGCCCACCAAATCTATGGGGGGTGCTTTATATTTCATCTCCTTTGTTGATGATTTTTCTAGAAAAATTTGGGTTCAATTGCTTAAATCAAAGGATGAAGCATTTGCTGCGTTTAAGCGTTTTCATGCATTTGTGACCACCCAAACAGGTAGAAAGCTGAAATGCTTGCGTACGGACAATGGTGGTGAGTATACAAGTGCTGAATTTCAGAAATTTTGTGAAAATTTGGGCATTAAGAGGGAGCTTACTGTTCCATACAGCCCCTCTTCTAATGGTGTGGCTGAACGTTACAATAGGACACTTTGTGAGAGGGTGAGATGCATGCTGTCCACAGCTAATCTCCCTCATGGATTTTGGGGAGAGGCACTCAAAACTGCAGTACATGTGTGCAATAGATCCCCTCACATGTCTTTAAAAGGTGACATCCCTGAAGAGGTTTGGTCTGGCAAACCTGCTTCATATGATCACTTACGTATCTTTGGCTGCGAGGTGTTTGTGCATATAAGGCCTGAGCTGAGAAACAAGCTTGATGCTAAGTCCATTAAAGGCCTCTTCATGGGATATGGTGAAGAAGGTGAAATGGGCTACAGGATTTGGATACCTCATCTCAAGAAGGTCGTACGCAGCCGGGATGTTGTTTTTAATGAGGCAAGGCTGCTTCAAAACAATTGTGCCTCAAAAGATAACCATAAAAGGGTAAGATTTCAGCATGACCAGCCACCTGTTAGGTCCAATTTTGACCCTCAGGATGCACCACAAAGGACTGAAAATGTTGACGATCCAGTGGTTTTTGAGCCAGAAGATGTTGGACAGCAAAATGAGGCTCCTGAAGGGCATATGCAGCCGAATAATAATGCTGAAAATGGTGCTGGAAACAATGGACAGCAGCATAATAATAATGATTTGATCATACCACCTGATGTAGACCCATTGCCTGACAATGTGGATCATTGGATGAGAAGATCTACTCGTCTTAGAAGGAATGTGAGTAGATTTGATCCGTCATTGCATTACATTTTGTTGACAGATGAAGGTGAGCCTCTCACATACAAAGAGGCAAAGGCATGTGAACACAGCAGCAAGTGGGAGCTTGCTATGCAGGAAGAGATTAAAGCTTTGCATGCTAATGATACTTGGGATTTGGTTGAATTACCCAAAGAAAGGAAAGCCATTCCTAACAAATGGGTGTATAAAATCAAAACAGTTGATGGAAAACCCAAGTACAAAGCAAGGCTGGTTGCAAAGGCATAGATTTCCAAGAAGTATTCTCTCCTGTGGTGAAGATGACCACTTTGCGAGTGTTATTTGCAATAGTAGCTGCTCTTGATTTGGAATTAGACCAAATGGATGTACATACAGCTTTCTTGCATGGTGATGTTGATGAAGAGCTTTACATGAAACACCCAGAGGGGTTTGTTATTCCTGGAAAGGAACATTTGGTATGTAAGCTCAATAGAAGCTTGTATGGGCTGAAACAAGCTTCTAGACAATGGTACAAGAAGTTTGATGCTTTCATGCTCAAACAAGGGTATAAAAGAAGCCATGTTGATCACTGTTTGTATACGAAAACTGATGTAGATCAGCCCTATTATTCTTGTCTTATATGTTGACGATATGCTGATTGCTGGTAAGAAAAGAGACACCATTGATGCTCTTAAACAGCAGCTGAAATCTGCTTTCTCAATGAAAGACCTTGGGGCAGCAGAGCATGTCCTTGGAGTGAGGATTAGAAGACAAAGGGACCAGCACATATTGTATTTGTCGCAGGAAAAATACATTGAAAAGGTGCTGGACAGATTTAACATGGCTGATGCAAAGCCTCTTGGAGTGCCATTGCAGCCATATGTTAACGTTTCCAAGGAAGATTGTCCCAAAACACAAGAAGCAATCAATGACATGCAAAATGTGCCTTATGCTTCAGCTTGTGGCTCACTTATGTATGCTATGGTTGCAACTAGGCCGGACATTGCCCATTCAGTGGGAGTTGTGAGCCGGTTTATGGCCAATCTAGGCAAAGCTCATTGGAAAGCAATAAAGTCCATTTTGAGGTACTTAAAGGGGACCAAAAATAAATGCATTTGCTATGGCAAAGACCCATTGGAGCTGAAAGGCTTTTGTGACTCTGACATGGCTGGTGATGTGGATACACGTAAATCCACAAGTGGATACATATTCACTCTTGCAGGAGGTGCTGTTTCATGGTGCTCAAGGCTGCAAAAGATTGTTGCTTTGTCCACTACAGAGGCTGAATACATTTCAGCCACTGAGGCTTCCAAGGAAGCCATATGGCTGGCACGATTATGCAGTGAGTTTGGCTTGTCAAACAAGGCACCTATGCTTGGCTGTGATAGCCAGAGTGCCATATGTTTGGCAAAGAATGCCATGTTTCATGCACGCACTAAGCATATTGATGTGCGATATCACTTCATTCGAGAAGTGCTTGAGGATGGCCTTATCACACTTGTTAAGGTTCATACATCACAGAATCCTGCAGATGTTCTCACTAAGTGCTTGTCTAAAGCACAACATGAGCTATGTATACAGATGGTGGGAGTCACGTAGCTTAAAGGCGTCATTTATGCCTTTAAGTGGGAGGTTGTTGGGGTAAAGGTCCTAAATGACCTCCTTATTTGTACACATTTGTATAGGCCTTTTATAAGGCTTAATGTTCTCATTATTTATTCTTTTGGCCAAGTTCAATGTGAACTTGGCTAGGTCCTATAAAAGTGAACTCAAATAAACTTAGGGCTCACTTCTTTCTTTAGTGAAGCCCCCAAACAAGCTGCCTCTCTCCAAATTCGAATTTCTCTCTCTCCATCTCTGTCTATCTACTGCGTGGGCTGCTCCTTGCACCTCCAGCCCTTCTACTCAGCCAAGGGGGGTATTACCACAGCTGCTGCATCACCTAAACACATCTCCTCAGCTCAACATCTTCCCACAAAGAGGCAACACTACAGAGAGCACTTCCTGACTGTGATAGCGGATGGTTTCATGCAGAGACCACGATACATGGATATCCGATACATACATGGCACTAGGAGAGAGAGTGGCCATTGGGCAACTCAGAGTATAATCACTCTAGCTCGAGATTGAAGTTGGGCGTGCGACACATACCCCCAAGGAAGAGAGATTATGCAAGATATGCCGAGAGAAGGTAGAGGACGAGAAGCACTACACATGCAGATGCAAGGCATACGAGGACATCAGAGACCGCTACCCGCAGCTCTTCAGGGGCCCAGAGAGATTAGGGCTTTATTGGAAACGGATGACCAGCACCCTCTAGGTCATTTCCTAGTAGAGCTCCAGCACTGCCGTGCAGCACTTCTTCGACAGCACATGAAGATACACCTGACCCCCAAGACTTATATTACAGATTTTTCCAAACCCACAACCACCCGAGGACCAAGCTCGATGCAGGGTGTCACATTACAGAGAGCATAGGAGCTTAGAAGTCAACGTCGACGACCGAGACCCCCACTCAGGAGAGCCCGTCCCCACTAGAGAGAGATTCAGGCCATTCACTCACACCATGACATGGAGATACGGAGATGTCAGCAGCTCATCCCTGTCGATCTCGACGTGCAGAGCATTTTGAGGATAGCCACGATGTCTTACCCACCGATGCATTGTATCCTACACCCACTCCAGGCATTTAGAGGGTTATGACACCACCAAGCCTCCCCTCCCTATGCATATCATGGTTGTATCTCACCTATTGAGCATATAGAGTGCATATCCATAGCACCCCACACCCTTGACGCCAGCTATTATCCACTCCTTTTATACCCTGTTTTGTACACTTTATTTTCCTTTTGGGATTACAGTTGATTGGATCATACTTGATTGGATCATACTTGATTGGATCATACTTGATTGGATCATACTGATATATATGTTTTGTCTCATAGGCCGATTTTGGCCTCTAATAGAAATTAAAAAGTCTCTCTCTCTCTCTCTCTCTCTCTCTCTCTCTCTCTCTCTCTCTCTCTCTCTCTCTCTCTCTCTCTCTCTCTCTCTCTCTCTCTCTCTCTCTCTCTCTCTCTCTCTCTCTCTCTCTCTCTCTCTCTCTCTCTCTCATCTTCTCGGTCCACCACCTCCTCCGTTGCCTACTTGCCGGCCACCTGTAGATCCAAAGAGGGAAAAAAAAAAAACCCAAAAAACCCTAAAATCGACAGAGGAAAGAGATTTGATCGTAGGTCATATTTTTGGAACTAACTCCATGGAACATAAAGGTCCACTTCCAAACCCTAAAAACTTTAAGGAAACCCTAACACTAGCCCTTCCCTCTCACTAACCCTAACCCTAACCCTAAAACGAAACACTAAATCTTAACCCTCTCTCTCTCTCTCTCTCTCTCTCTCTCTCTCTCTCTCTCTCTCTCTCTCTCTCTCTCTCTCTCTCTCTCTCTCTCTCTCTCTCTCTCTCTCTCTCTCTCTCTCTCTCTCTCTCTCTCTCTCTCTCTCTCTCTCTCTCTCTCTCTCTCTCTCTCTCTCTCTCTCTCTCTCTCTCTCTCTCTCTCTCTCTCTCTCTCTCTCTCTCTCGGGCACAGAGAGCACGGCGCCGACCACACATGGGCGGATATCGTCGACCACGACTATATCAGGAGGATATCTCACGCATCAGGATTGCCTACGACCACATGATGGAGCATAGGCGAACCACCACCCCCTGGGTTGTCTTCCTTCAAGAGGCACTCAGACCACCACCGATGTACCACATACTACACCCACCTCCACCCATCACCAGTAGCTAGGGCGTTTTACTCACATTTTGGATCCCCCCATGTATTAGGTGGCCACTATCTGCAGAGTCAGAGCCACGTCTCCCCAGCCTTTTCCAGCCCTATATAGCTTTGTGTAGCGATATACTTTTTATTTCATTTTATCTTCTACACAGGGTTACTACACTTGTACATCGTTTTTGTCTCATAGACCAAGTTTGGCCTCAAGAAGACGTTAATATGACTCTCTCTCTCTCTCTCTCTCTCTCTCTCTCTCTCTCTCTCTCTCTCTCTCTCTCTCTCTCTCTCTCTCTCTCTCTCTCTCTCTCTCTCTCTCTCTCTCTCTCTCTCTCTCTCTCTCTCTCTCTCTCTCTCTCTCTCTCTCTCTCTCTCTCTCTCTCTCTCTCTCTCTCTTCTCTCTCTCTCTCTCTCTCTCTCTCTCTCTCTCTCTCTCTCTCTCTCTCTCTCTCTCTCTCTCTCTCTCTCTCTCTCTCTCTCTCTCTCTCTCTCTCTCTCTCTCTCTCTCTCTCTCTCTCTCTCTCTCTCTCTCTCCCCCCCCCCTCCCCCATGGCTCCCAAGCTCGAGGAACAGCTGGCCACCTTGGAGCATGCCCTCCGAGAGTTGATAGGAAAACACTACAAAGAAGGAGATTCTTCACTGAACGGGGTTACCCGCAGAGTTGTCGCCCTCTACACCAAGGTGGCAACCTTAGAGAAGGAAAATCAATCCCTTCGGGAAGAGCTTCTGGCTACCCGAAAGCAGCACTCACGGGACCGGGAGGAGTTGCACACTGAGCTTACTGATATGAAAACAAAACTGGACAGCATGCACGAGGGGGAGATCGCTCCATAGCTAGAGGACATTCGGTTGACTATCAAGGAGTGTATGGAGGTGGTGCAGAGCGAGCTTGAGTCTAAGAAAGATGGAAGGGTCGAGGTTGAAAAAAGAACCTTCGACAGGAGGCAAAGAAGAACCACCACCATGAGGAGATCCACTTAGTGCATACCACCATTGAGGAGGAGCGGATGCGACAGGCTCGCAGGCTCAATGTTCGCGTCTCCGACCTCACAGAGACAGACGGATCACCATAGCAGGACGGGCGTCGCTTGTGCACATTACTTGGATACCGAGCGGATGAGCCTCTCACTTTCACCAGAGCCTGGAGAGCAGGACGGGACACCACACGGAGAAGAGCACTTATCCTTCAATTCTCAGATGACGTCGGGAGGACAGACTTCCTCATACGACGGGCGGTACTACGCACTACACCGGGCACCCCCATCTATTTGGATGACGACCTCACACGGATGCAGGTAGAGCACAGACAGGCATGCATGCCGCGTGTCCTCTAGGCCATACGAGAGGGACATCGTGCCCTATACAGAGACGGTCAGGTCATCATTGATGGACGGCCCATTGACTTGGGATTCGCAGCCTATGAGACAGCACAGTAGGAGGTGCACATTGCAATCTCGAACTGCAATGGATCTTTGTGGACACATCCAGGGCACCTCGAGAAGGTGATGGAGGGCAGAGACATTATCTTCTTGACAGAGACACACGAGAGCCCGAGGAGGAGCCTATCGAGGATTGAGGGCTATATGTGCGAGTCAGCTCACCGCCGCCAGATGAGACAGCACACCACACGAGGATCAGGAGTAGCCATGCTCTACAGACATTCGCTACAGCACAGGGTACAAGTGGTAGCCAGAGACCCAGAGGCACGTTTCATGTGGATACACCTCCAGCTATCAGAGGAGAGAGCAGCGTACTTTGCCGTATGCTATATTGCACCCGTTGGTTCGCGCTTCACACATTCCCCCGAGAAGCTATAGGGGGGGAGGGACCAGACACCACATCGCCATATGACTACCTCAGTGACAAGATTATGGAGTATATTGGGATGGGTAAAGTCTTCCTTGTAGGAGACTTCAATGCCCGCACTCAGAGCCACCAGTGTGATATCTACGACTTCGATGACCTCAGATGCTTCGTACCATAGAGAACATGCCTACACTCAGAGCCTCGGCCGACACCGCCACACCCACCTCGTTATATATAATGGGATGGGGACCTGGCCCACCTCGAGCGGTCTCACCTACATTCCACCCACGACACCAAGGGGGGCAGTGTGGTAGACTATGTTATCAGACCCCCAGAGGCGAGACACATCTCATCACCTCATTCACTATCCCACCCTTAGCGATTGGAGTTGATCAAGCATATGTTGCCCTATCCATTCGCGGCTCACCATGCATATCCCACCCCGTCACCATACAGCCACGAACCCATACCACCATTCACTTTAGACATGAGCTAGCACATATCTATAGCTCCCATGTTCGAGAGCGCATCTACTCCCTTGATCCCTCTTCCTCCTTGGATACCCTCACCGCCCACTTCTCCTCGATCCTCCATACATATGCTACTCTCAGCTTCCCATACACCACCCACAGCACTCCACATTCGACACCGCTAGGGCATACACCCCAGAATAGATGGTACGATGAGGAGTGTAGGCGACTATACCAACATCTCAGAGCACAGAGTATCTTGGGATCCATCACAGAGAGGGAGGCATGACGACAGATGCGAGCCCTCACACGCCGGAAGCGGCGAGCTTTCGAGAAGCGACAGGAGACAGTTGATCAACCTTCTCATGAGTAGGGATTGTGCCACCGCGTGGAGGGCACTACGTGAGCCACACCCACCTACACCCATAGTAGATCCTCCAACTTGGCACACCTATGCCCAGAGGTTATATGACGTCCCAGGACAGCCACCATTGCCGATTCCTTCCATACCGCTTCCTCTGATATCCACCCTCTTCACGGCAGGCATGGTACGACAGGCCATCCATAGGCTACAGCATGGCCGCTCAGCAGACCACACGGGGCTACAGGGAGAGCAATTTATATATGCAACAAATGTAGTCTACCACTTGATCGCTCATCTCTTCAACCGTGCTTTGGTTGAGGGATTACCCGACTCATGGACTATGCATACCATTACGCCTATCCATAAGTCCGGCGATATGATGGACCCAGGGAACTACATAACCATTATGATAGGCCATATCCAGGCCAAGATCTATGGGGCAGTACTAGAGGCAAAGCTCAGTACACACGCTAGTACACACGCTGAGGCAGCTGGGATCAGAGCACCCGGCCAGGCAGGCTTCCGCCGCACTTTCTCCACCATCGACCACATCTTTGTGCTTCGGTGCTTGATTGAGAGCACGAAGGCGAGGAAGCAGAGACTATACTGTTGCTTTGTGGATTTCCGCAAAGCCTTCGACATGGTCCCTCGAGAGAGACTACTACGGAGGCTCCAGGAGTTACAGCTACCATCAAACATGCTATGGGCCATCCACGCTTTGTATGCACGAGTCATAGGCAGGGTACGCTGCCCCGGCGGTCTATCAGACAACCTTGTTAGCACCACTCACAAAGACAGATGGATCACCAGAGAAGGACGGGCGTCGTTTGTGCACACTACTTGGATATCGCACGGATGAGCCTTTTCCTTTCACCCGAGCCTGGAGAGCAAGACGAGACACCACATGGAGGAGAGCACTTATCCTTCAGTTCTCAGATGAGGCAAGGAGGAGAGGCTTCCTCAGACGAACAATACTACGCACTACACCGGGCACCCCGATCTATTTGGATGATGACCTCACACGGATGCAGGTAGAGCAAAGACGTGCATGCATGCCGCGTGTCCTCCAAGCCCGACGGGATGGACATCGTGCCCTATACAGAGACGGTCGCGTTATCATCGATGGACGACCCATTGACTAGGGATTCGCGGCCTATGAGACAGCACAACAGGAGGTGCGCACTGCAGTCTTGAATTGCAATGGATCTTTGTGGACACATCCAGGGAGACTCAAGGAGGTGATGGAGGGAAGAGACATGATCTTCTTGATAGAGACACACGAGAGCCCGAGGAGGAACCTACCGAGGATTGAGGGCTATATGTGGAAGTCAGCTCACTGTCGACAGATGCGACAGAACACCACACGAGGATCAGGAGGAGTAGCCGTGCTCTATAGGCAATCACTATAGCACATGATACAAGTGGTAGCGAGAGATCCAGAGGCACGTTTTATGTGGGTACGCCTCAAGCTATCAGAGGAGAGAGCAGCGTATTTTGCCATCTACTATATTGCACCCATTGGCTCACGCTTCACACATTTCCCCGAGCAACCCTCAGGGGGAGAGGGATCAGACACATCGCCATATGACTGCCTCAGTGACACCATTATGGAGTATACCGGGATGGGCGAAGTCTTCCTTGTAGGAGACTTCAATGCCCGCACTCAGAGCCACCAGTGTGATATCTACGATTTTGATGACCATGAGACGCTTCGCACAATGGAGGACATGTCTACACTCAGAGCCTCAGCCGACACCGCCACACCCACCTCATACGGCCGATACCTACTAAAGATGGGTGAAGCACACCATCCCATTATATATAATGGGATGGCGACATGGCGCACCTCGGGGGTGGTCTCACCTGCATCCCACCCACGACACGACATGGAGGCAGTGTGGTAGACTATGTTATCGGACCCCCGGAGGGCCGGAGGCGACTCATCTCATCACCTCATTCACCATCCCACCCATACCGATTGGAGCTCATCACGCATATCTCGCCCTATCCATACACGGCTCACCATGCATACCCGCCACCATACAGCCACACGCCCATACCACCATTCACTTTAGACATGAGCTAGCACATATCTATAGCTCCCATGTTCGAGAGTGCATCTACTCCCTTGATCCCTCCGCCCCATTGGACACCCTCACCGCCCACTTCTCCTCGATCCTCCACACATCCGCTACTCTCAGTTTTCCATACACCACCCATGGCACTTCACATTCAACACGGCTCAGGCATACACCTCAGAATAGGTGGTACGATGAGGAGTGTAGACGACTATACCCACATCTTAGAGCACAGAGTATCTTGGGATCCATCACAGAGAGGGGGGCACAACAACAGATGCGAGCCCTCACACGCCCGAAGAGGTGAGCTTTCGAGGAGAGACAGGAGGCAAAGTTGTTTGACCTTCTCATGAGTAGAGATTGCGCCACTGCGTGGAGGGCCTTCCGTGAGCCACGCCCACCTACACCCATAGCAGATCCTCAGACTTGGCTCACCTACACCCAGAGGTTATATGACGTCCAAGGACAGCCACAATTTCCGATCCCTCCCACACCACGTCCTATGATATCCACCCTATTCACAGCAGGCATGGTACGACAGGCCATCCATAGACTTCATATGGCCGTTCAGCAGACCACACCGAACTACAAGGCGAGCACTTTATATACGCAGTAGATGTAGTCTCCCACCTGAATCCTGATTGCCCATCTCTTCAACCGTGCTTTGGTTGAGGGATTACCTGACTCGTGGACTATGCATACAGAGGCGATGTGGACGCGGATTGAGAGTCCCCATGTCACCATGATCTCACGCTTGCTCCGCAGCAAGCCCTCCGTTCCACATGACATTATACGAGCTGAGCTTGGCACACCACCGATGCTAGTGGAAGCCCTCTTTCAGCCGGTGACCTTTATTCAGAGAGTCAGAGAGCTCCCCACCAGCAGACTCACCACGCTTGCATTTGAGACCTCTAGACCTTTGGCAGAGACAAGGCACGAGAGAGTATGGTATGCACAGACCTACTGATGGTTAGCATACCATGGCATGAGCATTACAGATCTCCCCCCTTTTCAGTATGACCTCTCTTCCCCCTACATTACCCTCTCTCGTTCGGAGAGGAACCGGATCATGAGTCAGGACCTACTATAGATACACGTCAGGGAGAAATGGGTAGCACCACGGGAGCCTCTATCCACAAAGAGGCAACACTACAGAGAGCACTTCCTGACTCTGACAGCAGATGGTTTCATTCAGAGACCACAATATATGGATACATACATGGCACAAGCAGAGAGAGTGGCAATTGGGAAGCTCAGAGTATCATCACACAAGCTCGAGATTGAGGTTGGGCGTGCGACACATACCCCCAAGGATGAGAGATTATGCAGGATATGCCGAGAGGAGGTGGAGGATGAGGAGCATTACACATGCACATGCCAGGCATATGAGGACATCAGAGACCGCTACCCACAGCTCTTAGGGGGCCAGAGAGATCAGGGCTTTATTGAAGACGGAGGACCAGCGCCCTCTAGGACGTTTCCTAGTAGAGCTACAATGCCGCCGTGCATCGCTTCTCCAGCAGATGGAGATACACCTGACCCCTCGGACTTATTTTACAGATTTTTTCAGACCCACAACCACCCGAGGACCGACATCGACGCGGGGTGTCACATTACAGAGAGCAGAGGACCTTAGACGACAGCGTCGACGACCGAGACCTCCACTCCGGAGAGCCCGTCCCCACCAGAGAGAGATTCAAGCGATTCACGCACGCCATGACATGGAGATATAGAGACGTCAGCAGCGCACCCCCATCGACCACAATGTGCAGAGCATTTTGCGGATCGCCAGGATGCCTTACCCACCGATGCATTATATCCTACACCCACTCCAGACATTTAGAGGGTTATGACACCACCGAGCCTTCCCTCCCTATGCATATCATATTTGTATCTCACCTATTGAGCATATAGAGTGCATGCCCATAGCACCCCACACCCTCGACGCAAGCTATTATTAAACCACTCCTTTTATACTCTCTTTTGTACTCACACTTTATTTTCCTTTTGGGATCACAGTAGATTAAATCATACTAATGTATATGTTTTGTCTCATAGACCGATTTTGGCCTCTAATAGACGTTAAAAAGTCTCTCTCTCTCTCTCTCTCTCTCTCTCTCTCTCTCTCTCTCTCTCTCTCTCTCTCTCTCTCTCTCTCTCTCTCTCTCTCTCTCTCTCTCTCTCTCTCTCTCTCTCTCTCTCTCTCTCTCTCTCTCTCTCTCTCTCTCTCTCTCTCTCTCTCTCTTTGTGCTGTGTCCCTCTGCTTCGCCTGCTCGGCCCAGCTCGTCCCAGCTCGTCCGCCGCAGACAACCCCTCCTGCAGCCCCTCCAGCCCCCCTCGGTCCCTCTCCCTCTCCCCCGTCCTTTGCTGCGCCTGATCTGTCCCGCTCAGCCCAGCTCGTCCGCCTCAGACAGCCCCTCCCGCAGCCCCTTCAGCCCCTCCCTCGGTCCATTCCACAACCCCGCAAACCTCCTCCCTTCTCCCTGTTCGAGCGCCTCTGCAAGCCTCGCCCAGAGCTACTTGAGCTGCTCCCGACCCTACTCACACAGCACCCCCGACCCCTACCCAACCCAACCCCGACCGTGTCCGACACCACCCCGACCAATCCCAGGCCCGACCCGTGTTTGCTGTACCCACATCTCCAAAGTATGTGCAACCCTAACCCTAACCCTAACCTGAACTCTAACCCTAACTCCAGAACCTAATCCTAATCCTGAACCCTAATCCCAAACCCTAAGAAAAACCCAAACCCTCTCTCTCTCTCTCTCTCTCTCTCTCTCTCTCTCTCTCTCTCTCTCTCTCTCTCTCTCTCTCTCTCTCTCTCTCTCTCTCTCTCTCTCTCTCTCTCTCTCTCTCTCTCTCTCTCTCTCTCTCTCTCTCTCTCTCTCATGGCCCCCATGGATAGGAGGGAAGTGGACAAACTTATCGCTAGAGCTCTCAAAGAGGCCAAAAAGGAAGCAGATCGCAACCTCAATATGGAGATACGAAAAATGCTGGAAAAGTTCAAAGAACTCGAAGAACAAGTGATGGATAAAGTCAAAGGACTCGTAGAACAAGTAAAGACTCTCACAGAAGAACGAGACAATTGGAGGACAGCTTATGAGCACCTGAAAGCAGAGGGAGAGATCTCCAACGTGGAGACACTCAAAAAAGAAATAAAGAAGGAAATCAAAACGGAGGTAGAATCCACACGAGAGTCCTGGGTGGAAGTAGTACACAAAAGGGTTAAGAAAGAAGTTAGAGAAGACGTGCAGAAAGAAGAACTCACACGAGTCCAGGATACACTTGAGGAGGAGAGGCTTCGACACACTCGAAAACTTCACATTCGGATTACAGGCCTACCCGAGGGTGCATCACCAAAGGCAGATGCAACTGATATTTGCCGTCGACTTGGATACGAGAGCATGCCCTTCACAGGTGCATGGAGGGTTGGGAGGGATACATCGCGTTTACGAGCACTCATCCTCAAGATGAGCTCTGAGGAGGCACGGATGGCGTTCTTTAGACATCGATCAGTACTACGTGGACTACCAGGCGGCGCCCTCTACATGGACGAGGACCTCACGAGGATGCAGGTGGCACACCGACACGCTTGCATGCCACAGATACTCCAGGCACGCCGAGAGGGAAGAAAGGCCTTTTACCGGGATGGTAAGGTCTTCATAGATGGACGCCCTATCAAATAGGGCAACGCGGCCTATGAGACATCACTACACCAAGAGACACCACTGAGAGGTGCAGTG
Organism: Ceratopteris richardii; assembly: GCA_020310875.1. Taxonomy (NCBI): domain Eukaryota; kingdom Viridiplantae; phylum Streptophyta; class Polypodiopsida; order Polypodiales; family Pteridaceae; genus Ceratopteris; species Ceratopteris richardii. The sequence continues at coordinate 79,455,897 of CM035413.1, forward strand.
TGGAACTGCAACGGGGCACTCTGGACGCGACCAGACAGACTCGAGGAGATCCTGGCATCACATGACTTTGCGTGCATCACAGAGACACACGAGAGCCCATAGAGAGGTCTACCACGCATTGCAGGTTTTCATTGGGAATCTGCATTCAGGACCACGACGAGACAGAGTACAGCGCGAGGATCAAGAGGAGTGGCCATCATATTTCGACAGGAGATACAGAGCCGGATCCATATTATAGGTAGAGATGAGGAGGCACGATACATGTGGGTTCGCATGGAGATAGCACAGGGGGATTGGATTTACATTGCGATATGCTACTTCCCACCAGGCGGGTCTCGATACGCAAGACAGGATCTTGGGGGACCGACCAGAGACATAGACTCACCATATACAGCGCTCTCAGAGGAGATACTACATTACAGCACACTAGGTGAAGTCTTCCTTATGGGGGACTTCAATGGCCGCACTCAGTCACATCAGTGCGAGGCATATGACATGGATCACCCACATCTCATGAGGGCCAGAGACCTGGATGAGATGAGCACCAGCAGGGTATCGACAGATATGGGTCAGGACACCACCGGCTATGGCAGACATCTACTCGAGCTAGGCAGCTGACACCATCTCGTTATATATAACGGGATGAATCGTTGGCCAGGTTCGGGCAGATTTACTTGCTTCCCTCACGGGGGAGGTGAGAGCACAGTCGACTACATTTTGGGTACCACATCTGGACCTTCACTCATCCCCTCATTAGCATTGGACGACGTCCACTTGGTGCTGACCATACATTTATCACACTTACACTCTCATCTCAAGATTCCATTAGACCCTCCCTCACCCACTGAGACACATACCACGATACATTTCACACACGAGCTCTCACATGTTTATGCACATCATTTACACACCCGCCTACTCTCCCTCGATCCATTCTCACCTTTGGATACACTTACATCACAGGTCACCACCATCCTACAAGACTCAACTCTCCACAGCTTCCCACACCGCACACATATGCACCCTCCACGCACAGGATCCATGCCCTTGAACCGTTGGTATGATGCAGATTGTCGTGAGCTACGAAAGCACCTACGGATTTTAGAGCATAGGGGAGATATTACACACACACAGGCACAGCGTAGCATGCAGAGCCTTACACGCCGCAAATGGCGAGATTGGGAGGAGAGACAGTATTGGGATATTTACCATTTGCTCATGAGTCGAGACAGTGGAGTGGCATGGCAACATTTGAGAGAGAGGAGACAGCAGACACCTATCCGAGAGCCGAGCACTTGGCATAGCTATGCACGGAGTCTATACGAGATCCCAGACCAGCCCCCCATTCCCAGACCGCAGAGCTCACGTCCTACTACCTCTGACTTCTTCACACCTACTATGGTGGGACGCGCTATTGCCCGACTACAGCATAGCAGGGCCCATGACCATTTCGGTTTACAGGAAGAGCACCTCATCTATGGAGGCACGACTCTCGCACCGCTCATTGCCCACCTCTTCAACCGTGCATTGGTTGAAGGGTTCCCGGACTCATGGACTGAGCACACCATAGTGCCCATTCATAAGTCAGGTGATACTATGGATCCAGCTACATACCGGACGATCATGATTGGCCCTATATTGGCCAAGTTATATGAGGCAGTACTAGAGACAGAGTTGAGTACTCTCGCTGAGAGGAAGGGTATTAGGGCTCCAGGACAGGCAGGTTTCAAACGAGATTACTCTACTATTGACCACATCTTCACTCTTCGATGCCTGATAGACCAGGCAAGGGTGAGGAAGAGGAGATTATATTGTTGCTTTGTGGACTTCCGCAAAGCATTCGACACCGTTCCCAAGGACGGACTCTTCAGACGACTACTTGATATCGGAGCTCCGGAGGAGATGATATGGGGGATCTACGCCTTATACGAGAGAGTATCTGGTAGAGTCAGATGCCCAGGGGGCTTATCTGATACACTTGCTAACACTATCGGGGTGAAGCAAGGATGCCCTCTTTCACCCACCCTCTTTGGTCTCTACATTGATGAGATAGTGGACTTCATACAGCAGCAGGGGGGGATGGCATTGAGGTACGGGGATCCACTGTCCATATTCTTTTATACGCTGATGATATTGTATTGGTTTCAGAGTCTGCAGAAGGTCTACAGCATCATCTACATGGCCTAGATGACTTTTGCAGACAAAGGGTTATCTGTGAACCTTGGTAAAACCAAGGTCATGATCTTTCATACATCTGCACAGGTACGGAGACATAGTTTGTTCACAACAGCAGGTGGACCGATCGAGGTGGTCGGATCATATGTTTACTTGGGAGTGACATTTACAGAAGCATCAGGGGTCTTCTCTATGTCTCAGGAAGTTCGGGACCGCATCACACGTGGGTACGCAGCACTAGCTTTGATGGAGAGACAGTGCCACCAGGCATATTTTCAGGAGCCCCGCACAAAGGGGTGGCTCTTTGACACTTTGGTTACGCCAGCGCTCATGTATGGGGCAGCCATATGGGGGCCGGGATTAGCGACATCAGTATGGACAGCATTAGAGAGGCCGCAGATCCTCATGATTGCCAGACTTATCCGCAGCAAGCCTTCGGTACCACATGATATCATTAGAGAAGAGCTCGCTGCACCACCGATGCTAGTTGAGGCGCTGTTCCAGACAATATGCCTACTACACAGACTTCGGAGCATGGACAAAGAGCGCATTGCTTATCGTGCTTTCCAGGCATCACGTGATATGGCATTAGGAGGCGACACCTCCTCATGGTATGCACAGACACGAGACTGGCTGGCCCACCATGGCTTTGACATAGACAGGCTACCACCACTACAGTACGACTCACATGCACCCACCTACTCGCTCTCTCATCAAGAGAGGAATAGGGTCATTCGTCAGGAGATATGGCATACATACATACAGAGGACGTGGGTGAGCCCTAGGGATACATTGCCACCGAAAATGCTCTATTACCGCGAGCATTTTCTACACATATGGGACGCGGGCTTCATCCAGATCCCGAGATACATGCACACATACCTTCCCCACCATCTCCGAGTAGTCATTGGGAAGCTCCGGGTCTCATCACATCAGCTCGAGATTGAGAGGGGTCGGTCAAGGGGAGTCCCCCGTGAGGAGAGGTGGTGCCCAGTATGCCAGACAGAGGTAGAGAGTGAGGAGCATTTTGTTATCAGATGCCGAGCATACTTAGACCTACGCGCACAGTTCCAGCTAGAGGAGTCACTCCAGTTGTGCATGAATATGGGAGACCAGAGACGCTTGGGACTCTTCCTCAGTGCAGCATACGAGAGGCGAGAGCGGTCACTACAGCCCACACATCAGCCACGGGTGAGTACCCAACAGACCATTACCCAGTTCTTTCAGCGAGCAGAACTACATCAGGGAGGTCCTTCTATAGGGCTCACGCTCCACCAGGCAGCAGCACAGAGCGCACGACGACCACGCATGGTAGGATATCGTCGACCACGACTATATTAGCCACTCCCACCCTTACTCCATCGTGCATCGGGCGCGCTCCCGTCTTCATCGCAAGTCTTTAGGCTCAGCACACTAAGCATTTTTTCATCTTCGAATGCAATGAGCGCTACGGCTAAGAAGGACGATTTGACGAAAATGGAGGACAAACTGACCATAGCTATCAAAGAAAACAAGAAGATGGTGGACTCCACTATCACAGCCATCATCAACCGCCTCTCAAAGCTCGAGAAGGAAGTAGAAACATATCATAAGGAGAGGGAAGCATGACAGAAAGAGAAAGAAGAGTATGATGGGCTAAGGAAAGGGCAAACATGAAAGAGGAATTGGAGCTCCTCAAAGCTTCAATGGTCTCTCTCACACCCGAAGAGGGAGAGATTAATATGAGCAAGACAGAAGCTCTAAAAGAAGAACTCACCAAAGCTTTGACCGCGAGCATGGAGAACAAATTAGAAGCTACCAAAGAAGGATGGATCGACATAGTGAAAAAGAACATCAAAAAAGAAGCCAAAGAGGAAGCACAAAAGGAAGAAGCACTCATCGTGCACACCACCATTGAAGAAGAAAAGATGAGACATGCCCGTCGTCTCAATGTACGCATCACGGGCATTGTAGAAAAAGAAGGCTCTACACCCGAGTCCGACGGGAAGACACTATGCAGGATGCTCGGCTACAAAGAGGACTCCCCTCCATTTATCAAGTCTTGGAGAACGGGACGAGACCCCACGAAGAAGAGAGCTCTCATTCTACACTTCCCTTCAGAAGATGTAAGATCTACTTTCCTACGCAAGAGGGTGATTCTGAGAGCACTTGATGGCCCCCCCATCTACCTTGATGATGATCTCACACCCATGCAAGTAGCACACCGCCGGGCATGCATGCCGAGAGTACACCAAGCTCGCAAAGAAGGAAAGAAGGCTTCATACAAAGATGGTAGTGTCATCATTGATGGCAAGGTCGTCCCATAGGGATTCGCGGCATGTGAGACACTCGAGGAGATACACCTTGGAGTTTGGAACTGTAATGGAGATCTATGGACACACCCAGAGAGGTTGGAAGAGGTGCGCAAAGGCAAAGACATCATTATGCTCACAGAGACACATGAGAGCCCCGACCGAGGCCTACCTCGAGTCCACGGTTTCCAGTGGGAGTCCACATACAGAGAGTGTACACGTCAGCACACCACCAGAGGATCAGGCGGAGTAGCCATACTCTTCAGAGATGGACTTCAAAGCACGATACAGATAGTCACACGTGACTCACAGGCCAGATATCTTTGGATTCGACTCAAGCTCTCACAGGAGCGGATCATCTTCATAGCTTTATGCTACTTTGCTCCCTCTAGCTCGCTCTTCGCTATCATAGACAGAGAGAAGGACTCACCATACACTTGCTTGTCAGAAGAGATTACAGAGTACTCTGCATTAGGGGAAGTCTTCCTTATGGGAGACTTCAATGCCAGGACAGGCAATGATCAGTGTGAGATATTTGACCCAGAAGACCCACAGATACTACGTACCATAGAGGATGAGTCTTCAGCTCGAGCTTCAGCTGACTCTACACACACTCATTATGGCACTCACTTACTCAGACTAGGCTCTCGACATAATCTCGTTATCTATAACGGGATGGCTCAGTGGCCTACCTCAGGAGGATTGACATGCATACCACACTCAGTCACAGATGGAAGGGAAAGTTCAGTAGATTACGTCATGGGATCTAGAGAGTCCATTCACCTACTTACCTCATTCAACCAATTTCTTTTTCAGCACTTTTATCTTCTCTCATAGACAAAAGATACAGCCATGCACATCGATTTGTCATAGGCCAAGTTCGGCCTCCTAATAGACGTAAAAACACGTTCTCTCTCTCTCTCTCTCTCTCTCTCTCTCTCTCTCTCTCTCTCTCTCTCTCTCTCTCTCTCTCTCTCTCTCTCTCTCTCTCTCTCTCTCTCTCTCTCTCTCTCTCTCTCTCTCTCTCTCTCACACTCCATATGCCCCCCCACTTTCATGGGTATCTCCACATGCATACTACGGAGATCTATATCAGCTTTACCAGTTTTTTTTCAGCACTTTTATCTTTTCTGATTGACAGAAGATACACCCATGTACATCGATTTGTCTCATAGGCCGAGTTCGGCCTCCTACTAGATGTAAAAACACTTTCTTCTCTCTCTCTCTCTCTCTCTCTCTCTCTCTCTCTCTCTCTCTCTCTCTCTCTCTCTCTCTCTCTCTCTCTCTCTCTCTCTCTCTCTCTCTCTCTCTCTCTCTCTCTCTCTCTCTCTCTCTCTCTCTCTCTCTCTCTCTCTCTCTCTCCCCCCCCCCCCCCATACACCACCCACAGTACCGCACACCCGACACGGCTGGGGCATACACCCAAGAATAGATGGTACGATGAGGAGTGTAGACGAGTATACCGTCATCTCAGAGCACACAGTATTCTGGGATCCATCACAGAGAGGGAGGCACGACGACAGATGCGAGCCCTCACACGCTGGAAGCGGCGAGCTTTCGAGGAGCGACGGGAGGCAGAGCTGTTTGACCTTCTCATGAGTAGGGATTGCGCCACTGCATGGAGGGCCCTACGCGAGCCACGCCCACGTATGCCCATAGCACATCCTTAGACCCGGCATACCTACACCCAGAGGTTATATGACGTCCAAGGACAGCTTCCATTGCCTATCCCTCCCACACCACGTCCTGTGATATCCACCCTATTCACGGCAGGCATGGTATAAAAGGCCATCCATAGGCTACAACGTGGCCGTTCAGAAGACCACAAAGGACGACACGGCGAGCACTTTATATACGCAGTCGATGTAGTTTCCCACCTTATTGCCCATCTCTTCAACCGTGCTTTGGTTGAGGGATTAGCTGACTCGTGGACTATGCATACCATTGCGCCTATCCATAAGTCCGGCGATATGATGGACGAAGGGAACTACATGACTATTATGATAGGCCACATCCTTGCCAAGATCTATGGGGCATTACAAGAGGCAGAGCTCAATACCCACGCCGAGGGAGCAGGGATCAGAGCACCCGATCAGGCAGGCTTCCGTCGCACTTTTTCCACTATCGACCATATCTTCGTACTTCGTTGCTTGATTGAGAACGTGAAGGCGAGGAAGCGGAGACAATACTGTTGCTTTGTGGATTTCCGCAAAGAATTTGACATGGTCCCTCGAGAGACTACTACAGAGACTCCAAGTGTTATAGATACCATCGGACATGATTGGTGTGAAACAAGGTTGCCCTCTCTCACCCACTCTCTTTGGTCTCTACATCGACGAGATCACGGACTATATAGAGCGAGCACGAGGGCTAGGAGGAGACCTCGGAGGTACGTCAGTACACATACTATTATATGCTGATGACACTGTCCTGTTTTCAGAGTCACAGGAGGGGCTACAGTCACATTTACAGGCGCTCGATACTTTCTGTATGGAGAAGACTCACAGTGAACCTAACATACCTCCAAGACAGTATGCCATCGCGCCTCTTTCGCCGCAGCTCGAGGACAGAGAGAGGTAGTGGACTCCTATGTCTACTTAGGTGTCACCTTCTCGGGAAGCACAGGGGTATTCTCCATGGCCCAGGCAGCGAGAGATAGATTGACGCGAGGCTATGCGGCACTTGCGGGATTGGAGAGACGCTGCTTTTAGGCACATTTTCAGGAGCCCCGGACTAAGGGGTGGCTCTTGATACTCTAGTGACACCTGCATTGATGTACGCAACGGCAGTATGGGCACCAGGGATCACAGAGGCGATGTGGACGCGGATTGAGAGGCCCCAGGTCACCATGATCTCACTCTTTCTCCACAGCAAGCCCTCCGTTCCACATGACATTATACGAACTGAGCTTGGCATGCCACTGATGCTAGTGGAGGCCCTCTTTCAGCCGGTGACTTTTATTCTGAGAGTCAGAGAGCTCCCCACCAATCAACTCACCAGGCTTGCATTTGAGAGCTCTAGACATTTGGCAGAGACAGGGCGTGAGAGAGTATGGTATGCAGAGACCTACCGATGGTTAGCAGACCATGGCATGAGCATTACCGATCTCCCCCCTTTTCAGTATGACCTCTCTTCCCCCTCTCTCGTTCGGAGAGGAACACGATCATCCGTCAAGGCCTACTACAGATACACGTCAGGGAGACATGGAAAAACCACGGGAGCCTCTTCCCACAAAGAGGCAACACTACAAAGAGCACTTCCTGACTATGATAACGGATGGTTTCATCCAGAGACCACAATACATGGATACATACATGGCTCCAACAGAGAGAGTGGCCATTGGGCAGCTCAGAGTATCATCACACCATCTCGAGAGTATCATCACACCACCTCGAGATTGAGGTTGGGCGAGCAACACATACCCCTAGGAACGAGAGATTATGAGAGATTATGCACGATATGTCAAGAGGAGGTGGAAGACGAGGAGCACTACACATGTAGATGCCAAGCATACGAGGACATCAGAGACCGCTACCCACAGCTCTTCAGGGGGCCCAGGCCCCAGAGAGATCAGGGCTTTACTGGAGACGGAGGACCAGCGCCCTCTAGGTCGCTTCCTAGTAGAGCTCCAGCACGGCCGTCCATCACTTCTCCAACAACGGATGGACATACACTTGGCCTCCGAGACTTCTATTACAGATTTTTTCAGACCCACAACCACCCGAGGACCCAATTCGACGCAGGGTGTCACATTACAAAGAGCAGAGGAGCTTAGACGACAGCGTCGACGATCGAGACCCCCACTCCGGAGAGCCAGTCCCCACCAGAGAGAGATTCAGGCGATTCGCGCACGCCATGACATGGAGATACGGAGACGTAAGCAACCCTCCCCAGTCGGTCTCAATGTGCAGAGCATTTTGAGGATCGCCACGATGCCTTACCCACTGATGCACTATATCCTACACCCACTCCAAGCACTTAGAGCGTTATGACACCACCGAGCCTCCCCTCCCTATGCATATCATATTTGTACATCACCTATTGAGCATATAGAGTGCGTACCCATAGCACCCCATACCCTTGATGCAAGCTATTATCCACTCCTTTTATATTCTGTTTTGTACCCACGATGCCTTACCCACTGATGCACTATATCCTACACCCACTCCAAGCACTTAGAGCGTTATGAAACCACCGAGCCTCCCCTCCCTATGCATATCATATTTGTACATCACCTATTGAGCATATAGAGTGCATACCCATAGCACCCCATACCCTTGATGCAAGCTATTATCCACTCCTTTTATATTTTGTTTTGTACCCTCCCCCTCCCCCCTCCCCCTCCCCCTCCCCTCCCCCCCCCCCCCCCCCCTCCCTCCCCTCCCTCTCTCTCTCTCTCTCTCTCTCTCTCTCTCTCTCTCTCTCTCTCTCTCTCTCTCTCTCTCTCTCTCTCTCTCTCTCTCTCTCTCTCTCTCTCTCTCTCTCTCTCTCTCTCTCTCTCTCTCTCTCTCTCTCTCTCTCTCTCTCTCTCTCTCTCTCTCTCTCTCTCTCTCTCTCTCTCTCTCTCTCTCGATCCAAAGCATGGACAGAGGATGCATCACTTACAGAGCTTTCCAAGCATCATGCAACATGGTGCTAGAAGGAGACACCTCTTCATGGTACGCACAGACACAAGATTGGCTGACCCACCACGGATTTGACATACACAAACTACCACCAGTAAAGTACTACTCTCGTGCCCCCACCTATTCGCTCTCCCACCAAGAGAGGAATAGGATCATTCGTAAGGAGGTATGGCATACATACATACAAAGGACATGGATCAGCCCGAGGGATACATTGACACAGAAAATGTTCCACTACTGAGAGCATTCTATACAAACCTCAGACAAGGGCTTCATTTAGACTCTACGCTACATGCAGACATACGTACCACAGCACCTTCGAGTTGTCATTGGGCAGCTTCGAGTTTCATCACATCAGCTTGAGATCGAGAGGGGCCGGGCTAGGGGAGTCCCCCGAGAGGAGAGGTGGTGCCTCGTATGCCATACAGCGATAGAGAGTGAAGAGCACTTGGTTACCAGTTGCCCAGCATACTCAGACCTACGAGCAGAGTTCCAGATAGAGGAGTCACTCCAGCTGTCCATGACTACTGGAGACCAGCAGAGGGTGGGACACTTCCTCACGGTGGCATATGAGAGACGAGAGCAGATGCTACAGCTCACACATCAGTCAGGGGTGAGTACCCAGCAGACTGTTACTCAGTTCTTTCAACGAGTTGGGCCACAACAGATGGTCCCCTCCTCCTAGAGGCATAGGGCTGAGGCTCCAGCAGGCAGCGGCACAAAGAGTGCGATGCCAACCACTATGGTTGGATAACAACGACCACAACTGCACCAGGAGGATATCTCACGCATCAGGATAGCCCACGACCACATCATACAGCACATGCATGCCACCACCACTTGGGCAGCCTTCTTTCAGGAGGTACTCAGACTGCCCCTGATGTACCACATACTCCACCCACCTCCACCCATCATCAGCAAATAGGGTATACACATTCACTCCCCCATGGTTAGGTGATCATTATCTGTAGAGTCCAAGCCTCTCTCCCCCCATGCACCACTACATCATCCCCACTACCCCCTCATTAGTAGGTTCAACATCCTTTTGTTGTTTTCAGCCTACACAATTTTTGTGTAGCGAGTATTTTTTCCTTTTCATTTCTACACAGAGATTACCACAGTTGTACATGGCTTTGTCTCATAGGCCAAGTTTGGCCTTTGGAAAACATTAATATCTCTCTCTCTCCCTCCCTCCCTCCCTTCCCCCCCCCCCCTCCCTCCCCTCCCTCCCTCCCTCCACACTGATGGTCAAGCTGATGTGAATGCCTTCCACACTTTTTAAGATGAAGGAATCAGCTGAAAATGGAGTGTACAAAAATACTTCTCGAAGCTCCCTCGAGTTATCACCAGACTCAGTCAACAGAGGACATCACTTTAAGTAAATTCAGATAAAAGACCTAGAGCTTGAGTATCATATTACCACACAGGGATCAGCTTCACAAAAATCTGCAGAATATGGCCTGTTGTGATTATCCCACTGTTCCCATGCCTCTTCCAAGGTTGATGCTGAGAAATCTAGAGATCAACATAACAAAAATGCCTTATAGATTATCTTGTTTAAAATGATGATGATGATGATGTTATAATAATAAAAGTAATAAATAATATTGATTTAGACAATGATACATGTACATAATTACAAAAAAAGAAACAACTAAAGTTCAAAATCTGCTGCTTACCGACACCTATATACCGACCAATCTGAGCTTGTGCCCATTTCCCAACATCTGTTCCTTGACCACAATACAGGTCACAAACCTGCAATCATGCATTCATATTTGTTAAATCGCTGAACACAATGATGCTTAATAGTAGAAGTGTCATAAGGTCTACTCCCAAAAGGCACTTAATGAGAGTGTAAAAACGTAGTAGAACATTTCTGCGTTTTTTTTAAAGCACTTGAATTTATAATATTACTGCACCTCCCTCACAATACATATGTAGAGATAAGAATCAGTAAAAGATTGTTTTGATTGCCAAATGTACTATACGGACAGGAAGATCTGTAAACTCTCTCATACTTGAAATATAAAACAATAGTGGAACATTTCTACATCTTTTGATAATGCTTTAATTTTACATGATTACTACGTCTCATTTCAAAATGCATACACGAAATAAGAATCAATAAAATTCTTAATTCTCAAATGTAATACAAGGATAGGATGATAGACAAACTCTCTTACACTTACACGTGTTTCCATTTAAAACCAGCATAGAATCAATTAATGAGATATCAAAGATGTGTAAAACGTCTACATGTACTATGTATGATCTATACCTCTAAGTACATTAATGTATAGCTTTATACCAAAATTTACAAGAAGGTATCATATTGTGAAAACCAAACACTCTACATGTACTATGTATGATCCATACTTCTAAGTATAATAACTTTGTAAACTTTGGTATAGCTTTATACCAAAATTTACAAGGTATCATATTGTGAAAACCAAACACTCTATGAATATACTAGTGAAACTTAATAAGCCCGTTAACAAAGCATCAACCAAAGAATGGAAGTATGGGTTAAAAAGGAGGGAAAAGAACAATTCAACAGCATACAATATTGAGGGCTGAAATTCATTGGGATAGCCCCTCCAAAAAATTCATAATCCTATAATGAATACCCAAACACCATGAATAGAAGGCTATAAGTTGAAACTACCAGAACATGAAAATTGAGGTCTCAAATCATATGTTCACCGCATATTTTACTTAGCTTGATAATATCTCTTGACATAAATTGTTCTAGGACATCCATATCCATTGTGGACTTCTGCATCCATATGTGGAGCATTTTCTCTCCAAATGGGATGAAGAACAAATCCTACATCATGAAGAGAGGAATGCATAGATCTTTCACTTCCTGAAGCCTTTGGGAATCAATACTTTCCAAAACTGAAATATTCTCAATCATCATTTATGTAAACTTATAAATAAGACCCGTCATGGCCTCTTCCTCTATGCCAAGAACAACAATGAAAATGGTTGCAATTCCTCTTGCATGCACTCAAAACATTGGTAGCTGCATCTTCAGCCTTTTGTGTATGGGGAAACTTCTTTTGTGCGTATTCAGCAAATACCAAATGGAGCATAATCCATTATAAACATGCTGATCAAATATGTTCGTAAGCATAATAAACATATAAGCAAACCTTGTTTCTGCAAGCTTAACGAAATCTTTGGTGCTGAATTTCTAAACAAAGCAAAAATAGTAGGCTTCATGGTCACAAATGTAACAACTTTCATATATACCAGAATGAATCCAGGTAAACCCCAAATTCACCCTCAAAGGAAAGTGCAACTACAAGCTCATGGTAGTCAACCACAAGACTATATAGCGTATCAGCTCCACTATGCACAGTATCGACTCAATACTATGACATCCCCACTAACGTCCTCAGTGCCCAATAGTGGGTATAGAGCTCAGAATGAATGCATGCTCACACACACACCCCACAACGCACACACACCACGAGCATGAACTCACAAGAAGCTCTGCGAACTGAGTTTCTATCACTTCAGGAAGTGATGGGCAAACTCAGCCATAATGAAGCCTAGCACCAAATGCAAACAAAACATAGGAAAAATTACAGAAAAAGCATAGTTGATAGGGTATACACACCTAACAACTGGCCGCAACTCGGACGAAGAATCCACAAGTGAAAACTACATGTCCGCTAATACGACAATCATATATACCAGAATGAATCCAGGTAAACCCCAAATTCACCCTCAAAGGAAAGTGCAACTACAAGCTCATGGTAGTCAACCACAAGACTATATAGCGTATCAGCTCCACTATGCACTGTATCGACTCAATACTATGACATCCCCACTAACGTCCTCAGTGCCCAATAGTGGGTATAGAGCTCAAAATGAATGCAAAATTGGTTTTACCCATGCAAGGCATTATCCAAAATTGGTTTTACCCATGCAAGTTTTCCATTGCAAAACATTGTCCATACAAACTTGCACCACATTTTCTAGACCTACATCTGACATAGCATCTTTTAATATTTCAAAAATAAACTCTCTAGAATTTGCCTCACATGAGGTACCCACAAATTTTAGAAAAACATAGATGCATGATACCGTTTTGGTCTATATATGGTGACAGACCAACCAACGTAAATAATACTGCATCCAAATATTTTCTAGTTTTCTCTTATCTTTAAGAGTTCATCCTCAATACATCTAACCTCATTAACCAACTCAACTCCTCTCAATCAATGGTAAAAGGGAGCTTTGAAAGAAGTCCCTACTCTCCCAACTGCATGAAACATCTTCAAAAAGCAAGGGCTTCTTACCTTCCAAAATGGAATATCAACAAAGAGAAAAGGACGGATAGCTTTGTATGCATCATCCCTAATTTGGCTAGCCTTATCCAATGGTCTTATAGGTTCTCTTAACCTTTTTGAAACATGATCAATCACTACAAGACTTTGCAAGCCCAATCCCCAACTCATCAAATGGAGATGGTTCTCCAACACTTTTCACATTTCCAAATACATGGGATTCTCCAAGAGAATGCTCTAGTTTTCCTACATGAATCTTTAAAATGATGAGGTACCTTATCACATTTCCCCACACCATAACCCTTTAGGGCAAGAATATGAGCATTTATGTGATTTTCTCCTTCATCCCAAGTGTGTGGGGCACAAAACTTACACTTCACTGTCCAATTGCCTTATGTTAAGGTCTTCACATTGTCCACAAAATCCCATTCAATTCTTGTCTTATGAGGCATCTACAAAACACACTATAAACCCCTAAAAATGGAAACCCTAATTCTGGTCAAAGACTTTTACAAGGTCAAACATAACTTAAACTTTGGATGGCCAAGATTAAATGATCAATAACCATTTAATCCGGGGCTAGGATTGCATGCAACAATAACTAAAGCAAAATAAAAGCTAATTGAAAAAATCCTACACCCATATGCAGCTTTTCGCCAAACTTTTTGCCAAGGCAGCTTTAGGCTATAAGAAGACCAAAGGGAGGCTCATAAAATTCTTAAGTGCTGAAGTGCTGTTGTTGTGGTGTTGTCGAGCTGCTATCCATCACTTCTACCTCCTCTACACACACTCTAATTCAGGGAATAAGCTGCTGACACCTATTTACTTATTGTATCAAGTAATTTCTAGTCATCTACTTCAAGGAAAAAACTGTTTGTAGTTGTCTGATCAGGAGTTATTGCAGCAATACTAGGTTGGTTTTCACACACACAGCACATAGTCTGAATATTCCTTATTCATATATACCTTCATAAGTTCAGAGTTATCCAAACTTACGAACTCAGGATGGAGAACACAAACACATACACATTGGAAAAAATAACAAACAAAAGCAAGAGACTTAAGATCAATATAAGACATGAAAAATACAACAAGAAAGAAAACCAATACAAAAAGAGATGCGCACACACTCACACTCACACGAACCCATACACACACACAAACCCAAAAAAAAAAAAAAGATTAAAAAAAAAAAAACACACACACACACAAAAAAAACAAAAAATAAATAAATAATAAAAATAAAATAAATAATAATAATAATAATAAATAGTTAAACGATAATAAAAATAATAAATTAAAAAAGAAACAAATTAATGTAAAAAATAAATATATAAAAATAAAAATTAAATTAAAAGAAAATAAATAAAAAATAATAATTCCATATATATATATATATATATATATATATATATATATATATATATATATATATATATATATATATATATATATATATATATATATATATATATATATATGTGTGTGTGTGTGTGTGTGTATATATATATAAAAAAAAGCAAATTAAACAAAAACAAAACAAAACAAAAAGTGCATCGTCAACTTCTATGTCTGTCCTAAACAAGAAGTATCAGAATTAGACCTATTATCCATCACTTTCTGAGCACACAACCTATATTCCTTATTCAGCCTATTATCCATCACTTTCTGAGTGCACACCCTCACATCATTTCTAACACCTTTGGACTCTTTTCTCTCATGTTATGTATTTAGAACCATTCAAATTTCATTCTATTCATCCATATCTATATACACACATTGTAGATAGTCATTCCCTTTAATTCTAATGTTTAAGAGTAGAGTTCTAATCGTTTCACATCTCTTGTCTCTTTTCTATTGTCTATACTCTCTCATCTATATTCGTTGGTTCAAGTATTATGTGTATAAGGTATTCTTGTGTGTGAAAGATCCTATGAACTTGTAAGGGCATATTATACACACATAATTGTTGCCAAGATGGAAAATTATAGAGATAGACTAGAACAAGAAGATAAACTTGATGGAATGTCTAACCATCCTATGTGGAGTTTTATCATAATGAATCTTTTAGTATCCAATGATTTGTGGAATATTGTCAATGGCAAGTATCCAAGACCAAAACAAAGAGAGGAAGATGTTGGTTCTTCTTCCAAAAGACTAGCTTTTCCATTTTCGCCCAGCAAACTAAGGAAGAAGAAGAAGCTTCCGCTTCATCCACACATAAGGACATACAAGATCGTCAACCTAATGAGGGAGAGAAACTTTCTCTTCAACAAGAGACAAGGACATACAAGATCATCAACCTCATACAAGATCTTCAACCTATTGAGGAGAAGTCAAGATGGGAGATGCACAAGCACTATTTCTCATTGCAATGGGACCATGGGTGTAAAGCGTCATATTATACCTCGATCAAGTCATGGCACATACAAAACCTTTAACCTCTCATCAAGCCTGGTTGGAGTTGAAGAATCTCTATCAAAGAAGAAATTGTTCAAGGAAAGCTCATCTCAGGAGGATATTAGTCGACAATATGTATGAAGGTTGATGAGTCGATTCAATCACATATTATCAAGTTGGAAAATATTCATGATCAACTTCTCAATGCAGGTATGAATACTTTTTATGAAGAGATGATAAATACCCTAATGAATTCTCTTCGTTCAACATATCATTCACTTGTTACATCTCTTTTAATTTCCAAAAGAGATAGAGAAATCACATTTTAAGAGCTTCAATTTATGTTACTTCAAGATGAGGATCTACAAAAAAGCATGGAGGAGAATGATCATGCTATGGTCGTTTTATCAAAGGAAAACAAGGAGGAGGACAAGAAGAAGAAGGAAGCTTAGTCACAATCTAGGGATAAAGGAAAGTCGTCTACTTCTAAATCCGCTACATCTTCTTCTACCTTTACATCTACTTCATCTAGACATAAAAGTCAATCTACTTCATCTATATCTACCTCTACTACCAATGTCCACAAAAAAGGAGAATTTGTCATTACTTCAAAAATCCAAGTCGTCGCATGGGAGAGTGCAAGAAAAGAATTTATAATGAAAAGAAAAGAGCTTTAGGTAAAAATTTTGAAAGAAGTTCAAAAGGTAAATCTTCATATGATGATGATGCTTTTGCATGTACCAGTATAGAGGAAGTTTCCTTTGACCATGCAGCATTTCAAGCAATATCATAAAATCCATGGATTTTCTATTTTCAAGCTATAATGCATATGATAGTTTGCATAAAGATATTTTCTTCACTTGCTAATTCTTGAAGTAGAAGAGTGACTATTGCAAATGTTCACGATTTGGATGTTGTCCGTGTGTCTGATGTCATACTAAAGTCAAGAGGAGGTGGTAATTTCTAATGCCTTTATGTACCAAAAATTCAAAAAAAATTGCTCTCTATCTTAACTTTTATTACAGATGGTTAAAAAATGGTCTTCAAGAAAGCTTGACTTACTCTGAATGAAGAGCAATCTTCTAGAAGGTGAATATAGAAGTAGCATGTTTGTTTTATCCAAAATCATCCATGCTAGCGTCCCAAGGTCATCTACATCACCAAAGGCAAACATGGATTTTCGGCATGCTAGATATGGTTACATCAATTATGCAGCTCTCATGCACATGAAAGAAGCACGTATGATTGAAAATTTACATGCTTTTATTTTGTCAAGGCTAATTCATGTCAAGGATGCTTGGAAGGAAAATTACACAAATTACTTTTCAAGAAGCATGGATTTATCAACTCTACAAGAAAGTTGCAGATAACTCACTCAAATATGAATGGACCCATGAAAGGAGACTCAATTCATGGTCAAAGGTATTTTGTCACATTCATTGATGATTTTACAAAATATTCTTGGATTTTTGGTTTGAGAACAAAGTCATAAGTATCTTATACATTCAAGAAACTTGCAATCTTGATTAAAATGGAACTCGACAGAAAATTCAGATTTTAAGGATTGATAGAAGTGGAGAATACATATCTAATGATTTCAAGTCTTACTTGAAAGAAAAAGGCATTTTGCATGAACTCACAATTGCATATACTCTAGAGCAAAATGGTGTTGCACTTCGGAAAAAACATACACTTGTAGAAATGGCACGTAGCATGTTAACTTCAAAGAAGTTGTCTCCCAAGTTTTGGTTTGATGCTATTCATATAGCTAACCACATCCTAAACAAGGCATCTACAAAAACTTTAAAGGTACTCATGCCTTATGAAGCTCATCTTGGTAAGAAACCCAATGTGGATTATTATTGAACTTTTGGATCTCCAATATATGTTCAAATTGAAAAAATGGATCGTAATGAATTCAAAGAAAAAGCAATCAAAGTTATTTTTATTGATTATGGTCTAGAAAGTAAAGGTCAAGGTTACAAGTGTTATGTACCAGATACAAGTGAAATGTTACTCTCACCCTATGCATATATCAAAAACAGATTTCTGAAAAAAAAATCAAGAACTCCAAATTTTCTAAAATCAAAAACTTCATCCTTTCTAGAGAGAAATTTAAACTCTTATACTCAATCATATAAGGGACAAATTCAAATCCTTCAATCTTCGACACCTAAATTTGAATTTCAAGCACAATCTTCACTATCTCCTATTCCTTTTGGACACTTACATATCCATACGATGAGCAACCAATTCAAACAATTGGAAAATCTTCTAGATTTCAATAAGGATTGAGAGATGTATTCCCAGTTTTTAAGAAGATAACAAAATAATTTACAAATTATGCAAGAGAGTGGTCTCAAAAATTTCAAGGAGAGAACAAGACGACAACAAAAGTAGCAAAAAAAGAAGATCATGTAAATTTTACAAAAGTTATAGACATTCATAATATTTTGGCTCTTACTTCAAAGTTCGGTTGAGAATGAGGTTGAGAATGAACCTCCAAGTGTTCAAGCAACACTACATAGTTATAAGTGGAAGAAAGCAACGCAAGCGGATTGATTCTAGTTATACGAACCAAACTTGAAAGCTTTTTGAGCCACCAAAAGGAAAGAAATCTATTGATATAAAGAAAGTTTGGTAGTCAAAGGATTTGCACAAAAGAAAAGAGTTTATTATGATGAAACTTTTGCACCTACATCTAGAATAATAATAATTATTCTTTCTTTATCTTCATTCTTTGCTTGGAATGTTTATCAATTAGATATCAAGACACCTTTCCTCAATAAAGATCTACATGAAGATGTCTACATACAACAACCTAAAGGCTTTGAAGTCGACGATAAAGAGCATTTTGTTTGCAAATTGATCAAAGCAGAGTTTGAAGCGAGCATAAAGAGTTGTTGCAAATGTGAGCAACCTTCCATTCCGGAGCTGAATATGCAAAGAAAACTTCAGAAAAATACAAGTCAACACTTGGTCAACTATTGGTCAAAGTGGTCGAAATGGTAAAATATTGGCAAAAATTTTCTTTCATAATGTGAAAGTGCTCATCAAAAGCTTTCCAATGGTATATAACACTCAAGTATTTGAAATGCGGATCAAGGGTCAATTTGCAAACCTTAATTCACAAAATTAATATAAAGAGTAATGTTTATGAAAGAGAAGCATTATTTAAAAGCAAAAAACAATAAGTGATATATTATATGTCCAAACAGTATAGAAATAATTTAAAATAAAAACAAACCAAAATTAGGATTTTATAATTTTCGACATTAAGGTTTCCAAAAATTGTGAAACCTTGCTTTTTTAGTTTTTTACATTTGGAAAAGCATGTATTAGCTAGCCTATATAAAGATAAGACCCTTAAGCTCGTAATTCACCACTTTGGAGCAAATTTGAAGCTTGTGAAGAGAAAAGGAAGGTCTTCTTCAACTTGGAGAAAATTGAATTATAATTCTTCATCTCTTTCAAGGTGTGCAACAACTTGAAGCTTTCTTGTTTTGAAGGAGATCATCTTCAACCAAGGAGCTATGGAGATTGTGAAGTTATGGACAGCTTGTATCTCATGCATACTCTCTATGATATCTTGTAACTTCATGTACATCTTCATGGAATGTATGGAATATATTTGGAACTTGGCTCCTATTTCTCTCATATGTTGTCTATTCTCCGTCTTGTCTCTATAATGACTATGGGCCTAAAAACCAACAATTGATGTCAGAACAAGATAAAATAGTGTACATAGAGAATTCGGTTGCATTGAAAAGATTTAAGTCTTCATGGAAGATAAACTTAGTTTTAACTTTTATATTTAGTAAGATGTGGCAAATAATCAATCTTGATGCCAACACTGAATATAAAATTGCAAGAAAGTCCACTCTAAGAGGGGTAACATCAACCTTGAAGGATTGCAGCAGTAACCTCCAACAATTTTAGCACATTCAAAGAAGCAAAATATACCTTACTTGTAAGTTATGCCCGCATTGAAGATCGAACAGTGAGTTTGAAGGGAATGTTGATGAGTTCGCAAGATTGGAGAGCACTGCTTCCATGTGTACTTGAGAAGCGATTGTTGGAAGAAGAATGCACATTGAGAGGTCCAATCCCTAATTTTCAAAAGCAATAGTAGTAGTTGGTAATCAAGAAAAAGAAGAAAATTCATGGATAACAAGATTTACTACAGTATGAAATTTTGTTAACTCACATTCCAAGTGATTATGTGAAAAATACTTTTACTCTTAATGCTTTTTTTGCATAACATGGTTGTTCACCTACAAAAGATCCCACTTGCACATCTCTTAAAGAGAACATGGGACATTCTTGAATTTCAAGACACAAAATAAGGACATGTATGGATTATGCATAGACTTGTGTTTTATTCGCTATGGTACTTTTGGGACAACAGAAACAAAAGATTGTTTGATGGTACAATTTGTCCCTCTGTTTACCTAGGAAGCTTGCAAAAAGAAGATATAAATGGATGCTCGATGATTTATAAAAGATAGAAATTCTAGATTGTTTCGTATATTACATACTACATGATCACATCTTGGATTTAAGGGTATTTATGCTTCTCCCAAGCTCGAGACTTACCCTCTACTTTTTTTAATTAATCAATAATAAGAGATGTAATTCCCACACACACACACCCATTTCTTTAAATCACCAAAAGTTCTATCCTTAAAAGATTTAGGACTGATCCAATTCAACTTTTCACTCTCTTTCAATGTAATTCACAATTCAAAACAATGTCCACCTTTTTCATCTCCTCTACCCATTTCGGACATTCTCTAAACTTTATTCATAAAACACTATAGATCCCTCAAACCATTGGTGAGCAATGTAATTCTACGACAAAGCTCTCTTGAATCTCATCATATTGGGGTTTATTTAAATCATACATTTTTTGGCTCTCCCTTGAGGTACTTTTGTTGGTTTTTAGGCCCACAATCAATATGGAGGCATAGAGAAAAGAGAGACATGATGGAGAAAATACAACACATAAGAGATATGCAAGGAGCAAAGCTCTAGATATATTCATTACATATCATGTTGATGTACATGAAGTTCCACAATAGCATAACGAATATGCATTAATTACAAGCTGTCCATAACTCCACAATCTCCAAAGCTAAAGATGATCTCCTCCAAAATAGATAAAGCTCCAAGCTTCTTCACACCTTGTTGATGATGAAGAAAACACAACTCCACCTCTCCAAGTTGAAAGGACCACCTCCTCCAAGCTCGCCCATGAAGAGGACTCCAAAAAGTGATGACATAAGTGCCTATGCTACAATCTATAGCGATTCACAGCTTAAAATGATTGTAATAGATCTTTTGTTATTATTATTCTTATAATTACCACTATTATTAGTAGAATTATTATTATATTCATCATCGTTATTATTATATTCATCATCGTTATTATTATATCTATAATCATTTCTGCTGTTATTATGTTATTGTAACCACTAGTTCAGTAATAAATCGATTCAATTAAGCCTCCCGAATACATTTTACTCTGGATTTCGCAAAGAGTAAACCTCATTTATAAAATGCAAGCAAATAGCTTAAACAGTTTCATCGCACTCGATCAGTTCCTTCATGTTAATTGCATAGAAGCCTAAAGACAAAGTCAGAGAGTATTAAGAAGAGAATATATATATATATATATATATATAATAAGACCGCCTTCCAGAGAGGATACGAAAGACGGAAACAAGGAAGTTCAAGGTCATTTTACATCAGCTTTAAGAGGGGGGGGGGGGGGGGGGGGGGGGGGGGGAGGGGTGTGCCCCGGGGGGGGGGGGGGGGGGGGGAGAGAGAGAGAGAGAGAGAGAGAGAGAATGGTGGGGAAACTAAGAAAAATTAGGATGTATTTTCCCATAAAGCAGCAAGATAACTTTCAAGGGCATCAATCGGCATGACATGTTGTGGAACTACGTTATACGCTTCCAGCGTGGAACGGAACTCTCCAAGGAGGGATTTTTCAGTGTGTATATAGAGAGAGAGAAGGAAAGTGAACGAGAAAGAAAACTCACAGTGGAACCAGGAGGAACCAGCTGTTGAAGGAGAGCATATTTGACAAAATTGTGAAGGCGACCTTGGAGAGAGCCAGCAGTAGCGGTACTTCGCGGGTTCACGTAATGTCCAGGCAAGCTCTGAGAGCCCATACCTTCCTACGTCTGGCCCATCCTCTCTCTCTCTCGCGCGCGCGCACCCAAGGAAGTCGGAGTCGACACAACGAAACTCTGCGGAAGTCAGACAACATAGTGGGCACTGGACACTGGGATTAAAACGAATCACGGCGGAAGTCAGACCAAACAGTAGGACTAAATTTTCGATTTTTCCTTCCATTTGACGAAAAGAAAAATAGAAGGGAAACTAGAAGAGATCAACAATCCTCTCATTCCGTGATGCATTTTCACTTTATTTTCATCTCATTTCCCTCCATTCCAAAGTCGTGTGATGAAGAAGGGGAGAGTTCTTATTTGTTGGTTGCCATGCCCAACAATCTTAGCGAGCTATACAAAGATAGTTCAATGGAGTTGTGCCAACATTAATAGTGTTTCTATTGTGATATGGCTTCTCCTCTCATTGCATGTCATAACGGCAAAGAGTATCACCCTCCTTACCTAGAATTGCTTGCTTTCATGTGATTATTTGATCTTGATGCCTTCAAACTTCTCCGGAGGCAGAGCCTTTCTGAAAAGGTCTACAATGTTCTCCTAAGTGGAAACTTCCAATGCACTCTGACTGTCAGCGAAGATGGTCCTGGCAAAAGATCGACGAACACCCAAATCAGCCAAAATGTATGATCCACACACACTCAATAGTCACTGTGAAAGTTGTCGTAATGCATGAGTAAATCAAGCATCTAACACCCTGCTGATAGAAAACAACATCAAATGCATCTCTATAATCATGAAGACTAAATTGTAAACCTGTTTCCATAGGAGTGGCAATAGGTTTGCAATATTCAAGGCCAAAATGCTTCAATAATATGTCAATATATTTTGTTTGACACAAAGTTATTCTGCCATCAACTAGCATAAATTGAAGCCCAATAATGATGCAAATGCCCCAAATCTCACATCTCAAAAGATGCATGTCATCAACATAGAGCACATCATTTGCATGCTTAACACATAAGGTGCTCTTAGTTGGACTATTCTCAAAACCGTGTGCAATCAAGTAGACATGTATCTTTTCATACCAAGAATGTGGTGCTTGCTTCAAACCATATAATGCCTTTTTCAACCTGCATCCTTTGTTTTCATGCCCTTTCTACACAAAACCATGAAGCTAAAGCCACAAGTGCACAGATGCGAATGGTGGTCATTCGGCAAGGGGGTGCAAAGGTCTCATCAAAATCAATGCCTCTCTCTTGAGCATAACCATTTGCAACAAGCCTAGCCTTAATAAAGACTAGGTACCATTCTTCATAATAGCATCATATTCTGGCTGCACAACACCCATCCAATTTTTTGAATTTTGTGCTTCATCAAAAGAATAGGCTCATTCTCATCACAAAGACTAGAGGCAGCCAAGCATAGCAATCTGATGCAAAAGAAACACTAGGAGAGCCTAATTGAGTATGATATGATAGAGGTGCATCTGATTTGCTATCTCGTAAATTTTGCACCATCCATTTAGGCATAGCCTTCACCTCCTCTATATTAGCCCTCTCATCAACAAGTGCATCATGTAAATCTGCATCGGAAATGGAATGATCTACATCATCATGTGAAATCTATAAAGGCTCAAAAATTGCCTCATTTGGACCAGTACTTGACTGTCCACCTATAAAAGAGGAAGCAAAGTGTCATATACGTCTTTGGAGCTAATGGATGTCTCCTTAGTACATGAAATTAATGGTTGAATTGCATCTTCCACAAAAACAACATCACGGCTAACCAAAATGCATTTAGTATATGGATGATATAGATGATAGCCTTTTCTTTCATAATTATACCCAACAAAAATAGATACTTAATCATCCAATTTTCTGCATTGGTGTTGAGGCACTAATGCATATGCCAGAAAACCAAAGACATGGAGATGAGCAACAGATGGCTTGCAACTATGCCAAGCCTCACATGGAGTGATAGATTGTAGTGCTTTGGTGGGATACCTATTAAGTACATATGTTGCACACATAACAGCCTCAAGCCAGAAGCTATATGGTAAAACCTGACTTTTGACCATACACCTCACCATCTCCATGAGGTACCTATTCTTTCTTTGACCAAATCCATTCTATTTAGGTGTATATGGCATTGTACACTAATGTTTTATCCCACGTTCAGCCAGAAATGCATTAAAATCAGAAGACATGTATTCCCACCCTCGATCAAAATAGAGGGTGCCCATTTCATGCCAATAGATTTTCAACCAAAACTAAAAATTGTTTGAAGCACATAAAAACTTTAGACTTTGCTTTCAATGGATGTACCCATGCATGCCTAGAAAAATTGCCAATAAAAGTCACGAGATAAAGTAGTTCCCAAAAGATTGTGTCTGCATAGGACCATAGACATCAATGTGAACAAGCTACAATTTTTTTTGAGTAGCTCATACTAAACCATCTTTTAGGATGTAGGAATGCTACATTGTGCCCATAATACAAGCCTTCATAGACATGTTTACAAGGTGCCTCAAGTTTGGGTAGAGAGGACACCATTTCATATTTCTACAGGCATAGCAAGCTAGCAAAATTCAGATGAATAAAGCATGCATGCCAAAGCTTTGCATCTGAGATAGCCTAAGAATCTTGAACTACACATGTTGAATCATTCATAAATTTTGTATAGTCTATGAGCTTATACAACCCACAACATAAAATACTAGAAGCAATAATAACATCACCATTTGACATATCATAAATTGCACATTTGTTATCAACAAATTTGACAAACAAACCAATCTTGGCTAACATTGAAACTGACAATGGATTTTTCTTGATCCCTAGCATAAACAAAGCATCTGATGATATGAAAGAACTACCATTAGTAGTCAGAATAATCTTACCAACTTCCATGATAGGATAAGAGGAGTTTTTGGCACATGTGATAGGATTCCCTATAGGGGAAGGCTCAAGTGAATTAAAGAAACTACGCTATGGGTAATATGTTTGGTTGCCCCTCTGTCAAAGTAGCAAACTTTTGAGTCTAGTACACACACACATACATTGTTCATGAGAAGATGGGTCATAATTGCAAACAGTAGTAAATGCCCATTATTCATTTTGCACAAGATTAACAGACTTTGTTTTGGGTGTGGATGCCTCTGCAACAACCATTCTAGACTCTTTTTTCTTTGCCTCTTTTGCAAACAATTTTGGACAAATCTTTATGACATGATCATTTCCTTTACAGTATTTGTAAAAGAATTTATGCTTTTCTGATTTCTTCTCATCTTTGTCTTCCCTTTTTTACTATGTAAAACTAGCAAATTTTAGCTTCCTAATAGATGACCTCCATTTACCTTTGCCCTTCTAACTAGCTAAGAAAGTTGGATCTGTTACATGCATAATGGATTTGTTTTGCCTGGACTGATGTTCCTACAACAAAACAGAGACTAACTCCTCAAATTTTAAGGGATTTGGATTGTCTTTCATCATCAACTTAAGAGTGCATGCAAAACTCTAATATGAATCTAGAACACCATTCAAAACAATGTGCATAAATGAGTTGTGTGGCAAGACTTCATCAGCAAAAATCAATTGTTCCTTCAAATCTTTGATCTTTATCAAAAAATTGTCAATAGAATCTCCTTCATTCATATGCTCACTCTCCAATTGGTTTTAAAGGTAAGCAACAAGAGCCTCATTTCTTGCATGGATAAGATGGTAAGTGTATCCCAAGCATCCTTTGTTGTTTTGCAAGAGCAAATATAAGAGATAATTACACATTTGACAAACAAGGCTATCAATGCATGTGCCTGAGCATCTCTATCATCCCATCAAAGTTACTCTACAATAGGTGCAGCACGAACCAAGGCACGAACAGGAATGTGAAGATCATCATCTTCAATTCCATCTGCATCACCTTCAATAACTGTATTTGGAGGTGTAGTAGGTCGCTTTTCAACACCCTGCACAATATTCCATAGACCTTTTTGTTGATATATTTAGGTAGTGATGTGTGTGAACACACTAGGACCGCCGGGGTACTTTTTTCCCTCTTTAGGAGGTTTTTTTCCCTCGGCTTGTATATATGCATATTGCCCTAATGGGCTACTTATCTTTGTACATTCTCTAGTAATACATTTAGTATTGAGTGTTTGAGCTCCAAGCTTCTTCTTCTTCCTTGTGTTGTTCGCGTGCTTCTGCAGACGTCTAACTCCAACAATTGGTATTAGAGGAGGTCGTCGCTTCATCTAGGGTGCCGTCGACACTCCTCCGTTTGCAGTCTCAGATTCGCACGAAATTTGGTGAGCATACTCAGGGTGATTCAGAGATCAAAACATCTTCGCTTTGTGGTGCCAAAATCGCGATCTGAGCTCGTTTCAGCCTCCGAACGCACTATCGCAGTACTTGTGTAGGCTATTTCGTCCTTTTGTGCCAAAGGTATATACCAGTTTTTGTTCGCCAATTTAAGCGTCTCGAAGTCTGCTACAGGTTTAGCAGAACTCGTATGGGCAGTTACATTCAACTTTTTGAGATACAGCCAATTTTTTGCATCAAGGTATTTTAGTCACCGGCCAAGGCTGAAAGCAGTGATGTATTCCGTATGTTGGTTGTTGAGGATAAGTTGGATGGTACCAACTACCCATTATGGGCTTATATGATGCGACATGTATTGGTTGCAAAAGGATTATGGAACATTGTGCAGGGTGTTGAAAGACGTCCTGTTACACCTGTAATAACAGGTACTACAAATAAAGGTGCTAGAGCTGATGAAGATGGTGTCGAAGATGATATAGTGTAGATTCCTGTTCGTGCTACTATTTTTGTTGCACCTACTGCAGAGCAGATTCGTTGGGATGGCAGAGATGCCTAGGCACATGCATTGATAGCTTTGTCTGTCAAACATGCCATTATTCCTCATATTCGCTCTTGTAGAACAGCTAAGGATGCTTGGGATACACTTACCACATTGTACCAAGCTAGGAATGAGGCTCGTGTTGCTTACCTCCAAAAACAGTTGGAGAGTGAGCACATGAATGAAGGTGATTCTATGGACAGTTTCCTAACAAAGATAAAAGACTTGAAGGAACAGTTGATTTCTATTGATGAGGTTATACCAGATAGCTCACTTGTGCAGACCGTTCTGAATGGTCTTCCTAATTCATATCAGAGTTTTGCTTCTACTCTTCGATTGATGATGAAAGGCAATCCAAATGCCTTGCATTTGAGGAGTTAGTCTCTGTTCTGTTGCAGGAAGATCAGTCCAGGCAGAACAGGTCCATTATGCGTGTTGCAGATCAAGCTTTCTTGGCTAGTCAGAAGGGCAAAGGAAAATGGAGTTCTTCTACTAGTAAGCAGAAATCTGCAAATGCTGCACATTCGAAGAACCAAGACAAAGATGAGAAAAAATCAGAAAAGCATAAACTGTTTTGTAAGTACTGTAAAGGAAATGATCATATCATAAAGAACTGTCCAAAACTGGCTACAAAAGAGGCTGGAATGGTTGTTGCAGAGGCCTCTACACCAAAAACAGAGTCTACAAATCTTGTGTAGGAAGAAGAATGGGCGTTTACTACTGTCTGCAGTTTTGACCCATCTTCTCATGAGCAGTGCATGTCTGCAGTAGACTCAGATGTTTGGTATTTTGGCAGTGGGGCGACCAAACATATTACCTCACAACGCAGTTTCTTCTCTTCACTCGAGTCTGCCCCTACAGGGAATACTGTTACATGCGCCAACAACTCCTCTTATCCTGTTATGGGAGTTCGTAAGATCATTTTGACTACTACTGATGGCAGTTCTTTCACTTTGTCAGATGCTTTATTTGTGCCAGGGATCAAAAAGAACTTGTTAACAGTTTCTGCATTAGCCAAGATTGGCTTGGTTGTGAAATTTGTTGATGACAGGTGTACAGTTCATGATCTGTCAAATGGCGATGTGATTATTGCTTCTGGCATTTTATGTCATGGGCTGTATAAGCTCATAGACTATGAAAGATCTGAAAATGATTTGGCATGTACAGTAAATGATTCTCAGGCTATGTCAGATGCAAAGCTTTGGCATGCACGCTTTGGTCATCTGAATTTTGCTAGTTTGCTACGCCTACAGAAATCTGAAATGGTATCATCTTTGCCAAAACTTGAGGCACCTGGAAAACATGTTTGTGAAGGCTGTATTTTGGGCAAAATGCAGCGTTCCTCCTTTCCAAAAGATGGTTCAGTTCGGGCTACACAGAAATTGCAGCTTGTACATAGTGATGTCTTTGGTCCTATGCAGACACCCTCTTTTGGAAATTACCTTTACTTCGTGACTTTCATTGATGATTTTTCCAGGCATGCATGGGTATATCCACTCAAAGCAAAGTCCGAAGTGCTCATGTGCTTTAAACAGTTTTTGGTTTTGGCTGAAAATATGTCAGCATGTAAAATGGGCACCCTCCGTTTTGATCGAGGGGGGGAATATATGTCTTCTGATTTTAATGCATTTCTAGCTAAACGTGGGATAAAACACCAGTGTACAGTGCCGTATATACCTCAACAGAATGGAGTTGCTGAACGAAAGAACAGGTCACTCATGGAGATGGCGATGCATGGTCAAAAGTCAGGCTTTACCACATAGTTTCTAGCTTGAGGCTGTCATGTGTGCAGCATATGTACTGAACAGGTGTCCCACTAAAGCGCTGCAGTCTATTACTCCATATGAGGCTTGGCATGACTGCAAGCCATCTGTTGCTCATCAGCGTGTTTTTGGTTGTTTGGCATATGCATTAGTGCCTAAACAACATCGCAGAAAATTGGATGATAAGGCAGTAAAATGTATTTTTCTTGGGTACAATTATGAAAGTAAAGGCTACTGTCTGTATCATCCACACACTAAACGCATTCTGATTAGCCCTGATGTTGTCTTTGTGGAAGATGCTATTCAGCCATTGCTTTCATGTACTAAGGAGACATCTGTTAGCTCCAAACACATGTATGATACTTTGATTCCTCTTTTTACAGGTGAACAGTCTAGTGCTGGTCCTAATGAGGCAACTTCTCAACCTTTGCAGGTTTCATATGATGATGCAGATCATTCCATTTCTGATGCAGATTTACATGATGCACTTGTTGATGAGAGAGCTGATATTGAGCAGGCAAAAACTATGCCAAAATGGCTGGTGCAGACTTTGCGTGACAACAAATTAGATGCATCTTTGTCATATCGTACTCGTTAAGGCTCTCATAGTGCCTCCTTTGCATCAGATTGCTATGCTATGGCTGTGTCTAGTCTCTGTGATGAGAATGAGCCTGTTTTTTTTTTATGAAGCACAGAATTCAGGAAATTGGATGGCTACTATGCAATCTGAATATGATGCTATAATGAAGAATGGTACATGGTCTTTATGTGACTTGCCTCCTGGCAAGAAGGCCATTGGCACTAAGTGGGTATACAAGCTGAAGTGTAAACCTGATGGTACAGTTGACAGGTATAAGGCTAGGCTTGTTGCAAAGGGTTATGCACAGGAAATATCAAAATTTTGACACCATGCAATGAAGCTGTTTTGAACTCCTAATCACCCTAAGTATGCTCACCAAATTTTGTTCAATTTTGAGACTATGATCAGAGGGGTGTTACAATGACCTAGATGAAGCGGTGACCTGCTCTGATACCAATTTTTGGAGCTTGAGGTCCATGAAAGCATATGAACAACACAAGGAAGAAGAACAAGCTTGGAGCACAACACACAATATTGAATGTATTGCCATGTAAATGTACAAAGATAAGTGACACATTAGGGTTATAGGTGTATATATAAGCCAGGGGAAAAAAACCTCCTAAAGAGGGAAAAAAGTGTCCCGTCAATCTTAAGTGTTCACACACATAACTATCAAAATATATCAACATCTAAACATATATCTATGGATATTCAACTATAATCATGCTAAGTTTGGTTTCTTACCTTCTAAAAACTTCTCTCCAAAAGTGCCTAGTGAATTTCCTATCCCAATACAAAACAATGTCTAAAGGGAGACCATGTAGTCATATAGGTTCTCTATAAATAATCTAGCCCAGCTTTGGTGTTTTCACTCTACTACATGTTGAAATAAGCCTATCCATCTTCATTAACCTAACCACAATTACCCAAATCAAGTCATGAGCTCTTTGTGTCTTAGGTAATGCTACTATGAAATCCATGGAGATTTTCTCAGACTTCCCATCAAGATATCCAACGGGTGGATAAGATCTCCTATCCTCAATATTTTGTCCTTATTATCAAGGCATTTTGTGCATTTAAGCACATAGTCTAGTGAAGTACTATGATGGCAATGCACCATGGTGGATTTTCCTTTTCAAAAAGCTTCATGAAGATGCTCTCAAACTACAAAAATGAGCTATAGGAAGGGACATGTACAATAATTTACATAGACCTACATAACTTATAAAAATACATAGCACACAAAGCAAAAACCCAAACCACATATTTCACCAGTTTCATAGATGTGCTCAAACTCACAATCTATGGCTGAGTAGGTCACTGTATATTTTATTAAATAACATATACAACAAAAGTGTTGAGCAACCATTTGGCCTTTCACATGGACACTAACGATAACATTGAGGACATCCTTTTGAAGTTCAAGCCAATAGAACTACCTCTTAACCGAATCACATTTCTTGTTAACTTTTGGGTGTCCCCTGCTAGGTGTGTCATGATACTCATAGAGAGCTTTCTTTCTCATCTTTAAAGTTTTATGTACAAACAACTTACCTGTATATCATAGATATCCATCATGGATATTTAATTTTTCCAAATTGAATCCTTGATGAGTATCCATCAACACTTCATCCTCATTGGAAACTTGTATGTATGGATCCACTTTCTCAATGGCTTCACCTATCTCAGAATATGCAAGCTCTAGCCTACATTTTCCTTTAATGTATTCATGTATATTGTTAGCTATCTAAGTAAAAATTAGGTCATTTGGCATAGGCATGTGTCTAAGTGAATCATCCACCACATTGAACTTTCCCTTCCTATACCTAAGCTCATAATCAAACTCAAGGCTCTCTACCCATTGAGTCTTACAACCTTTAAGGCTTGTTTGATTAGAGGACCACTTAATGCTCTATTGATAAAAAAAACTATTGTAACCTTGGCACCATGTAAATAATGATGCAACTTCTTCAAAGCATGGACAACTGCATACAAATCCTTCTCATGGAGGGAGTAATTTTTTTTAATAGGTTCTAGTTTCTTTCTCTCAAATGCAGTTAGTCAACCATATTGAAGTAAAACTACTCCATCCATGACTTGGTTAAGCTTCATGGTAGTGTTTATGAGAGAAAGGTGGGAGTCATGATAGATGACTCTACCACACATAATTTTATAAAATTTGCTCCAATAGGAGGAGAGTGGCTTTGGGGGTTGGGAGACACACTCTGTTTGTTGTTACCCTTTGGAGTTGTCCTCTCCAATCATTATAGCACAAAAGATCAACTACACATCTTTAAATTGTCAATCCGGGAAGTATTCAAAGACCACATCCCCTTCTAATTAATGGAATCCAAAAATAAGAGTTGAGATGACTGTTTTTCTGAGAGATTTATGAAGAACGAAGGAAATATCTAAGGTTTTGATTATCTTGAGTTCTACAACAGCATTTTCAATGATCTTTGTGGCTAAAGTGTGCCATTTTCACATTAGAATACAAATATGAAGTCAAATTTCCAAAACAGTACATGTATCACACAAACGAGACAATCGTGATTCTGTAAAAATTGAGAATTTCCAATTCTTGTGTGTGAACACACTAGGACAGCCAGGGCACTTTTTTCCCTCTTTAGGAGGTTTTTTTCCCCCGACTTGTATATATGCCTATTGCCCTAATGGGCTATTTATCTTTGTACATTCTCTAGTAATACAGTTAGTATTGTGTGTTTGTGCTCCAAGCTTCTTCTTCCTCCTTGTGTTGTTCACGTGCTTCCGCAGGCGTCTATCTCCAACAATTGGTATCAGAGCAGGTCGTCGCTTCATCTAGGGTGCCGTCGACACTCCTTTGTTTGCAGTCTCAGAATCGCACGAATTTTGGTGAGCATACTCAGCGTGTTTTCGAGATCAAAACTGCTTTGCTTTGTGGTGCCAAAATCGCGATCTGAGCTCGTTTCGGCCTCCGAACGCACTATCGCAACGCTTGTGCATGCAGAAAATTGACTGTATCTCAAAAAGTTGAACGGAACTACCGAGACGAGTTCTGCTAGACCTATAGCAGACTTTGAGATACAGTCAATTTTCTGCATCAAGGTATTTTAGTCACCGGCCATGGCTGAAAGCAGTGATGTATTCCGTATGTTGGCTATTGAGGATAAGTTGGATGGTACCAACTACCCATTATGGGCTTATATGATGCGACATGTACTGGTTGCAAAAGGACTGTGGAACATTGTGCAGGGTGTTGAAAGACGTCTTGTTACACCTGTAAGAACAGGTACTACAAATACAGGTGTTGGAGCTGATGAAGATGGTGTTGAAGATGATATTCCACAGATTCCTGTTCGTGTTGCTGTTTCTGTTGCACCTAGTGCAGAGCAAAGTTGTTGGGATGGCATAGATGCTCAAGCACATGCATTGATAGCTTTATCTGTCCAACGTGCTGTTATTCCTCACATTCGCTCTTGCAGAACAGCAAAGGATGCTTGGGATACACTTACCACATTGCAGGAAGATCAGCCCAGGCAGAACAGGTCCATTATGCATGTTGCAGATCAAGCTTTCCTAGCTAGTCAGAAGGGCAAAGGAAAATGGAGCTCTTCTACTAGTAAGCAGAAATCTGCAAATGCTGCACAATCGAAGAACCAGGATAAAGATGAGAAAAAATCAGAAAAGCAGAAATTGTTTTGCAAGTACTGCAAAGGAAATGATCATATCATAAAGAACTGTCCAAAACTGGCTTCCAAAGAGGCAAAGAAGAAAGAGGCTGGAATGGTTGTTGCAGAGGCCTCTACACCAAAAATAGAGTCTGCAAATCTTGTGCAGGAAGAAGAATGGGCGTTTACTACTGTCTACAGTTTTGACCCATCTTCTCATGATCAGTGCATGTCTCCAGTAGACTTAGATGTTTGGTACTTTGACAGTGGGGCGACCAAACATATAACCTCGCAGCGCAGTTTCTTCTCTTCACTCGAGCCTGCCCCTTCAGGGAATACTGTTACATGTGCCAACAACTCCTCTTATCCTGTTATGGGAGTTGGTAAGATCATTTTGACTACTGCTCATGGTAGTTCTTTCATTTTGTCAGATGCTTTATTTGTGCCAGGGATCAAGAAGAATTTGTTATCAGTTTCTACATTAGCCAAGATTGGCTTGGTTGTGAAATTTGTTGATGACAGATGTACAGTTCATGATCTATCAAATGGCGATGTTATTATTGCTTCTGGCATTTTATGTCATGGGCTGTATAAGCTCATAGACTATGAAAGATCTATGAATGATTCGGCATGTGCAGTTCATGATTCTCAGGCTATGTTAGATGCAAAGCTTTGGCATGCACGCTTTGGTCATCTGAATTTTGCTAGTTTGCTACGCCTACAGAAATCTGAAATGGTGTCCTCTTTGCCCAAACTTGAGGCACCTGGAAAACATGTTTGTGAGGGCTGTATTTTGGGCAAAATGCAGCGTTCATCCTTTCCAAAAGATG
This sequence comes from Ceratopteris richardii, assembly GCA_020310875.1. Classification (NCBI taxonomy): domain Eukaryota; kingdom Viridiplantae; phylum Streptophyta; class Polypodiopsida; order Polypodiales; family Pteridaceae; genus Ceratopteris; species Ceratopteris richardii. The sequence goes on from CM035413.1 coordinate 79,489,500, forward strand.
GTTCAGTTCGGGCTACACAGAAATTGCAGCTTGTACATAGTGATGTCTGTGGTCCTATGTAGACACCCTCTTTTGGAAATTACCTTTACTTCGTGACTTTAATTGATGATTTTTCCAGGCATGCATGGGTATATCCACTCAAAGCAAAGTCCGAAGTGTTCATGTGCTTTAAACAATTTTTGGTTTTGGCTGAAAATCTGTCAGCATGTAAAATGGGCACCCTCCGTTTTGATCGAGGGGGGGAATATATGTCTTCAGATTTTAATGCATTTCTGGCTGAACGTGGGATAAAACACCAGTGTACAGTGCCGTATACACCTCAACAGAATGGACTTTCTGAACGAAAGAACAAGTCACTCATGGAGATGGCGAGGTGCATGGTCAAGAGTCATGCTTTACCACATAGTTTATGGCTTGAGGCTGTCATGTGTGCAGCATATGTACTGAACAGGTGTCCCACTAAAGCGCTGCAGTCTATCACTTCGTATGAGGCTTGGCATGACCGTAAGCCATCTGTTGCTCATCAGCGTGTTTTTGGTTGTTTGGCATATGCACTAGTGCCTGAACAACATCGCAGAAAATTCGATGATAAAGTAGTAAAAGGTATTTTTGTTGGGTACAGTTATGAAAGTAAAGGCTATCGTCTGTATCATCCACAGACAAAACGCATTCTGGTTAGCCGTGATGTTGTTTTTGTGGAAGATGCAATTCAGCCATTGCTTTCATGTACTAAGGAGACATCTGTGAGCTCCAAAGACATGTATGATACTTTGATGCCTCTTTTTACAGGTCGACAGTCTAGTGCTAGTCCTAATGAGGCAACTTCTCAGCCTTTGCAGGCTTCATATGATGATGTAGATCATTCCATTTCTGATGCAGATTTATAGGATGCACTTGTTGATGAGAGAGCTGATATTGAGCAGGCAAAAACTATGCTAAAATGGCTGGTGCAGACTTTGCGTGATAGCAAATTAGATGCACCTTTGTCATATCGTACTCGTTTAGGCTCTCATAGTGCCTCCTTTGCATCAGATTGCTATGTTATGGCTGTGTCTAGTCTCTGTGATGAGAATGAGCCTGTTTCTTTTGATGAAGCACAAAATTCAGAAAATTGGATGGCTGCTATGCAATCTGAATATGATGCTATAATGAAGAATGGTTCTTGGTCTTTATGTGACTTGCCTCCTGGCAAGAAGGCCATTGGCACTAAGTGGGTATACAAGCTGAAGTGTAAACTGGATGGTACAATTGACAGGTATAAGGCTAGGCTTGTTGCAAAGGGTTATGCACATGAAAGAGGCATTGATTTTGATGAGACCTTTGCACCCACATGTCGTATGACTACTGTTCGGAGCATCTGTGCGCTTGCAGCCCATCATGGTTGGAATGTACATCAGTTGGACATTAAAACTGCATTTTTGAATGGCGATTTGCTTGAAGAAGTGTATGTTTTTCAGCCCCGTGGCTTTGTGCAGAAAGGGCATGAAAACCAGGTTTGCAGGTTAAAGAAGGCATTATATGGTTTAAAGCAAGCACCACGTGCTTGGTATGAGAAGATACATGCCTATCTAATTGCACATGGTTTTGAGAACAGTCCAACTGAAAGCACCTTATATGTTAAGTGTGCTAATGATGTGCTTCTGATCATTGTTGTCTATGTTGATGACATGCTACTCACTGGTCCTATTGAGACGCATATTGCTGATTTTAAGGCTGATTTGCATGCCTCATTTGAGATGTTTGATTTGGGGCATTTGCATCACTGTTTGGGCATTCAGTTTATGCACGTTGATGGTGGAATGGCTTTGTGTCAAACGAAATATATTGACACATTATTTCAGCGTTTTGGCCTTGAAGACTGTAAGCCTATTGCCACTCCTATGGAGACACGTTTACGATTGAGTCTTCATGATGCTTGAGATGCATTTGATGTTGTTCTCTATGAGCAGGCTGTTGGATGCTTGATTTACTTATGCATTACTCGGCTAGATATTCAGTTTGCTATCTCACAGATGAGCAGGTTTATGCATTGCCCAGGAGTCATGCATCGGAAGGCAGTTAAGCGCATCTTTCGCTACTTGAGTGGTACTCGGCTACTTGGGTTGTTTTATCCCAAGGGGGGATCACTACCGCCAGATTTGCATGCTTTTTTTTACTGAGATTGGGCTGATTGCTATGACACTCGTGTGTCCACCAGTGGTTTTTGCTTCATGCTTGGTAGCTCATGTATATCTTGGTTGAGCAAGAAGAAGCCTACCGTGGCCAGTTCCAGTTGTGAGGCTGAGTATAGGGCAGCTTTCACAGCGACTGTTGAGTGTGTGTGGCTTAGATGCCTTATGGCTGATTTGGGTGTTGGCCCAGTGATGTGTGTGAACACACTCGGACCGTCGGGGTACTTTTTTCCCTCTTTAGGAGGTTTTTTTCCCCCGGCTTGTATATACGCCTATTGCCCTAATGGGCTACTTATCTTTGTACATTCTCTAGTAATACATTCAGTATTGTGTGTTTGTACTCCAAGCTTCTTCTTCCTCCTTGTGCTGTTCACGTGCTTCCACAGGCGTCTATCTCCAACAATTCTAGCTTTGTTCTTGTGCACTTTCTTACTCAATACGCTGAGAATCACCTCTCTTCATACATGTTGCTCATAAATACACAATAAAAGTTCACAAATTCCATGGATTATACAATGAAAAGACTCAACAAATCAAGAGGAAGATCATGGAAGGAGAAAACACGATTTTCTGTAGGAAAGCTCTTTCACATTACTTGGATAGCATCAAAATAATACAACCAACCTCTTCAAAATAGAAGAAATTATCTTTTATACTTTTTCAAGTGTCCTTTTCACCTTTTATTCTAAAAATATGCTATCAAAGAGCTTCCAAAATTTCTAGGAAAAACACATATGATCCTATCATTCATGAGGAAGACTCTTCCTCAATTTTACATCATTTGTATACATATTTCTACAAATTTTTGACATTTTCCAAATAATTTTTCTTCAAGAATTGCTTCTTCTAACATCCTTCCCCTCCTAGACTTTTTGGCTCCTGACAAAAAATATTCTGACAAAAAAGTAATGAGAGCTTCCTTCATTTCTTCTCTCTTTGATAAACCCGAGATAACAAGTCATGACTCTTTCTTTCTGTAATATTCAAATTGTTCACCATTTCAAACAAAGCTTTCCTCCATTGTACTGCTGCCTCTGGTTTGTCTATCACATCTTTAGCATTCCTTGTTGGCATCCAACCATCTATTCCTCCATTTAGGGTTAGCTTTTTCAAACAACTCCTTAGTGACATTAATATCTTCTTCATATTACAAATATTTGTTTGGTGGTAGTCCCACCCTTGCAATCTAATAATGCTTAATACTTTCCATAATCATACAGAATGGTATTCCTAAACCATCAGCTGCCCAATGATGATCTGGATTTACTCCTTTATTTAGAGCAAGGTTTACAATCTTCTCTTCATACTCATTATGCATTTTCTGTATGAACTCCATTCTTGATTCCCTGTCTGTTAAAAGCCCTTGAACAAATTCATATGAATATTCTTCAACAGCTTTGTCTTCTTGTTCACCAAAATTTTGAAATTTGTTTTCTTCTCCTCCTTCACGTTCCTCTGCTTGTGTGGTCACTACCTTTTCTTCAACCTGTTTTTGTGAGCATTCTAGATTTTTCTATAACTTTTCCACCATCAACATTAATCCTTGATTATGAGATATCAATAGTTCTTTCTCTGATTTCCATTCACTCCTTTCTCTGTCCACATCAGAATGCAATTTATTATATCCTCTCATTGCATTAGCAGCATGCACATTAGCTTGTTTCTCTAATTCCTTGACTTCTTTCAATTCTTCCTACAATCCCTAAATTTCCTTATTCAGCTTTTCCCTCTCATCCTGAGTTATTTGTACAATCTGACTTTCCTCTTTTACTGTTCCTTCCTCCATCAACAATCTGTTTATGTCTTCATTAGCTTTGACCATTATCTGATATGAACTCTGAAGAGTTCTAAATCTCCCTTTCATTTTCTTCAATTCCATGTCCATTTTATTACTATGCTCCAACTACTTAGAACATTTGTTCTCAAGAAATTGAATTTTATTCTAGCTTTGAACCTCTCGTTCTTCTAATGAAATTATTCTTTTGGACAAAATTTCATTCTTTTCTTTGATTACCCTGATCTGATCTTCTAGCTGCTCCTTTTGGTTCCTTTGCTCTTTGATGATCATACTACCTTTTACAAATTCTGACTCAGCCACCATCCCTGATATAATCATATTTCTGCTGGAGGGTCTGAATTGTTCTATGTTACTCATGATGATTTTACATGCAGATCTAATATCCTTTGGTATCCTTTCAAGGCTAGTTTCCAACTCAATTTGCTTCACTTCTATTTGCTTTTCCTCTTTATATTCATTTTTTTCTCCATCCTCTTCCTCATATTCTATAACCTCATTCTCTTCCTCTTCATAGTCTTTTTCTTCTTCCAATACTTCTGCCTCTTCTCCATCAATTTCTTTTTGTATCTTGAATAACTTGTATTTCCTCTTTGTTTTCCTATATTAAGGCTGAATCTTTTTCCACAGAATTCCTTTTTTGATCATTCAATTGCTGCTCTTTTTGTTCCATCTCCTGTTCATTTATGTCCATAAAATCTGTTTCTTCTTCCCTTTCCTGATTCTCTATTTGTGTGAAATCTTCATTATGTCCTATATCAAAGAGTACTTCCTCTATACTCTGATTTATTTCTCTTTCCGTACTTCCAGCTCTGCATTCTATGAAATCTATTTTTCCTGTCCTTGCAACCTTTTCTTCCTCCTTGCTTCCATCCTCTTGACTCTGCATCTGACTATGTAATTGTGCTTCTCTTTCCAATCCTTGTTTTTCCTCATATGGTTGGTAATGAGGTTGTTGTGAGGGTTTTGTCCATATAGCTTTAAATCCGGTATCCACCAGTCCACTAGCGAGTTCTTCCCTTGCTTCAACCTCTTATTGCCTCATCACTTCTTTACCTTTTAATTTCCTTTCTTCCTCCCCAGGACTAACTTGTTTTGTTGATTCTTCATAGACCTGTATCCCTTCTGACTTTTGACTCAATCCCTCTGGTGTTTTGTTTTTTACAGAAGCTTGTACTGTTTTCATTGGTGTGCTAGGTACTGAGAGATTTAAACTTTTGAGAAGGAAATTCTCAATATCACTCTCTGAATCCGAAGAGAATTGTGAAGAAGCAGTTATTCCTTGTTTGTCCATTCTGTGTTCTTCCATTTCAATTGATTTTTTCTGATTCCTTTCTTCTGATGATAATTTTACTAACTCTTCAACCTGTACATGTTCAACTACCTTATCCTTATCCTTTTTGGTTGACTTCTTTTTCTGGACAGGCTTTTTCTCAACTTTCTTTTTCACCACCACTGTAGTTCTAGTCTCTGGAGGACCTTGTCATTCCTTAAAATAATCCAATAATTTCACTTCTTTCTTAACAAACACTTCTTCAGTTTCTGTAGCCATCATTTGATCATGTAATTCTTCATAATGTTCCACCTCTTCTTGTATCCAATCTGTTGCTTTACATGAATAATTTTCCAACATTTTCTGACACTGAGCTTCATAGATTGCCCTCTTATCATTACCTTGAGTCAAATATGAATAAATTTGTTCCTTGCTTGTTTGAGGTGGATGGGGTTCCTTTGAGGCCTAAAATTCTTTCTGAGATGCTTCACATTCCTCTTTTGTCACTTCTTCCTGTTCCAAGACCACATTCCTTGGATCTAATCATCTCTTCTTTACTGGAATTACTTCATCTGATACCCCTTTCCTTTTCCTTCCTGATCCCCTCATGCTTGTCTGGACTTCTGCTTCTCTTATAGACATCATCTTTGAAGGACTTTTAACTCCTTCCATCAAAATCCTGAAATATTGAGCTTCTAGAGCCAACTTCAAGTGATCCTCAATACCTAGAACATGGTATATAATTCTTGTTAAAAACTGTGCTCCATTCATAAACTTTCTCTGCTCCCAATGCTCTGCTGCTTCCTTCAATTGGTCATGAATGTAGGGAGTTACATCCATTACTCCAAATGGTTTAGTCTTGTCCTTATTATTGAACATAACCAATGTCACTGGCTTATGCGGCATTGTATATCTTGGCAACTTTGGAAAACACAGATACTGAAAAAACATTTTGGTGGCAAATTCTTCATTTTCTTTTCCTTTGAAGTCCACAAACTTTGAATATCCAGCATATGAGGATGCATTCTTCTTGACAAAATTGGCATCCAATTTGGTTCCCATGGGATAGAATTGAAGAGCTTCACTGATGTGTTCTGCTTTTATGGTGATCTGTACCTCTTTGTTCTCTTTGTCCTTAACTGAACATTTGAACTATGCATCATTTCCTTTGCCCACTTCCAACAGACTATACATGACTTGTGATACTCTTTCAAAATCTATAAAGAAGAGAGGTTCATCCAATAGTCTGTAACCCCACTGCCTTCCATCTTTTATAATTAGCTGCCATTTTTTGAAATTTTTAGAATTCCTGGCATAGCATGGTATATTTATGACCTCAAATTCCCATTGTAAAGATATGTTGACCAATGATATTGATAGTTTCCCTCAACTCTTTGGCTATCTTCTCAGCTTCCGAGATATCCTATTCTTCATCAGATTCTAGCTCTACATCTTCCGTTACTGCTTCACTGTCCAAAAACTAATGTCCTCTTGACAATGTCACATATCCTTCTTTGAAGTCATGAATAGGTAATTCTTTTCCATTCACCATTCTGAAAGACATATAACACAGCACACCACAAACTCCCACCACATAAGTCACAGGAGATATAAAAGAGAACACCTTTGTCTTGAGATAAAATGATATTCAAGAAAAAATAAAAAGATAAACAATGACTTTCTTATTTGCATCATAGGTACAACACAATTGAAGTGATCATCACATGTGCTAGCAAGTTATCTAGTGCTCTCCCTTTTTAAATAAGAAAATAATGAATGAAATTTAAAAGAATTTAGACATATATAAGAAAAAAATATCCAAAAGAAGAAATAATTACACAATGACTGCTTAGTACTACTGATTTATAACCTATATCTTGCTAGTGCTTTATAACTTATGAAAGGAAATTTTTAATGATTTTCTCAAATTTTTAATAATTTTCTCTTTCATCTCTTCCCCTCCTATTCTTTTTCCTAGAAAACAGAATGAGGTAAAGTACCTGGAAATAATTTCAAGAGTGTCATAAATCCACCTTGATGAAATTCTGAGTCCTTTAGTAGGAATCCAATCATTTGTAGATTTTCATGCTTCTGCACTATTTTTGTATCTTCTTCCTTATTTTTTCTCCATTGAAGGAGTTTGATTTTTTCACCCAAAAAGACTTGATTCTTGTTGACTTTGTTTTTGGAGTAAAACAATCCTCTTTTGATAAACTATGCTTGGAAGTCTTTGGTTTCCACATCCATTTATTTTTGATGAATTTTTTTGATGAGCAGTGCTTAGATGTCCTTGGTTTCCACATCCTTTCTGTCTTGATGCCTAGATGTTTCTGATTATTCCATACTTTCCACCTTTCTACTGTCTTTTCAACACCTTTGGTTCCTTCAATTTCCTCCTGTTTTTGTCTGAAGTAGATTTGGTCATGGAGAAGTTTTGTTTGTGATTCCTTTGTAGCTTCTAATGGAAAAGTAAATCCTTCCAAATCTGAGTCATAGATATCCTGTTGATTTTCCTGTTCTTCATAACTCAATAAAAACATTAAAAACCTTTTGTCATTTATTGTCAATTTAAGCTTCATATTTTCAAAATCCAAAATTACTTTACCTTGCCTTAACCATGGTTGTCCTAAATCAATTTCTCAATCATCATATGATCAGACCATTCTTCACAATCTATTTTCATATTTTCTTCATTGAACTTAACTTCAATAGATGGTGAAGACAAGCTTTGTATTATCTGACCCTCCAGTGTTTTGATAAATGTTTTACTCTTAGTCCTTTTAAAGTTGAACTTATCCAACAAAACTGAACTGATCAAATTAACTTGTGCACCTGAATCTATCAAAACCTTGATTTGCTCATTATGAAGATTGATTGTTATAACAGGTAAATCTCTCTTACTCTTGAAGGTGTTTCACATAAGAAAACTTCTCTAAGCTCCTTAGCCTTTCGTATTCTTTCCGTTGCTTCTTGTTGGGCTTCATTCCTGATTTTCTCCTCTTCTTTTTTCCTATTTTGAGCTTGATGTATTCTTCTCCATTCAGGAAGAGTTAATGGAGGATCATACCTTTTTACCCTACATCCACTTATGAAATTTGGCATGATTTCTCCATCTATATTAGCTAATTGGATAGCTCCACTATTATTGATTTGGTTGATAATATAAGGTCCATGCCCCTTCTTCTGAAACTTTTTCTGATGTTCCTTCACTGTATATGCCAAAACTAGATCCCCTACTTGCAAGTCTTTTTCTTTAATATGAACATCATGATATGCTTTTTGCCTTCTTTTATCTTCATATATGCTCATAATTGCTTGAAGTCTGGAAGCTCCAAGTTTCTCCAATTCCACCACTCTTTCAGATAACTCATGTCGAGTCCACTTGTATTGATTTCCCACCTTTAATGTTGGAATGAGAAATTCCAAAGGCAAAACTGCATTTTTTCCATATACCAAATTAAATGGTGTTGTTCCAATAGCAGTTTTGTATGCCACTCTATAAGGACATGATAAAGTTGCAAATCCCAATCATTCCTATTTGTATTTACCAATTTTGACAAAATAATGCAAAGTACCTTATTAGTACTTTCTGCTAATCCATTGGCTTGTGGATGATAAGGAATCGACTTTCGATGATTAATCATGAAATACTTAGTTATGTTTTCAATTACTTGGTTTAAAAAATGAGTCCCCCTATCACTTACCAATCTAATTGGTAATCCAAATCTGATGACAATATTTTTATAAAGAAATCGTGCAGTGGTTTGAGCATCATTCCTTTTGTAGCCCTGGCCTCTTCCTATTTGGTCAGGTAATCTGTGGCTACAAGTATATATTCAGCATGAGACTGTTTTGCAGGAGGATGGATAGGTCCAATGAAATCCAACCCCCATTTGCTAAATGCTCTTGCTAAAATGAGTGGTACTAAGGGCATATCATCTCTTTTACTTGGTTGATTTACTCTTTGACAAATGTCGCATCTTTTTACATATGTTCTTGCATCAGGAAAGAGAGTTGGCCACCAAAATCTAGAATATAAAATGATTTTAGCCGTCCTTTCACTTGAAAAATGTCCCCCTGCCACTCCAGTATGTGCCGTCTCTAACATTTCCATATACTTATCTTCAGGATCACATATTCTTAGATATCCATCCATTCCTTTCTTGTATAATTGGTCTCCTATCAATTGATATTCTTCAGAAATTGGCTGTAAATTTCTAAAGTCTGTGCTAACTTTTACTGATTCTGATGATTTATTACCTCTTAACTCCTCAACTATGTTTGCACTCCAATCTGGATTTTTATGGAACCAATACAAAGTTGTAACTTTTGATTTTTGCAAAGATTGACATTTAAAGCAATTGGAAACATATTTTCTCACATCTTGAATCTTTGTAGGCCAATGTACACCCATTCTATTGAGATTGTTTAAGGTGACTATCATGGAAGCATGAGTACAAGGATTCCAACAATGAGCTCTTCTTAGATATTCCTGCTGCTCATCTTCTGGAGTACAATATTCCATTATTCCAATATGATTTATATGATATAGGTGCCCTTCTAGTAATACAAAGTTCCTACTTTGTAATACCAGATGTGTGTTGTTTCTATGTGTTCTACAAGGTCCCATGGTTAGCACAGGCACCAAATTTATTGCCCAATCAAGAATACTTTCTATTTTGAATAGATATGCATTTGGTAATTCATCATCTAAAGGTGATTTTGGCTCTCTGGTTTGTATCCTAGACAAATGATCTACTCTTATATGAGTTTTCTCCTCTTTGACCACTACCTCAAATTCAAATTCCATCAGTAGGAGGAACCATCTGACTATCCTACCTATGTGGCATGGTTTGTTTACCAAGTAGAGTAAGGCTTGGTGATCCACAAAGAATTTAAACTTGTTGGCTAAAAGATAATGTATATATTTGTTTACAACAAATATCATTCACAATCCTTCCCTTTCAATGGTTGTATAATTTTTTTCTGCTGAATTCAATTGCCTACTAGCATAAGCAATTGGAAAGTCTAATTTGCTTTCTTCTATTGGTTGTGCCAGAACACATCCCAAAGCAAAATTTGAAGCATCAACATGAACATGAAAAATTTGATCCCACTGTGGGGTTTTTAAAATAGGTGCTATCACCAGACAAGTTTTCAAAACTTCAAAAGCTTGGTCACATTCTGTGGTCCACTCAAATTTTGTAATTAATGCATACAGAGGCTTTGCTATATCTACAAATTTGTACACAAATTATCTATAATATCCACAGTGTCCCATGAAAGTTTGAAGTTCTTTTACATTTGTTGGTCTTGGTAGTTCCACTATGGCTTTAATTTTTCTTTCATCAGTTGAAATTCCATTTTTGCAAACTATGTGATCGAGCATTCTCCCTTGCCTCACAAAGAACATACATTTCTCAGGATTTAAACATAGTCTGTATGTTCTACATTTCTTGAATATATTTTCTAGATCTTTCAAATGATCTTGTCTTTTTATTGAAAAAGTGCAAAGATCATCAACATAGATTTCCATTATATTTCTAAGAAATACTTTGAATATATGGCACATTAACCTTTGAAAGGGTGCTAGAGCATTGGTTAAACCAAAAGTCATAATCCTAAATGTAAAAATTCCCCATTCCATGGAAAAAGCAGTTTTATGTTGGTCTTCGAAAGCTATTGGCACCTGGTTATATCCTGAAAAACCATCCAAAAAACTATAGACCTCCTTACCTACAACCCTTTCTAAGAGATGGTCTGTTATTGGTAATGGATAGCTATCTCTTATAGTTGCTGCATTAACTTTTTTCAAATTAATACATACCGTGAGTTTCCCATTCTTCTTAGGTACCACAACTATAGGAGATATCCACTCAGTATACTCAATTTCATAGATGAAATTGGCAGCGAGCAGTTTGTCAATTTCTTCCTTTATTTTAGCAGAGTATTTCTCATTAAATGTATAGTGTCTTTGTTTGCTAGGTTTTGCATCAGGAGTAATAGGAATCTTATGTTCACAAATGTTAGGATCAATTCCTTTCAAATCCTTATAATTGTAAGCAAACACATCCCTATAAGTTTTAGCCAATTTCCTCAATGCTTCCTCCTCTTGATTTGTCATGTCATCAGCTATGACAATGTGTCTATCTTCCTCCTCTTCTTGAATGATCACCACCTTCTTAGTTTGTTCCTCATTGTCATATGCCTCCCCCTTTTTCTTTTCTCTCTTTGGTTTCTTTTTTAGAAGTAGTTTGTCTTCTACTTCATAGGTCTTGAAGTTTGAAGGTACATCAAATTGTTGATCTTCTTTCTTTATTTTTTTATTTTTATCAATTTCTTGTTCTTTTTCTATTTCTTTGTGTTTACTTTTTCTACATTATTTTGTCTTTTATAGCATCTGTAGCTTCCACTTCTTCCAAAAATTGTGTTTTTCAAGTTTTTAAAATTATTCCTTCCTTCAGATCCTCCTCTGTTTTTGACACCATTATCATTTGTATCCTATATGAAAAATTTCATATCCTTCTTCATTTTGGAATTTTACTCCCACATATTCATCATTGGCCAAATCAACTCTGGTCAAAATCTGATTCCAACCATAAGGCTCAAACTCTTCATCTTTAAATTTCTGTGGTATGTAACTTTCATCTTGTGACTTCCTTTCATCTAGACAATCTCCTTTCTTTAACATCCTTTTTTTATATATGTGATTCCTCATCACATTACATTTCCAAATTGATGATTCTGTGTCATTTTGATCTTCACTCCCAGATTCTTCACTTTGTTCCTCATTTTGATGTACTTTATTGCCCATTTCTTAAATTTACACGTTACCCTTCCTTTGCTTTGAAGGTATAGGCAATCTTTTCCCAAGTCTTACACAATTTGCATTTGTCTCATAAATGGTCTTCCTAGGATGATTTCATACGAGGTAGATTGTGGAAATTCGACTATGGCAAAAGTGTGCTCAATCTCTATCCCACATATTTCCACAATCACTTTTTCCCAAATTCATAGGGGTTTTTCTATGTGTTTGTCTGCCAGTTGTAATCTCATTTTAGTAGGTATTAGCTGTTGATATATTTAGGTAGTGATGTGTGTGAACACTCTAGGACCGCCGGGGCACTTTTTTCCCTCTTTAGGAGTTTTTTTCCCCCGGCTTGTATATACGCCTATTGCCCTAATGGGCTACTTATCTTTGTACATTCTCTATTAATACATTCAGTCTTGTGTGTTGTGCTCCAAACTTCTTCCTATTCCTTGTGCTGTTCGCGTGCTTCCGCAGACGTCTAACTCCAACAATGGGTATCAGAGCAGGTCGTTGATTCTTTTAGGGCGCCGTCGACACTCCTCCGTTTGCAGTCTCAGATTCGCACAAAATTTGGTGAGCATACTCAGGGTTTTTTCGAGATCAAAACCGCTTCGCTTTGTGGTGCCGAAATCGCGATCTGAGCTCGTTTCGGCCTCCGAACGCACTATCGCAGTGCTTGTGTAGGCTATTTCGTCCTTTTGTGCCAAAGGTATATACCAGTTTCTGTTCGCCAGTTTAAGCGTCTCGAAGTCTGCTACAGGTCTAGCAGAACTCGTCTGGGCAATTCTGTTCAACTTTTTGAGATACAGTCAATTTTCTGCATCAAGGTATTTTAGTCACCGGCCATGGCTGAAAGCAGTGATGTATTCCATATGTTGGCTGTTGAGGATAAGTTGGATGGTACCAACTACCCATTATGGGCTTATATGATGCGACATGTACTGGTTGCAAAAGGATTGTGGAACATTGTGCAGCGTGTTGAAAGACGTCCTGTTACACCTGTAACGACAGGTACTGCAAATACAGGTGTTGGAGCTGATGAAGATGGTGTCAAAGATGATATTCCGCAGATTCTTGTTCGTGCTTCTGTTTCTGTTGCACCTACTGCAGAGCAGATTCGTTGGGATGGTAGAGATGCCCAGGCACATGCATTGATAGCTTTGTCTGTCAAACGTGCCATTATTCCTCACATTCGCTCTTGCAGAATAGCAAAGGATGCTTGGGATACACTTACCACTTTGTACCAGGCTAGGAATGAGGCTCGTGTTGCTTACCTCCGAAAAAAGTTGGAGAGTGAGCACATGAATGAAGGTGATTCGATGGACAGTTTTCTTACAAAGATCAAAGACCTGAAGGAACAATTGATTTCTACTGATGAGGTTATACCAGATAGCTCACTTGTGCAGACCGTTCTGAATGGCCTTCCTGATTCATATCAGAGTTTTGCCTCTACTCTTCGATTGATGATGAAAGGCAATCCGAATGCCTTGTCATTTGAGGAATTAGTCTCTGTTCTGTTGCAGGAAGATCAGTCCAGGCAGAACAGGTCCATTATGCGTGTTGCAGATCAAGCTTTCCTGGCTACTCAGAAGGGCAAAGGAAAATGGAGCTCCTCTACTAGTAAGCAGAAATCTGCAAATGCTGCACAATCGAAGAACCAGGATAAAGATGAGAAGAAATCAGAAAAGGAGAAATTGTTCTGCAAGTACTGTAAAGGAAATGATCATATTATAAAGAACTGTCCAAAACTGGCTGCTAAAGAGGCAAAGAAGAAAGAGGCTGGAATGGTTGTTGCAGAGGCCTCTACACCAAAAACAGAGTCTGCAAATCTTGTGCAGGAAGAAGAATGGGCGTTTACTACTGTTTGCAGTTTTGACCCATCTTCTCATGATCAGTGCATGTCTGCAGTAGACTCAGATGTTTGCCAGTACTTTGACAGTGGGGCAACCAAACATATTACCTCGCAGCGCAGTTTCTTCTCTTCACTCGAGCCTGCCCCTACAGGGAATACTGTCACATGTGCCAATAACTCCTCTTATCCTGTTATGGGAGTTGGTAAGATCATTCTGACTACTGCTGATGGTAGTTCTTTCACTTTGTCAGATGCTTTATTTGTGCCAGGGATCAAAAAGAACCTGTTATCAGTTTCTGCATTAGCCAAGATTGGCTTGGTTGTGAAATTCGTTGATGACAGGTGTACAGTCCATGATCTCTCAAATGGCGATGTGATTATTGCTTCTGGCATTTTATGTCGTGGGCTGTATAAGCTCATAGACTATGAAAAATCTGTGAATGATTTGGCATGTGCAGTTCATGATTCTCAGGCTATGTCAGATGCAAAGCTTTGGCATGCACGCTTTGGTCATCTGAATTTTGCTAGTTTGTTACGCCTGCAGAAATCTGAAATGGTGTCCTCTTTGCCCAAACTTGAGGCACCTGGAAAACATGTTTGTGAAGGCTGTATTTTGGGCAAAATGCAGCGTTCTTCCTTTCCAAAAGATGGTTCAGTTCGGGCTATGCAGAAATTGCAGCTTGTACATAGTGATGTCTGTGGTCCTATGCAGACACCCTCTTTTGGAAATTACCTTTACTTTGTGACTTTCATTGATGATTTTTCTAGGCATGCATGGGTATATCCACTCAAAGCAAAGTCCGAAGTGTTCATGTGCTTCAAACAGTTTTTGGTTTTGGCTGAAAATCTGTCAGCATGTAAAATGGGCACCCTCCGTTCTGATCGAGGGGGGGAATATATGTCTTCAGATTTTAATGCATTTCTGGCTGAACGTGGGATAAAACACCAGTGTACAGTGCCGTATACACCTCAACATAATGGAGTTGCTGAACGAAAGAACAGGTCACTCATGGAGATGGCAAGGTGCATGGTCAAAAGTCAGGCTTTACCACATAGTTTCTGGCTTGAGGCTGTCATGTGTGCAGCATATGTACTGAACAGGTGTCCCACGAAAGCGTTGCAGTCTATCACTCCATATGAGGCTTGGCATGACCGCAAGCCATCTGTTGCTCATCTGCGTGTTTTTGGTTGTTTGGCATATGCATTAGTGCCTGAACAACATCACAGAAAATTGGATGATAAGGCAGTAAAATGTATTTTTGTTGGGTACAGTTCTGAAAGTAAAGGCTATCGTCTGTATCATCCACAGACTAAACGCATTCTGGTTAGCCGTAATGTTGTCTTTGTGGAAGATGCTATTCAGCCATTGCTTTCATGTACTAAGGAGACATCTGTTAGCTCCAAAGACATGTGTGATACTTTGATGCCTCTTTTTACAGGTGGACAGGCTAGCGCTGGTCCTAATGAGGCAACTTCTCAGCCTTTGCAGGTTTCATATGATGATGCAGATCATGCCATTTCTGATGCAGATTTACATGATGCACTTGTTGATGAGAGAGCTGATATTGAACAGGCAAAAACTATGCCAAAATGGCTGGTGCAGACTTTGCGTGACAGCAAATTAGATGCACCTTTGTCATATTGTACTCGTTCAGGCTCTCATAGTACCTCCTTTGCATCAGATTGCTATGCTATGGCTGCATCTAGTCTCTGTGATGAGAATGAGCCTGTTTCTTTTGATGAAGCACAAAATTCAGAAAATTGGATGGCTGCTATGCAATCTGAATATGATGCTATAATGAAGAATGGTACATGGTCTTTATGTGACTTGCCTCCTGGCAAGAAGGCCATTGGCACTAAGTGGGTATACAAGCTGAAGCGTAAACCTGATGGTACAGTTGACAGGTATAAGGCTAGGCTTGTTGCAAAGGGTTATGCGCAGGAAAGAGGCATTGATTTTGATGAGACCTTTGCACCTACATGCCGTATGACTACTGTTCGGAGCATTTGTGCACTTGCAGCCCATCATGGTTGGAATGTACATCAGTTGGACATTAAAACAGCATTTCTGAATGGTGACTTGCATGAAGAAGTGTATGTTTTTCAGCCCCGTGGCTTTGTGCAGAAAGGGCATGAAAACTAGGTGTGCAGGTTAAAGAAGGCGTTATATGGTTTAAAGCAAGCACCACGTGCTTGGTATGAGAAAATACATGCCTATCTGATTGCACATGGTTTTGAGAACAGTCCAACTGAAAGCACCTTATATGTTAAGCGTGCTAATGATGTGCTTTTGATCATTGTTGTCTATGTAGACGACATGCTGCTCACTGGTCCTCTTGAGAAGCATATTGCTGATTTCAAGGCTGATTTGTATGCCTCATTTGAGATGTCTGATTTGGGGCATTTGCATCACTATTTGGGCATTCAGTTTATGCAAGTTGATGGTGGAATGGCTTTGTGTCAGACGAAATATATTGACACATTATTGCAGCGTTTTGGCCTTGAAGACTGTAAGCCTATTGCCACTCCTATGGAGACAGGTTTACGATTGAGTTTTCATGATGCTGGAGATGCATTTGATGCTGTTCTCTATCAGCAGGCTGTTGGATGCTTGATTTACTTATGCATTACTCGGCCAGATATTCAGTTTGCTGTCTCACAGATGAGCAGGTTTATGCATTGCCCAGGAGTCACGCATTGGAAAGCGGTTAAGTGCATCTTTCGCTACTTGAGTGGTACTCGGCTACTTGGGTTGTTTTATCCCAAGGGGGGATCACTACCGCCAGATTTGCATGCTTTTTCTGACTCAGATTGGGCTGGTTGCTATGACACTCGTGTGTCCACCAGTGGTTTTTGCTTCATGCTTGGTAGCTCATGTCTATCTTGGTTGAGCAAGAAGCAGCCTACTGTGGCCACTTCCAGTTGTGAGGCTGAGTATAGGGAAGATTTTACAGCGACTGTTGAGTGTGTGTGGCTCAGACGCCTTATGGCTGATTTGGGAGTTGGCCAGTCTTCTGCCACCACCATCTTCACTGACAGTCAGAGCGCATTGGCAGTTGCGAGGAACCCTGTGTTCCATGCTCACACTAAGCACATTGAGGTGCATTATCACTATGTCAGGGAGAGGTTCTCTGCTGGGGAGATCAACTTGGCATATGTGCCCACGCAGGAGAACATTGTAGACCTTTTCACGAAGGCTCTGCCTAGGGAGAAGTTTGAAGCTTTCCGCAAAGCTTTTGGCTTACTTCCTTTTGTGGAGTGATTTCCACATAGCTCGGCACTTCCTTATACATGAGTGCCAGCTCCTTGTTCACCGCATCACTCCCAGGGGGGATTTGTTGATATATTTAGGTAGTGATGTGTGTGAACACTCTAGGACTGCCGGGGCACTTTTTTCCCTCTTTAGGAGGTTTTTTTCCCCCGGCTTGTATGTACGCCTATTGCCCCAATGGGCTACTTATCTTTGTACATTCTCTAGTAATACATTCAGTCTTGTGTGTTGTGCTCCAAGCTTCTTCCTCTTCCTTGTGCTGTTCGCGTGCTTCCGCAGACGTCTAACTCCAACATTAGCTCATTCTTTCTCCATGTCTCCTAGGTTTGTTTAGTCATGATTTCCACTCCAGATCCACTATCTAATATGGCCTTGACATGATTATCACCAAATTGTATTCTCAAAGTTGAGTTCCCTTCTTCTCCTTCACAGTATCCTCCTATTTTATCAATAGGTATGTACCACAATTCTTCCAGTTCCTGTTGTTGTGGATCTATACTTTTTGACTTTATTTCCCAATTTTTCCTATTATGTTGCAAGTGAGGATTTTGTTTTACGAACTCTTCCATTGTAGTTTGATATGAAATTGTACAGTGTTTGTCTAGATTGATTTGGAATGTGATTTGTGAATTATCTTCCTGATTAATATGTTTCCTTGTTTTTGTTGCATCTGAATCTTCACTTGTTTTTGATGAGTGTCTATTTCCCCAATCTTAAGTTGTGCCTCCCGAATGATTTGTTTACATCTTTGCATTCTTTCATCCTCTTGGCATAGGATATGCCATCACATGATCTGTAGGGTTTGGTCCATCTTGAATTCTTCCTTTGTATGCTCTTATTAGAGTCTCCAGACTTTGTGAAGTTTTTACCTCTTCTTGAGTCTGTGTATTTTTTAGTTGGCTATTGTTTGGATGTTCCATAGTTTCCTCTTCCAAATTTTTACCCATTACCATCTTCCTTTTTGTCTATTTTTCTTTTCTTTTGCACATGAATTTTTCCTGTTGTTCTGTATGTGTGTCTCATCTTTTATGCCCTGTAGTTTAGCTTGAGATCTTGTTATGGCATTTACAGTTACTTGATCACGATCACTCAATTTTCTTGCTCCATTATGTTAATTGTTTTTAATGGTATGTTACTAGATGTGTTCTGTTGTTTTTGAGGGTTTCTTAGGCAATCCCTTATTAAATGTTCCCTTCCACAATCCTTACAATAGGCTCCTTCTATTCTTAGTGTTGGAGGTTGTGGACAGTCTCTAATGAAATGTCCCCCCCCCCCATCTATAACAAGTTATCTTTTGGCCTCCTTTGAATTGGGGTTTCTGATTGGACATGTAATTATTAGTTATGTACATGAATGTGGTTGTGTCCATTTCAATTCTCCCATTTCCCAGGTCCAAGAAGTCAAATTTCCAAAATAGTACCTATATCACACAGATGAGACAATCGCAATTCTGTAAAAACTGAGAATTTCCAATTCCAGCTTTGTTCTTCTGTACTTTCTTACTCAATACACTGAGAATCACCTCTCCTCATACATCTTACTCAGAAATACACAAGAAAAGTTCACAAATTCCATGGATTATACAATGAAAAGACTCAACAAATCAAGAGGAAGATCATGGAAGGAGAAAACACGATTTTTTGTAGGAAAGCTCTTCACGTTACTTGGATAGCATCAAAATAATACAACCAACCTCTTCAAAATAGAAGAAATTATCTTCTATACTTTTTCAAGTGTCCCTTTTCACACTTGAATTTTGGTCCTTTTCACCTTTTATTCTAAAAATATGCTACCAAAGAGCTTCCAAAAATTATAGGAAAAACACATATGATCCTATCATTCATGAGGAAGACTCTTCCTCGATTTTATATCATTTGTATACATATTTCTACAAATTTTTGACATTTTCCAAATAATTTTTCTTCAAGAATTGCTTCTTCTAACACACTCAAATGCAACTATCAAAACAAGGGGCTTGAATTTGTGAAAAATAGAAGTAAATTTTGTATCCAAGGAGAGAGATATGTACATAATGCACCTCTCATCTCATCTTTAGAGTTACATAGTTTGTTTCATTTTCAGCATGTACAACATATATTTTTATTGTATAGTCATAATTTTGAGCAATGTATAGGCACCTCATCTGATGTATATTTTCATGACAATAACGTAAATAAGGATAGGACTTTCCATTATTCATTTTTGCAAGAGTGTGTAGTTAAAATTTTTAAGGATTTAACATTTGAGTTTAAAGATTTTTTCCCACTGACTTACCTAGCGGGTTACCACTTGAGAGAGGGGATATTGACCATACGTAGTTACTAACACCAACCCTATTTGTGAGCCACCTTATAGGCTTAGTGTGTGCCAACATGAGGAGGTAGAGAAGCAACTTCAGGGTATCTAGACAAAGGCTTCATACCTTGGGCATCTCCAATGGTCCTAGTCAAAAGTAAAGATGGCTCTATGAGACTTTGCATGAATTATAGGGCATTAAATAAGATAACCATCAAAAACACATTTCCATTGCCTAGGTTGGAAGATTTACTTGATCAATTACATCAAGCTAGGTACTTGAGCAGGCTTGATCTTGGGTCATGATATTATCATATTAGAATTAGGGCAGAGGATGTCCCTACAACTGTTTTTAGGACTGAATATGAGCACTATGAGTTTTTGGTGATATCTTTTGGTCTCGCATATGTATCATTATATGTGTAGGGCTTCTGTTTGGTGGGCTTGGCATCAGCAGTCATGGGGATAGTATGAGAACAAATTCTTGGATCTACCCCTTTCAAGTCTCTATAGTGCCATGCAAACACATCCCTATATTCCCTTAATAGAGCTACGAGCTCCATTTCTTCTCTTGCACTTAGGTCATCTCCTATGTATGTGCATCTCTCTTCGTTCTCTTCAATGGTCACTACAATTTTCTTGGTCTTTTCTTTATTATCATATGATTCTCCTATGATGGCCTCTCTCTTAGGCATGCGTACCAAAATTTTGCGGTCGTCAACTTCATATTTCTTGAAGTTTTCTGGTACTTCAAACAATGATTCCTCCTCTTCTGGTTTCACTGCTTTTCTTTTCTTTTTCTTTTGACTGCTCTCACTTCCATCCTTTGAACTTACCGTTTTAATACTTGTGAGAGGTTCTTCTTCTTTCTGGGTGAACACTCCTATATCTTCTAGATAGTGCTGCTCTGAGTTAAAGCAACTATCCATCACAATGGACTCTAGATCATCGTCATTCTCTTCTTCTTCTATGACATCACTAGGGTCACATTCTTCTAGCAAGGGCTAACACATGAACACTGAAATATCATAACCCTCCTCATCACAATGAGGTGTCCATTGTTCTTCATTAACAACAATGTCCATAGTAGCTAAGATTTCTGGCCAGCCATGAGGCTCAAATTCCTCATCTGGAAAGATCATCGGTGTATAAGCTTGATCTTTAATTGGTCTATCTCTTGGTGAAGTTCCTTCTTCTCGCACCTTTAAGCGTTTTTCCTCTTCCTCTGCGACCTTGCACATCCACAAATGAGTATCTTCATGCAGCCATGATGGATCAAGTGAACTTTCAGAATGCATAGAGATTGAATCTTCTTTTGCTTTGTGGATAGGATTCCACTGTAGGGGTGGTACATCTCTGAAGGAGTAATCCTTCAAATTGACCTTGGTGGTGACCCCTAAGTGCTGCAAGTACAAGGAGTTGGTTCCCCAATCCTGTACTATTTGCAATTGTCGTAGGAAGGGTCTTCCTAGGATCATCTCATAGACATTATTTTTCTCAAAGTCACATATAGCAAATGTGTGCTCAAACTCTACACCACAAGTGGTTAGAGTTATCCCTTCTAGCAATCCTAGAGGTCTTTCAAAATGACCATCAACCATTTGAAGCTTCATTCTGGTTGGTCTTAATGTGGGCTTGCCCCATTGCTTCCACAAGGAGGTGGTCGCAATAGCAACACCAGCACCTGAATCTATGATTGCTTTGGTTGTGTAACCTTGGTAGGTGATTGGAAGATAAGTATTACCTTCTTCACCCTCACACATGTCCCTATTTTGTCTAGAGGTATCTCTGGTACTTTTTGTTTAGAGCCTGCTTTTGGCATTTTGGAATCAAGTTCTGGAACTTGATCCTTCACATGATTCCAAAGCTCAGGTTTTGCTTTGAGCAGCTCTTCTATAGTGAGATGACACTGAACCTTAGTGTTCTTAACGACATCAGTGTTCCTTGGAACCACTGAGTCTTCATTTCTTACTAGTATTGTGGAAGCTCTAATCTGGAGAGATTTAGATTCCCATGGGCCTGGAAATTGAGGCAGTTCTTCTAGGGTATCATATTCAAAATCTAATCTTTCATCTTCTTGTTGTTCTGCTTCATCTCTGTAAATAGATGGAATGTCTTGGGGAAATTGATCATGAAGATCATCAATCTCAGGAATAGGAGGGGATTTATTGTTCTCCTTGGCCCATTTCTCCTCTTGTATTTCCCACAAGAACTCTTGAGAGTGCTCCTGAATTGAAGGAGGTATTCCAGCATCCGTGGAATTTGAAACATAAGCTCCCATTGGTGGTGAGCTTCTTCTCTCAATAACTGGTTGAGCCTGTGGAGGTAAAGAAACTTGTGGTTTGTTTACCAATTGCTCTAATCTTTCTAGTAAGCCTTGGAAATGCAAATATGGTTTGACAGAGTTTGTCTGATTGAACTTTTGACTAGTCTCTAGTATAGCTTGAGCTTGTTCTACCATTTTCATGCACATTTTCATCCGTTCAATCTCTAAGTCCGCTCTAGGGTAACTCTTGTCTAGATTTGCAGCTGTAGGCCCTTCTTGAAGTCGAGCGTGGTAGGCCTTGAACATCATGTCCAAGCCTTCTGGGGTTGGATCTGCAAGAACAGAACCTGATTGCGGTCTATTTACAATGGGTGGTGGGGTGGGATGAGGTGGACTGGATGGAGTTTTGGCATGCGAGGGGTTTTAGGATGCAATGTCTTCTATTTTTGTTTTTGCGTCTTTCAAGCTTTCTTCTAGTTACGATAACTTTTTATTCCACTTGCGATTGGCCTTCTCTCTGGTACCCTTCCATGTTCTTGTTTTTCGCTTGCTAGGTTCTCCCGATTCACTCGGCTCTGATTGCTCTGCTGGTTTATCTTGTTTTAATGCTTGTGCCCTAGTAACTGCCTGTACAAGTGCCACATTACTGCTATTGGCACTTGATTCAACCACTAAGCCTACCACATTAATGGGTGTAATCTTGGGCGCACTAGAGGGCTTTCTTGGACAATCTCTGGGGAGATGGTCTTTGCCACAATCAACACAAAAAGCTTGTATTGTGATAGCCTGTCCTTGACTCGGAGATGGTGGGTGGGGACAATCACGAAGGAAATGGTCACCCTGGCATCTGAAACATGGTCCACTAGGGGCTTGTGGTCTTACTTGTCTCAATTGGGGCCTAGGGTTAGAATTTGCGTACATGACATTGGAGTATTCTGGCTCCCAATTTTGTTCCATAGGTGGTGCCTCATATTGATACGGGTAAATCTCACTATGCTCAGGCGACTCAGTGTAATAAGCATGTGGACTACTGTTGAGAGCAGTATGGGCACCCAAGGACCGACTAGACAAGGAAGCCAGCGGAGAGAGTCAGAACAAGGTGAAGGAGTAAGTAGACAAAGCAGTCGACGCAAATCTGGCAGATAGGCCCTTCAATTTTTCCCAAATCAACATCTTTTAACAGTGATTCTTATCACTAACAATCATTGTAAATACCATTTCATATTTTTGTAGCTCCATTTTGTGCAAGCCAAGGAGTCCTTGAGCTTGAGGAGCCTTAGAAGTACCTACATATCAATTTTCGTATTTTTTAGACTCCGTTTAAGCCCTCAAATTGGCCCTGGAACCTAATTTTTAACTAGGCCGGACACTAGGTCTGGACAGGGCCAAAACCTAGTCAAAAACTATAAAAAGAGCTAGAGAGCTCATTTTTGAGGCTAGATTGTAATTGAAACGAACTTGTAAGAGCATTTTGAAAGTAATCTAAAAGCTCCATTGATTCTCACTCTTTGTCTTGCCTAGTGTGCGCGTGTGTGTATGTGTGTGCATGCTAGTGTGCTTCTCACTCACGCACTTGTACAGCCACTTGCTCGAGGTCTTCATACCATCCTCACGTCTTCCCGGATTGACATTAAAGGAGGTGCTACTCATCATAGAGCTACACCAAATTTTGGCGCCGTTGCCGGGGATCGAGCTTTGAGGACGAGCGTGTGATGGTAAGACGTAGAGTTGACGCGTTGGAGTTGTAGGTAATTTCTTTATTTTTCCTATTTTTCTCTTTCTTACCTCACCACCACCATCATCATCATCATCCTCACCATCTTCCACCTCCATCTCCATCATCGCGAAAATTTCAGTTTTTTGACTATATCCCCATCTCCACCTCATTTCCCTCATTTCACTTGTGAGAGAGAGCGAGAGAGCGAAATTGCATGTGCTGTTTTTGCATGTTTCTTGAGCTATCTTGCAGGTACAGGTCACATCACCATCCCCAGCTCCCTGCGCAGGTACGAAACTCGACGAAACTGTCTCGCAGTCGCCGACTTTTGTCGATCGCGATTGACAGAAATTCTCACCTTTTGGTAAATCTGAGTGCACCACAGTGGACTAGAGACCCTGCACACCACCTTTCCACCAAAATTTTTGAAAATTTTGCAAAATTTCAGTCCATCGCGATTGACAGCCCTGTCCATCGCGATTGACAGCTCTGTCCATCGCGATTGACTGCCAGTCCATCGCGACCGACTGCCTGTCCATCGCGATTGACTGAACCCCCTGTCCATCGCGACTGACAGCTCTGTCCATCGCGATTGACTACCAGTCCATCGCGACCGACTGCCTGTCCATTGCGATTGACTGAACCCCCTGTCCATCGCGATTGATTGGGTGTCCATCGCGATTGACTGAACTCTTTGTCCATCGCGATTGATTGCCTGTCCATCGCGATTGACTGAGTGTCCATCGCAATTGACTGAACTCTCTGTCCATCGCGATTGATTGCCTATCCTTCGCGATTGACTGAGTGTCCATCGCGATTGACAGCCCTGTCCATCGTGATTGACAGCCAATTTTAGCCAAATTTTTTAGGGATTGTTAATTGAAGAGTTGGGCTAATTTTGGGCACAAATATTATACTCTTGAGCACATGAGGAAGCCTTAGGAAAGCAACTTGGGGAAAACCTGTTGCACAGTGATCCTGTTTGAACCCTGTCGTAACCCTAGAACCCTAAACGGTTACAACTTTTTCATACGAAATCCAATTTTTGAGCTCTAGGGCTTGTTGGAAAGCTCGTGGCATATACTAGGGCTTTATAAAGATAATGCATTGATTTTCAGATAGGGTATTTTGAAGTTGACCATACCCAGGGGGATCAAAGTCAGGGGTCCTTAGGATTGTTTTCTTGAAAATCACTATGCAAGTTTGTGTTTGTGCTACAGGAATGAAAATAATTGGTTATGTCTTTGGAATTTAAATTTCAAAGCTAACTTTGAAACTCTTACAGAGCATCGAAAGGCGTTCTAAGCAAGTGTAAGTGCGAGCTTGGGAACACATTTCCTGGGCACTCAAGGGCAACCGAGCAGGAAACAAAAGGTTGGACACTTTTAACCCCCTCTGTCAATTCATAGTCTAAGCTAAGACGACGAGAGGTAGGAGTAAGTCAGGGCGACGATAGGCAGTTATCAAGTGAAGACTACCTAAAAATTCAAGTTCAAGTTAAAAATCTAACCTCTGTACTGTCGACAACATAAAGGAAAAGAACCTAACGTGGAACGATCAACCTGAAAGTACGAAGAACACTCAAGTATTCCGACGACGTAATATCGGACAAGACCTTAAACACGATAAATAACTAAAAAGAATCAAGTGACTGATACCAATTGATCGGCAACGAAGTTGTACTCTGGGCAAAGAATTGGGCTACTTAGTTAGGCATATGAACCTTAGATCGGGACGACATCTAGTAAGGGAGAGACAGAGCCTTAGATCTTCAGAGGCTAGTGTTAACCACACTGCTAGGTCCTGGGCCCAGCAGTTGAGCCACCACTCGTACTACCCTAGCTCTGAGACCAGTGAGTCAAAGATGTCTCAAGGCATGGACAGACCTACGGGAAGTTCAGGAGTGCCTTACTTGTACAGGGTGGAAGGCCCTTGCAAAACACAGTTGGAGTACCTTAGGACCAACCGATTAGGTGCCATCATCTATGAGGATGGCTTAGGAAGATCTGTGATACAGATTAAGAACCCTGACCAATCCATAGGACTAGAGCACCCAGCTGTCAAGTTTGAAAACGGTGCATACCTGGACAAAGAAGGAACCATATACGTAGTCACCAGTCATCCAGATAGGACAGATGAATTTGGAAATGTAATCTCAGAAGCGGACTTAGGTGACGTGGAACAAGGAAACATGGGTGCAGAACCTAGAACCCCCCGAGGCAAATCTGTTCTCACTAGGATTATCACGCCTGAGTGGGTTCCCCAAGACAACAAGAGCATAGAGTTGCTCCTCAATCGAGAAACTGACGAAGCCTTTTGGAGGTATAAATCTAATCAGCCAATTGATATAGGAAATATCATGATCTACGAGTTTAAGGATCCTGATAGCCCAGGCAGAGTGACCTACTTAGATCACGCTTCAGAACGGATCTTTGCAGTTACGGAAAATGATAGGCATGCTTACACTTGGAAGGGTGAATTCATTCTCCCCCAACCAAGATCAAATGTATCCTATGGTCACCCTGGGGCTGGAACATCTCAAGCTCATGGAATGCAAAGAGACAGAAGTAGAGATAGACCAGAAGTAAGTTTTGCCAACCCAGCGGGCAGAGAAAGAACGAGGACAGAGACGAATAGGGTAGAACCTGAGATGCTTAGAGCTCACAGGAATCAAAGAAATGTGGATGGATTCCCGCTGCCGAGGCCTAGAGAGCACACAAGAACTTTGAGACCTACCCAGCTAGTTAAGTCCATGAAGAATTACTTTGATGGCACAGGAGATCCCTATGATCATGTGGCGGAGTTCAAGCAAGTCTTGAGAGCTGAACAAGTGGAGGATCTATTCACGCAGTACAATGCCTTCGGTCTAACCCTGAGGAACACGGCACTTACATGGTTTCAACCATTGGATGAGCGGCAGTTCAGGAGCATAGACCAACTCCTAGAGGCTTTCATTGTAGAGTTCTCTAAGAGCGGCATAAGACACAATACCTCCTCATTGATTCACAGCTTCAAACAGACCCCCCAAGAGACTGTCAGATTGGCCGGAGGAAGATTTAGACAATATCTTGAAAGGTGCCCTGTTTCGGAGCTACCCACATCTGCTAAACAAGTAGCCTTATTCCTTGACGGATTGCTGAGTACGAAATTGAGATCCTATGTGTATCTGAAAGATCCTAGGACTATAGAAGAGTGTGTACGCATGTGCATTGACATTGAAGATAACCTAGGGGAAGAACTAGAGCTTTCCAAAATCTACAAAGATTCAGACAGTGCATCTAGTCAATCTTCCACGCAATCCACATCAATTGAGGAACTCGCAGAGAAAGTAGCTCAGAAATTAGGGGTAACTAGTAAACAAATCCCAAGGTTTGCCCCTGTGAAAAGGTGCTACACTTGTGGTGGTGACCACATGGCGAATGTCTGCCCCATTATGGCTCAGCCCCAAGTAAATCCTAGTAGCCAGTACTGCACCATAGAACGGAGATACACCAATCACACCGCACAAGATTGCCCATACAACAAGCAGGCAGTTAGGCAACCCTACCCTCAGCCATACCCGCAGCAAGGAAGATACCAGAACCCGTACCCTCCACAACCATATGGCAAGCCACAGCAACCTTATCAGCAACCCTATCAAAACCAGCAAAGGCCTCAGCCAGTGCTAGCTCAACAACCACCTGCTCCAGCTAATGTGATTCCGGTAAAGTATGCTGTTGCAGAAGAAAACCTGAATAGAGCGATAGTCCCAGTGACACCCTTGATCTCTGAAAATGACCTCAGTGACCATAGCTTTGATTCTACACATGTCGATAGTCCCCAGGCGTACTACATGCAGTCTCCAGAACATGGTGAGTCCTATTACAGCGAAGAACCGAGTGAACCTAGTTGGGAGTCTGATTACACAAATGTCATGTATACAAACCCCAACCCTAGACCTCAACCTAGGCAAGTAAGACCTCCATTCCCAAGAGGACCGTGCTATAGGTGCCAAGGAGATCACCTCATTCGTGATTGTCCCTTGCCTCCACCTACACAACCCCAGTCAGTGACGATCCAAGGCTTTTGCCAAGACTGTGGAAAAGAGCATCTCTTACGAGATTGCCCAAAGAACCCCAATCACATGCCAAAAATCACTCCCATCAACGTTGTTGGGTTAGTGGTAGACTCCACAGGGAGCGTGACTTCCACTGCACTAGTACAGGTAGTCACTAGAGCTCAGGCATTGCAGCAAAACCAAGGGACAAGCCAGGAAAAGAACCCAGAGGCTAGTGAAACCGAGAGCATAACAAAGAAAAGGACTAGAGCGTGGAAAGATAGTCGGGAAAGAATGAAAAGACAATGGGCTAAAAAGATGAGTGAACTTGAGGAAAGCATAAGAGAAACCAAAGCCAGGATAACTGAACTCACATCTCAAACTCCTTCTCACACTACCCCACCACCACATTTCCCATCGCCATCCGACCAACCACCTTCCAACCCGCCTAACCTAAACCCACCACCCCCTAGGGTAGGATCAGTCCTAGCAGATCCCACCCCCGAAGACCTTAATATGATGCTTAAAGCATATCAGGCCAGAATCCAAGAAGGGCCAAACGTAACTGATCATGAAAAATGCTACCCTAGAGCCGAGCTAGAGCTTGAACGAACCAAAATTTGTGCCAAAATGGTGGAATTGGCTCAGACCATGTTTGAGGCCAGTCGCCTATTTAACATCTCAAGTTCAGCGAAGACACAGTTGCATTTTGATGGATTGTTAGAAAGAATAGAGAGGTTAATTGCACAATCAGAAAAGGAACCTGCCCCTCAAAGAAAGGAAAGAGCAAGAGAACGAATAAGCCAGCCTCTTCAGGAAGCCCATGTGCCTCCTCAAGAAGCTTATCTTCCCCCTCAAAAGGCAGAGGAACCTCCCTCGAAAGTTTGCATACCTCCACAGGTTGCCTACATTCCTTCTCAGGGAGCGTATGAGCCTGTTCGGAAAAGTAATAGAATAAGTAACCCTCCCCAGGAAGCTTGTGCTCCAGCCATCTATGGGAACGAGGAGAGAGCCAACGATAGAATAAGCCCTCCTTCCCAGGTTGCTTATGCGCCTAATTCTACGGAGCCAGACACTTCTTCTTCTATGAATCGGTTTGCACCAGACTTCCTACGAGAGATTCAAGAAGACAAATGGGATAACGAAAGTGAAGTCGCCCCTCCATTTGAACTTGTGGACAATGCACACGACCAATTCCCACAAGACATCCCATCCATTTACGGGGAACATGAGAGTACTCAGTCTCATGAGAGATTGGACTTTGAGTCTAATTCCATACAGGAGCTACCCCACTTCACAGGCCCATGGGAAGCAAAGTCCACATGTATGAGAGCACCCACAGTCATGGTAAGGAACGACGACTCAGTCATACCTAGGAACACGGAGGTAGTAAAGAACGCCACGGAGCAGCGAGATCTCACTTTGGAAGAACTGCCTAAGAATAGACCAAAAGCGCGGAAATGTGTAGCCAGTCAAGTGACTGAAGTTGCAGAACCACGTTCCCGAGTAGGATCCCATAGGACAGTGCCAGAAATTCCCTTGGATAAGATAGGAGATATGTGTGAAGGTGAAGAGGGGAACACCTATCTTCCCATCACCTACCAGGAGTACACCACCAAGGCAATTTTGGACTCAGGTGCAGGAGTTGCAATTGCCACTACTTCCCTATGGAAGCGTTGGGGCAAGCCGGCACTCAGGCCAACGAGAATGAAATTGCAGATGGCCGATGGTCACATAGAGAGACCCCTAGGATTGCTAGAAGGAATAACTCTCACCCCTTGTGGTGTCGAGTTTGAGCATACATTTGCTATATGTAACTTCAGCAAAAATCATGCCTATGAGATGATTTTGGGAAGACCATTCATGCGACAGTTGCAAGTGGTACAGGATTGGGGAACCAATTCTTTGTACCTGCAGCACTTAGGTGTTACGACCAAAGTCAATCTCAAAGATTACTCTCATAGAGATGTACCTCCTATCCAGTGGAATCCCATCCATAGAGCCAAAGATGATACGGAATCTGTGCATTCCATAGGGTCTGGATCCTCATGGATGCATGAAGACACTCACTTATGGATGTGCAAAGTAGCAGTAGAGGAAGAGAAGAGAGAAAAGGCCAGAGAAATAGGTGCAAACGAAACCCATAGACCCATTCAAGACCCAGCCTATGCACCTGTAGTTTTTCCAGACGAGGAATTCGAACCCCATGGCTGGGCAGAAATTTTAGCAACAATGGACGTAGCCATCAATGAAGAACAATGGACACCTCATTGTGATGAGGATGGCTATGACATTTCAGTCTTCTCCATAGAGCCAATCATGGGAGAGGCAGTTCTAGAAGAATGCGAACCTAGCCCTGATGCATTTGAGGATGCAAGTGACTCCGATCTAGAGTCAATCATTATGGACCCACCATTTGCATCAGATGAAGAATACTTCCATGAAGTAGAATTTCAACCCTAGAGGCATGGAGAGCTTACAAATGATGTAAGATTAGCAACACATGTGAGTCCAAAGGAAGAAGGAAAGAAACGAAAAAAGAGAGAAGTCTCACCAGAAGAGGAAGAATCTTTGTTTGAGGTCCCAGAAAATTTTAAGAAGTACGAGATAGATGACAGGAGAGTCATGATTAGAATGCCTAAACGAGAGGCACAATCGGGAGAGGCCTATGATAACAAAGAAACCACCAAGAAAATAGTAGTGGCCATAGAAGAAGGAGAGGAGAGATGCACGTATATAGGCCATGACCTGACAGAAGAAGAAGAGCACGAATTGATTGCCTTGCTAAGAGAATACAGAGATGTATTCGCTTGGAGTTACAAGGATTTGAAAGGTGTTGACCCTGACATATGCTCACACACCATTCCCATGACCTCAGATGCCAAACCCTCTAAGCAAAAGCCCTACACATATAATGATAATTACGCTACTAAGATCAAGGAAGAGATAGATAGACTGGTCGAAGCTGGATTTATCTATGAAATTGAGCACACTGAATGGGTGTCCCCCATCGTAGTGGTGCCCAAGAAAAATGGCAAGCTGCGCGTGTGTACTAACTTGAAAAAAGTTAATGCAGCCACAATTCGAGATAACTATCCGCTTCCCATCATAGAACATCTCTTAGAAAGAGTGGCAGACAAGGAAGTGTACAGCTTCCTTGATGGATTTTCGGGCTACAATCAAGTAGCCATAGCTCCAGAGGATCAACATAAGACAGCCTTTGCCACAGAATGGGGCATTTTTGCCTTTAGAGTAATGCCATTTGGGCTCACCAATGCACCAGCTACCTTCCAGAGGCTGATGTGCCATGTGTTTAAGGAGTTCCTGAGGAAGAGTTTAGAAGTCTATGTTGATGATCTTTGTGCTCATTCCAATATTAGACAAACCCATATTCTTGAACTCAGACAAATCTTTGACAAATGTAGAGAATATCAAGTCTGCCTGAACCCAGAAAAGTGCGTTTTTATGGTCAGGCAAGGCAAGATTCTAGGACACATAGTGTCAAAAATGGCATATCTACTGACGAAGAGAAAGTGAGAGCCATAGCAGAGCTACCTAGGCCAAAGAATGTCAAGGAAGTACAAGCTTTCATGGGGCATTGTGGCTATTACCGACGATTTATACACATGTATGCTGTCATTGCAAAGCCCATGTACGGACTTCTGACTAACTTTGAGTGGACGGATGAATGTGAGAATTCCTTCCAGGAGCTTAAACGAAGATTATGTTCAGCACCAATCTTGACCACACCAGATTGGAATAAGCCATTCCATGTTCATGTTGATGCATCCAATTATGCTATTGGATGTGTGCTTGCACAACCTACTGGTGAAGGTAATATGGATCTTCCAATTGCCTATGCCAGTAGACAATTGAATGCGGCTGAACAGAATTACACCACTACAGAGCGAGAAGGATTAGGCATGGTGTATGTAGTTAAGAAATTTAGACACTATTTGCTTGCAAATAAGTTTAAATTTTTTACTGATCATCAGGCATTGTTATATCTTGTAAACAAGCCATGCAATACAGGAAGATTAGTAAGATGGTTTCTCTTGCTCATGGAATATGACTTTGAAGTTGTGGTAAGGAAGGGTAGAACTCATTTAAGAGCAGATCATCTCTCTAGGCTCACGTCAGGAGAAGCCCCACAAGGAGTAGCAGATGACCTTCCTGATGCTTACCTGTTTAATTTGGAAGTTGTACCGCAGTGGGCTAAGCCATTGGTACCAATATTGACATACGGGCCTAACCATCCAGTAGTAAACACACGGAATAGAGAGGTAGTTAAAGCCCAAAAGTACCACATCATGGCAGGAAGCATGTACAAGCACACAGATCAAGGGATCTTGGCTTGTTGCGTAGAAGAGGATGAGTACGCTAAATGGTTGCAATTAGCACATGTAGGTGCTCTAGGGCAACACCATTCAAAGCAACGCACTTTACAGACCCTAAAGAGACTTGGAGTACATTGGCCAACTATGGAGGCTGATGTACAAAAGTTGTGCAAGGAATGCCCAATCTGTTGCACTAAGCCACCTGTGGAACACGCCACTCTTTATCAAGTATCCATTGTGCCAGATTGGAGTGAACCTCTAGTATCATTCTTGAGGACAAACACATTCCCTCCAGACATGACTCTGGCTAGGAAAAGGAGTTTAGAACAAGAAGCCTTGGATTACTCACTCATTGGTGATAATCTATACAAACGCGGTAAAGATGGTTACCTGAGACTGTGTGTCCATGAGAGTGAATATCTTAAGATCTTGGAAACTGCTCACCAAGGTGTAGCAGGAGGACACTTTGGACCGGATCGGGTGATCAAGGCAATACTATTTGCGGGTTTCTGGTGGCCTACCCTTCACATGGATGCACATACCTATGTGAAACGGTGTGATGTCTGTCAGAGGACTCAGTATCCTATACGCAAAGATGAGATGCCACTGAAACCGATGATGGGTGGACGTGCATTTTCTAAGTGGGGAATAGATTTTGTAGGTCCTATTAATCCCCCAGCTAAAGGTTCTCATGCGGAATACATCATTGTTGCGACAGATTATCTAACTAAGTGGGTAGAGGTAAGGGCTACGACAAAGAACGATGCTCAAACAACTACTAAATTCTTGTTTGAGAGTGTATTCACGAGATATGGGCTACCTATAGAGCTTGTAAGTGATAGAGGCACTCATTTCTTGAACGAAGTGATTGAAAATCTACTCCAAGAATTCTTGGTAATACACAAGAAGTCTGCCCCCTATCACCCTCAAGCTAATGGGCAAGCTGAGAGCACTAATAAAATCTTATGCAATGTACTGACAAAATTAGTGAACACTAAACGCTCTGATTGGGACAAACAGCTACACCATGCTGTTTGGGCATACCGAGTTGCCTACAAAACGGTACTCCAAGCCACCCCCTTTCAAATGGTATTCGGCCAAAACGCTGTGTTACCCTTGGACTTCTTGATCCCTACGTTGAGAGTAGCACAAGAGCACGAATGGACAGGCCATGAACTCTCCTCTAGGATTTTTGACCTTGAACGATTAGGAGAAACGAGACTGAGAGCCGCTGCAGGAATATATGCAGCCAAGAAGAGACAGAAGGCATACTTTGATGCCCACGTAAAGGATAAGGGTTTGAAAGCAGGAGATCTAGTTTTAGTCTATACACTGAAACAACACGCAAGGAAGCTAGAAAAGAGAGGCTACGGACCAATGATCATCAATAGCATCTCCACGAGCGGAGCAGTACAACTAGCCACGTTAGAAGGTGATATTCTCCCAAACTATATTAACGGTTGCAGAGTCAAGTTGTATTAGGAACCCCTCACGGAGGAAATGCTCAACCGACTCAACACTGCTAAGAAACGCAAAGAGGAAGAAAAGCGAGTTCGAGAAGAAGCTCAAGTAGAAGCTTTAGAACGCATCAGAAGGATGAAGTTACGAAGGCAAGGCCGAGATCAGACTAGAACAGATGACAATGCAGATCAAGGATATCCTATGGCCATGTGTGAAGTCGCAGGAACAAGCTCGCATAGGATAATTGATCGACGTCCTTTCATAACCCTAGATATAGGACAAGGAAAGAGTGCAAGGACCGTAAGAGCCTTGATTGACTCAGGTGCAGCCACTAGTGCTGTTAAATTGTCTTACTGTCAAGAGTTGCAGTTAACTGTCAATCCTATGGAAGCGTATCTCATAGGATTGGAAGGCGTGGAAACCCCTTGCATGGGCGAGGTGGAACTTCCCCTCTACATTCATGATGAGGCAACGACAGTTAAAGTACTAGTGTGTCAAGATGAGGATCTCACTGAACCTCTTGTTTTGGGTCAAGACTGGATCTATGACCAAGCAGTCAACTTAAACCTAAGAAGTGGACTTCTTCAGGTATGGGTCAATCATAGTCGAATTACAGTAGAGTTGGATAATGGAGCACTCAAGGAACTAGAAAAGGCATAGACTCCTGGTCCCTCCAGGGGTGCACATGAAGTTGACCATGCTGTTCTTGTCCAAAACTATGTGTTGCAGAGGAATGATATTCGCAAAAAAGGAGTCAGGGATGCAAAGGAACTCCCTTCTTTTCCAAAGGCCAGAAGGAGGCAACAACCAAAGGTGGATCAAAGGCAGAAGAAGCAGGGTACTACCTATGTCGGGGATCCAAAGTACCTGCGCAGCAAAATGTCCTAGCAAGTGAAACAAGTGTGGGTGCGGAAAGGCGAACACCCGGTTGCACTCAAGCCAACCACACGGGCAAAGCCTCTTATTAGTAACCAACAACACGACACTAATAAGAAGTCTTTCAGAAATTCTTCTGCTAACGTGAAATCTATTTGGCCGCCCAAAAAGTCGATGAAGGCTAGCCCACAATCAAGACAAATTTGGGTGCCTAAGGCTTGTTTGCGGGCTCAAATAGCTACACCAAGAATACACCCTACACAGCATGATCCATTCATTCGCACAGCCTACATCCACTCATTTTCAACACCAAGGCACATGAGCACGAACAGAATCAGTTGTAAATGGGTACCTAAAAGGCCTCATGTTCAAGCTGACACACCTATAAAGCTCTCGAGAATCTCTACGGAACCACGAGCAAAACCCATCCACTGCATTTGGCAACCCAAGACTTGTAACAAACCCCCGGACCCCGATTGTAAATCCATGACCACCTACTAACCGCTTCACTCTCACATCACATCATTTCGCTTAGCTCTTAGGTCTACCTAACTCCTAACTACACACACCAGCACCGAGCACTTATTAACCCCTAACCACTCCCGAGCTTTAAGTTAATGTTGTAACAAGGGACACCATGTCATTTTTGTGTCCATTGCAATGTTAACGTTTATTCATATATTCTCACAGAATCAGCTGCGACATTTTCAACATGGTGGAGGCAGCAGGAACTAGCTCTCACACAGAAACAAGCCCGCAAGTGGTGGACTTGGACAGTTTACCTGTTTTGCCTGAGACAATTGAAAGACCAGAAGAATTGCAGGCCGTCAAAATCATACCTATTGCGGACCCTCCGCGTGGCCACACCATGCCCGTGGGAAAGACTTCACATTGGTTTACCGAGGTGGAAGGACCCTTGGGTGAAGGAACGTACCTATGGGAATCAGAGTTGGACTTCAATGGGAAGCAAGGCAGATACCATTTCTTTACAAGAGAATTTGAGAAATTACAAAATGCAGAAGGTCTACGTCCGATATGGGAAAAAGCAGGATTGAGTGCCTATTTCAGTGCCCGACTCCCAAAACCTGACTTCATGCGATGCTACTACCTCATCAACACCTTGACTCCAAACCAGAACCCAAAAGGTGCAAGCTCATTTGTGATTCCATCTCTGACAAAGGGGAATGAGCTCAAGAGGTTCGGGCTATCAACCAATTTGGTGAGAGAGGCTCTAGATATGCGCGGAATGCATATTCCTACAGAAAAGGAAACCCTAGTACCGGATTACATGAAGAATCGAAGTCTCACCAAACTCAAAGACATGGTATCCATGACGCCTAATATTGCAATACACCTTCGCATGTGCATGCAACACTTTGCTTTCCCGGCGCAAGATAGATTCACCATGCCGCCCAAAAAGATTTGGTTTAGCTTGTATCTGGCAGAGACACAGAGTCTCACCATCAACCTACCCCACTGGATAATTGATTAGATACACCTAGCTCACAAACGCTGGCCGCGGAAACAGGTTTTATATGGTTGCTGTGCTCTGACAAGAATCATTTATAGGTGTTTGGCTTATGACATTCCGATCCAACGGGCCCTAATGTGGAATCGGGTTGAGCAGTTTAGAGGCAGGACATCCACGGGACCCCCTTCTAAGAAGATGAGAGGCACTGTCCAAGTCCCATGTGCTCAACCACGTGGAGCCACCCTAACACCAGACGTCACCCCTCCACCCCGAAGAGTCCGACCATTCACACTCCGACTTCCAAGACGCAGCACCGATGGTTCCACCTTGATATTCCCTCCCATTCCAACCGATCTTGAATTTCCTAGTGGTGCTCCTTTAGAAGAACTCACTAATGAAGATTTCGAACAATTATTACAAGATGTAGAGCTGGAGGCAGAAGAGGCACAACAAGCGGAAAATGTGCAAACGCAGGCCACAACCTCCCAA
The DNA here is from genome assembly GCA_020310875.1 of Ceratopteris richardii. Taxonomy (NCBI): domain Eukaryota; kingdom Viridiplantae; phylum Streptophyta; class Polypodiopsida; order Polypodiales; family Pteridaceae; genus Ceratopteris; species Ceratopteris richardii. The sequence continues at coordinate 79,525,621 of CM035413.1, forward strand.
GGACCTGTCACACCTGTCGAAGTGGATGCAGAGGATGACGGAACAGGAGGATGATGAGGAGGATTATGATCAAGAGCACCAAGAGGAGCAACAAGAAGTGCCAGAACTTGTAGGTGCACCAGCATATACAGCTCAACTACGAAGGCTATACGACACTATCAAAGCAGTACAAGAAAGGCATCAACTCTCTCTGGTATCAGGTCAAGCTTTGATGCAAGAAATGCTATCCGATGAAGGGGTGGACCAACACTTCATTGACACCCTCAAATTAGTGTCAGACTCTTTAGGAGTTCCGGAGGCTGTCCACACCGCAGTCCGCCAGTCCATAAGGTACGACAAACGCAGAGTGGACACGTTACCATGAGCAGGTAAGACTATCAGGATACCCGTCACAGAACCAGAAGTACCCATTGAGACCACAGCCACCCCCACAACCACCACTGACCTCTCCGCCGAAACCTTCGTTCAGACATCACCCATCTCACCCCAGCATCCTCCATCACCACCTTCTCCACCCCCACCACCACCTCCCACCTTGGAAGAAACGACAGTCATCACCTCTACCTTCACTTATAACCCATCCTCATTCAAATCATTCTCATTTCGAGAACCCACCTCACAAGACACCCTCTTCTCCTTCGTCACAAATCCCTTGTACACTTCGTCCCGTCTATCCTCTGAACCCATGATTGGCCATCCCATAATTCCAAGTGTAGTTGGAAACCCAACACCTACAGAAGGCACCCTCTGTTTCCCGACCTATCCCCCAATACGGGTACCTCCATTCCATGACCCTCACTTCCCATCTGGCCCCTACACCTCTTTCAACCTGACCGCGCCACCCCAATACCCGTCCGTTGTGGAGGAGTTCACCCGCTCTCCAATGTTTCCGAGGCACATTTCTCCGATGTTCGCAACGACATCAATTTACACGAACACCACACTCACTTCACCTACCATACCCACCTACATGGTAGCCCCTGCACACACCACCTTGTCTGACCCAATGGACATTTCACCAACCACAACACCTCTCCCCACGATTCCACCATCTTCCCCTCCCTTGCCCCCCACCTCACCACTCACATCATTGGCACACACAGCATTCACTACCCCCCTACCCAATCCCACCTCCCCTGCATTTCAAACTTTTCCCCTTGCATCTCATAATGTAAATAGCACGTTCAACACATTACTTCAGTGTGCACATCAGCTACAACAAGACTACCATCAATTGGAAGAACACACTGTTGCCCTCCAGGCAGAATCTCAACGTCTACAAGCTAGAGTCACCACTCTTGAAGCTGACTACCAGACGCTCCTAGCCGAGCATACCACCCTACAGCAGGCTCACTCCGAACTGGAATCAAAGACATCAACAGTAGATGACCAAGCAGTCAAAGAACTAGAAACAGTGCTTCAAGCGCAAATGATCTCTAACGCTACACTCAGACGCAACATTGGGCTATTAAGGAAGCATATGGCCGCAGCACTAGAAGAGAACAAACGACTTCAACAACAAAACCAAGACAACTTTGAAGCGGCTATGGAAGGAACCGTAGGAGCAACCGTTAGCCCTACCAGATATAGAGCAGTCCCATCGGAAGACATTCGCATCTTACTTGAGGAGCATGCAAATTTCTTGGAGTCATATGAAAAGCTAGAGACTGAATGTGCAGATCTCAAGAAATAGATTGCCAGTGTGCCCACAGCTCAACAGGAGCCGGTAATCTTGCAGCACTCTACAAAAGAAATGGAGACCCTCCGGAAACAGGTGGCAGAACTCCAAGCACGCCTCCTCCCATATGAACGACCACCCTCGCCCATTGAAGAACCAGAACCTGAAACAGTAGTGGAAATCCCCGTCGATGACAGCTATGAAGAGCCATACGAGCCTATGCCGACGCCAGGTGATCGAACTACGGAAGAAGGACAAGACACGTTAGAAATTCAAGTTCCAGATTGGGTCAAAAGGGTCGAGAAAGTGGGTGAGACACATGATGATCGTGTGGCCGTGCAAATGCAATCTCTCACAAATCTGGAAGAAACTGTCCTTCGGTCTTCCTACTTTCAAAATTTATCCCATCAACGGTTAATCACAACATCAGAATCGCAAGACATGCCTTATTTTGTCTTACTACATGATTATAATGCAGAAGTCAAAAGACATACAGGGAAGGAGCCCACGTTCGCCACTCATTTTGAGATAGGGGATTTACCGACAGATGCACGTGCTGGCTCGATCTTCCAACCTAATTGGCGTGCACGTCTACTCACCGATTACCCAGAGATGATGAGTACTTGGGCAACCATGCGACTATATATCAAGTATAATCCATGCTATTGTCCAGTGGTACGTCGCAGATCCTGGCAAGCATTTGCAATCAAGGTACGCAACAATAAAGAGTGCTCGGCTTGGGTTAACTACCCATATTTTGCTCCACCTCGAGGGACCCCAATCGTAGCCTACATGATATCAACAATTCGGCACTGGTCTACACGTCTAAATAATGTACCCGACATAGCTGCGAAAATGTGTATGAAGATATTCGAGCTCATGACCATTGTCTTCAAAACCTTTCGGAATGTCCAAGCTCCATACATCTCTGCCCCTGGATTCTCTCAAGGCAACAAGGATTTAGTCTACGACATGAGCCAAACCCCCTCGGTCACTATCATCTTTGCTTGGCATGCACGAATAAAGTACTTGCCCGCATGCTTCAAGCAGACATTTGAGGAAATGTTCTCTACGGGATTCTGGGAATACAATTCCGAAATTTTCATTCCCAGACCCACACATTTGCTACATCTATTCGCAGTAGAACAAGCGATCCATGCAGATCAGTTACGTCTGCCACATCCGGACATTCCAGGACCAATCGATTGGGATCGTATGATGACAGATTTGGCCAGAGGACTACGCATACAAGAACATCAGCTTGCCACTCAGGTTGTGGAATACTACATCCAACACTCCCAGCAACAAGGGTCTGTCAGGGACGACAGACGCGAGAGAGGGGGGGGTGTTGAGAGCAGTATGGGCACCCAAGGACCGACTAGACAAGGAAGCCAGCGGAGAGAGTCAGAACAAGGTGAAGGAGTAAGTAGACAAAGCAGTCGACGCAAATCTGGAAGATAGGCCCTTCAATTTTTCCCAAATCAACATCTTTTAACATTGATTCTTATCACTAACAATCATTGTAAATACCATTTCATATTTTTGTAGCTCCATTTTGTGCAAGCCAAGGAGTCCTTGAGCTTGAGGAGCCTTAGAAGTACCTACATATCAATTTTCGTATTTTTTAGACTCCGTTTAAGCCCTCAAATTGGCCCTGGAACCTAATTTTTAACTAGGCCGGACACTAGGTCTGGACAGGGCCAAAACCTAGTCAAAAACTATAAAAAGAGCTAGAGAGCTCATTTTTGAGGCTAGATTGTAATTGAAACAAACTTGTAAGAGCATTTTGAAAGTAATCTAAAAGCTCCATTGATTCTCACTCTTTGTCTTGCCTAGTGTGCGCGTGTGTCTGTATGTGTGTGCATGCTAGTGTGCTTCTCACTCACGCACTTGTACAGCCACTTGCTCGAGGTCTTCATACCATCCTCACGTCTTCCCGGATTGACATTAAAGGAGGTGCTACTCATCATAGAGCTACAACTACCTTCATGGGAGTAGTCTGAACTATGAGCACGAGAGTCATTATCTGGTATCAACGGGGTTAGTGGCACCAATGCTCTATTTGGATTTTCCTCTCCCACATCATACTTGACTGGAATCACGTTGGCAGGAGCTGGTGGTTGGTTTCCCAAGACTGGTTGTGGCCTAAATTGTGCCTGATATTGCTGTTGTGGTCGATAATATGGCTGTTGGTATTGGTTCTTATACCTACCTTGTTGGTAAGGTTGTTGATAAGTTTGTCTAACTGCCTGCCTATTGTAAAGACAATCTTGAGTTGTGTGGTTCGTGTATTTTCTCTCAATAGTGCAATATGGAACATTCCTTTCTCTAATGTTTTGGTTTTGCATTGGGCATACATTAACCATGTGGTCGCCTCCGCAAGTATAACACCGATTCAATGGAGTGACTCTCTGTGTTTGTCTATTTTGGACTCCCAGCTTCTTGGCAACTTGCTCAGCTATCTCCTCTATTTCCGTGGGGATTTTTTATGTATGACTAGTAGAACTATCCGAATCCTTATAGAGTTTGGACAATCCTAACTCCTCACCCAAGTTATCTTCTATGTCAATGGACGTCCGCACACACTCTTCTATGGATCTAGGCTCTTTCAAGTACACATATGATCTTAACTTTGTGCTTAGTAAGCCATCTAAGAACAAAGCCACTTGTTTGGCTGGTGTGGGTAACTCTGGAGTAGGGCATCTTTCTAGGTACTGTCTGAACCTTCTACCTGCTAGTCGCACTGTTTCTTGGGGTGTCTACTTGAAACTGTGGATCAAGGATGATGTGTTATGCTTGATACCACTCTTGGAAAATTCTACAATGAATTTGTCTAGCAGCTGACCTATGTAAGGATAGTTGCGACTACTCAGTGGTTGAAACCAAGCTAAGGCAGTGCCCTTAAGAGCCAAACCAAATGCCTCGTACTGGGTGAACAAGTCCTCAACTTGCTCAGCTCTTAACACTTGTTTGAACTCGGCCACATGATCATAAGGATCTCCTGACCCGTCAAAATAATTCTTCATTGCCTTGATCACTTGAGTGGGTCTAAGGGTTCTTGTGTTCTCTCGGGGTCTAGGCAATGGAAAATCATGTTCATCTCTTTGTTGCCTATGTGCTTGATGTCTCTCTCTTTCAGGTCTTTCATTTTCAAATCCTGACCTATTCCTACCAACGGTGTGTGCAAAACTTACCTCACGTCTCTCTCTAGTTCTTTCTCTCTGGGCTTCATGAGCGTGGGATGATCCTACTCCTTGGAGGCCATGGGAAACATTGGATCTTGGGGGAGGGAAAATCAATTCACTCTTCCAAGTATATGCATGTCTATCATGTTCTGTTACCAAGAAAATTTTCTTTGATGTGTTATCCAGGTAGACCACTTTGCCTGGTGTCTCTGGATCCTTGAACTCGTAGATGATGACTATGCCCAATTGGCTAGGTTGATCTGGCTTGAATCTCCAAAAGGCTTCCTTTGTTTCTCTATTCAAGAATAGTTCTATGCTTTTGTTGTCTTGAGGGATCCAGTCTGGAGTGATCACTCTGGTCAAAACTGACTTACCTCTAGGAGTCTGGGGTCCTTGTCCTACATTTCCTTGTTCTAGGTCTCCTATTTCGTTCTCAGGAATGACATTTCGAACTCATCAGTCCTATCTGGTAGGTTGGTGACCACATACATGGTTCCTTCCTTATCAATGTATGAACCCTCTTCGAACTTGACCACCTGGTGTTCAAGTCCAAAGGGTCGATCTGGATTTTTGAGTTTGACCATTGATCGCCTCAGGCCATCCTCATAGATGCGAGCACCTAATCAGTTGGTCCGAATATATTCCAATTGTGTCTTATAGGGACCTTCTGGTGTTTGTAAATGGGCACTTCCTGAGCCACCTACAGGTTTCCCCATGCTAAAAGATATTTCTGAGTCACTTGTGTCAGAGTTTAATACGTAAGGACAACCACTTAGTTGTTGTGCCCAAGACTTAGCTGTATGGATGACACTAGACTGAGAAGATCTAATGCTTTGTCTATCCTTGCCTATGTGTCTACCAGATCTGAGGTTCATAAGCTTTGGTTAAGAGTCCAAAATTTCCCCTTGGTATGGTTCAAAATCCTTTGGAGTCCCCTTGGTTTCCTAGTCTCACCGGAGGGTCAACTTCAAAATATCCTATCTGAAAATCAACGCATTATTCTTATTAAAAATGGTTGAGGTCGTGTAGGATTTGAAACGAGCTTTCCAACGAGCTATAGAGCTCAAAAAATGGACTTTGGATGAAAACGTTATGTCAAAACAGGCTCCTAGGGGTCAAAACAGGCAAACAAGACCTTTTGGAAAGAATCGCGATTTTGTGAAATCAAGAGAATCGCGATTTTGAGCACAGAATCGTGTTTTTGAAAATCGCGATGTTGAACACAGAATCATGTTTTTGAAAATCGCGATTTTGAGCACAGAATCGTGTTTTTTGAAAATCGTGATTTTGAGCCTTGAGAATCGTGTTTTCACAAAATCGTGCTTGTGGTCTTACTTGTCTTAATTGGGGCCTAGGGTTAGCTTTTGCGTACATGACATTGGAGTATTCTGGCTCCCAATTTTGTTCCATAGGTGGTGCCTCATATTGATACGGGTAAATCTCACTATGCTCAGGTGACTCAGTGTAATAAGCATGTGGACTACCTTCATGGGAGTAGTCTGAACTATGAGCACGAGAGTCATTATCTGGTATCAATGGGGTTCGTGGCACCAATGCTCTATTTGGATTTTCCTCTCCCACAGCATACTTGACTGGAATCACGTTGGCAGGAGCTGGTGGTTGGTTTCCCAAGACTGGTTGTGGCCTATATTGTGCCTGATATTGCTGTTGTGGTCGATAATATGGCTGTTGGTATTGGTTCTTATACCTACCTTGTTGGTAAGGTTGTTGATAAGTTTGTCTAACTGCCTGCCTATTGTAAGGATAATCTTGAGTTGTGTGGTTCGTGTATTTTCTCTCAATAGTGCAATATGGAACATTCCTTTCTCTAATGTTTTGGTTTTGCATTGGGCATACATTAGCCATGTGGTCGCCTCCGCAAGTATAACACCGATTCAATGGAGTGACTCTCTGTGTTTGTCTATTTTGGACTCCCAACTTCTTGGCAACTTGCTCAGCTATCTCCTCTATTTCCGTGGGGATTTTTTATGTATGACTAGTAGAACTATCCGAATCCTTATAGAGTTTGGACAATCCTAACTCCTCACCCAAGTTATCTTCTATGTCAATGCACGTCCGCCCACACTCTTCTATGGATCTAGGCTCTTTCAAGTACACATATGATCTTAACTTTGTGCTTAGTAAGCCATCTAAGAACAAAGCCACTTGTTTGGCTGGTGTGGGTAACTCTGGAGTAGGGCATCTTTCTAGGTACTGTCTGAACCTTCTACCTGCTAGTCTCACTGTTTCTTGGGGTGTCTGCTTGAAACTGTGGATCAAGGATGATGTGTTATGCTTGATACCACTCTTGGAAAATTCTACAATGAATTCGTCTAGAAGCTGACCTATGTCACGATAGTTGCGACTACTCAGTGGTTGAAACCAAGCTAAGGCAGTGCCCTTAAGAGTCAAACCAAATGCCTCGTACTGGGTGAACAAGTCCTCAACTTGCTCAGCTCTTAACACTTGTTTGAACTCGGCCACATGATCATAAGGATCTCTTGACCCGTCAAAATAATTCTTCATTGCCTTGATCACTTGAGTGGGTCTAAGGGTTCTTGTGTTCTCTCGGGGTCTAGGCAATGGAAAATCATGTTCATCTCTTTGTTGCCTATGTGCTTGATGTCTCTCTCTTTCAGGTCTTTCATTTTCAAATCCTGACCTATTCCTGCCCACGGTGTGTGCAAAACTTACCTCACGTCTCTCTCTAGTTCTTTCTCTCTGGGCTTCATGAGCGTGGGATGATCCTACTCCTTGGAGGCCATGGGCAACATTGGATCTTGGGGGAGGGAAAATCAATTCACTCTTCCAAGTATATGCATGTCTATCATGTTCTGTGACCAAGAAAATTTCCTCTGATGTGTTATCCAGGTAGACCACTTTGCCTGGTGTCTCTGGATCTTTGAACTCGTAGATGATGACTATGCCCAATTGGCTAGGTTGATCTGGCTTGAATCTCCAAAAGGCTTCCTTTGTTTCTCTATTCAAGAATAGTTCTATGCTTTTGCTATCTTGAGGGATCCAGTCTGGAGTGATCACTTTGGTCAAAACTGACTTACCTCTTGGAGTCTGGGGTCCTTGTCCTACATTTCCTTGTTCTAGGTCTCCTATTTCGTTCTCAGGAATGACATTTCCAAACTCATCAGTCCTATCTGGTAGGTTGGTGACCACATACATGGTTCCTTCCTTATCAATGTATGAACCCTCTTCGAACTTGACCACCGCGTGTTCAAGTCCAAAGGGTCGATCTGGATTTTTGAGTTTGACCATTGATCGCCTCAGGCCATCCTCATAGATGCGAGCACCTAATCAGTTGGTCCGAATATATTCCAATTGTGTCTTATAGGGACCTTCTGGTGTTTGTAAATGGGCACTTCCTGAGCCACCTACAGGTTTCCCCATGCTAAAAGATATTTCTGAGTCACTTGTGTCAGAGTTTAATACGTAAGGACAACCACTTAGTTGTTGTGCCCAAGACTTAGCTGTATGGATGACACTAGACTAAGAAGATCTAATGCTTTGTCTATCCTTGCCTATGTGTCTACCAGATCTGAGGTTCATAAGCTTTGGTTAAGAGTCCAAAATTTCCCCTTGGTATGGTTCAAAATCCTTTGGAGTCCCCTTGGTTTCTTAGTCTCACTCGAGGGTCAACTTCAAAATATCCTATCTGAAAATCAACGCATTATTCTTATAGAAAATAGTTGAGGCCGTGTAGGATTTGAAACGAACTTTCCAACGAGCTATAGAGCTCAAAAAATGGACTTTGGATGAAAACGTTATGTCAAAACAGGCTCCTAGGGGTCAAAACACGCAAACAAGACCTTTTGGAAAGAATCGCGATTTTGTGAAATCAAGAGAATCGCGATTTTGAGCACAGAATCGTGTTTTTGAAAATCGCGATGTTGAACACAGAATCGTGTTTTTGAAAATCGTGATTTTGAGCACAGAGTCGTGTTTTTTGAAAATCGTGATTTTGAGCCTTGAGAATCGTGTTTTCACAAAATCGTGCTTGTGGTCTTACTTGTCTCAATTGGGGCCTAGGGTTAGCATTTGCGTACATGACATTGGAGTATTCTGGCTCCCAATTTTGTTCCATAGGTGGTGCCTCATATTGATACGGGTAAATCTCACTATGCTCAGGCGACTCAGTGTAATAAGCATGTGGACTACCTTCATGGGAGTAGTCTGAACTATGAGCACGAGAGTCATTATCTGGTATCAATGGGGTTAGTGGCACCAATGCTCTATTTGGATTTTCCTCTCCCACAGCATACTTGACTGGAATCACGTTGGCAGGAGCTGGTGGTTGGTTTCCCAAGACTGGTTGTGGCCTATATTGTGCCTGATATTGCTGTTGTGGTCGATAATATGGCTGTTGGTATAGGTTCTTATACCTACCTTGTTGGTAAGGTTGCTGATAAGTTTGTCTAACTGCCTGCCTATTGTAAGGACAATCTTGAGTTGTGTGGTTTGTGTATTTTCTCTCAATAGTGCAATATGGAACATTCCTTTCTCTAATGTTTTGGTTTTGCATTGGGCATACATTAGCCATGTGGTCGCCTCCGCAAGTATAACACCGATTCAATGGAGTGACTCTCTGTGTTTGTCTATTTTGGACTCCCAGCTTCCAACTTGCTCAGCTATCTCCTCTATTTCCATGGGGATTTTTTATGTATGACTAGTAGAACTATTCGAATCCTTATAGAGTTTGGACAATCCTAACTCCTCACCCAAGTTATCTTCTATGTCAATGCGCGTCCGCACACACTCTTCTATGGATCTAGGCTCTTTCAAGTACACATATGATCTTAACTTTGTGCTTAGTAAGCCATCTAAGAACAAAGCCACTTGTTTGGCTTGTGTGGGTAACTCTGGAGTAGGGCATCTTTCTAGGTACTATCTGAACCTTCTACCTGCTAGTCGCACTGTTTCTTGGGGTGTCTACTTGAAACTGTGGATCAAGGATGATGTGTTATGCTTGATACCACTCTTGGAAAATTCTACAATGAATTCGTCTAGCAGTTGACCTATGTCACGATAGTTGCGACTACTCAGTGGTTGAAACCAAGCTAAGGCAGTGCCCTTAAGAGTCAAACCAAATGCCTCGTACTGGGTGAACAAGTCCTCAACTTGCTCAGCTCTTAACACTTGTTTGAACTCGGCCACATGATCATAAGGATCTCTTGACCCGTCAAAATAATTCTTCATTGCCTTGATCACTTGAGTGGGTCTAAGGGTTCTTGTGTTCTCTCGGGGTCTAGGCAATGGAAAATCATGTTCATCTCTTTGTTGCCTATGTGCTTGATGTCTCTCTCTTTCAGGTCTTTCATTTTCAAATCCTGACCTATTCCTGCCCACGGTGTGTGCAAAACTTACCTCACGTCTCTCTCTAGTTCTTTCTCTCTGGGCTTCATGAGCGTGGGATGATCCTACTCCTTGGAGGCCATGGGAAACATTGGATCTTGGGGGAGGGAAAATCAATTCACTCTTCCAAGTATATGCATGTCTATCATGTTCTGTAACCAAGAAAATTTCCTCTGATGTGTTATCCAGGTAGACCACTTTGCCTGGTGTCTCTGGATCCTTGAACTCGTAGATGATGACTATGCCCAATTGGCTAGGTTGATTTGGCTTGAATCTCCAAAAGGCTTCCTTTGTTTCTCTATTCAAGAATAGTTCTATGCTTTTGTTGTCTTGAGGGATCCAGTCTGGAGTGATCACTCTGGTCAAAACTGACTTACCTCTAGGAGTTTGGGGTCCTTGTCCTACATTTCCTTGTTCTAGGTCTCCTATTTCGTTCTCAGGAATGACATTTCCAAACTCATCAGTCCTATCTGGTAGGTTGGTGACCACATACATGGTTCCTTCCTTATCAATGTATGAACCCTCTTCGAACTTGACCACCGGGTGTTCAAGTCGAAAGGGTCGATCTGGATTTTTGAGTTTGACCATTGATCGCCTCAGGCCATCCTCATAGATGCGAGCACCTAATCAGTTGGTCCGAATATATTCCAATTGTGTCTTATAGGGACCTTCTGGTGTTTGTAAATGGGCACTTCCTGAGCCACCTACAGGTTTCCCCTTGCTAAAAGATATTTTTGAGTCACTTGTGTTAGAGTTTAATACGTAAGGACAACCACTTAGTTGTTGTGCCCAAGACTTAGCTGTATGGATGACACTAGACTGAGAAGATCTAATGCTTTGTCTATCCTTGCCTATGTGTCTACCAGATCTCAGGTTCATAAGCTTTGGTTAAGAGTCCAAAATTTCCCCTTGGTATGGTTCAAAATCCTTTGGAGTCCCCTTGGTTTCCTAGTCTCACTGGAGGGTCAACTTCAAAATATCCTATCTGAAAATCAACACATTATTCTTATAAAAAATAGTTGAGGCCATGTAGGATTTGAAACGAGCTTTCCAACGAGCTATAGAGCTCAAAAAATGGACTTTGGATGAAAACGTTATGTCAAAACAGGCTCCTAGGGGTCAAAACAGGCAAACAAGACCTTTTGGAAAGAATCGCGATTTTGTGAAATCAAGAGAATCGCGATTTTGAGCACAGAATCGTGTTTTTGAAAATCGTGATGTTGAACACAGGATCGTGTTTTTGAAAATCGCGATTTTGAGCACAGAATCGTGTTTTTTGAAAATCGTGATTTTGAGCCTTGAGAATCGTGTTTTCACAAAATCGTGCTTGTGGTCTTACTTGTCTCAATTGGGGCCTAGGGTTAGCATTTGCGTACATGACATTGGAGTATTCTGGCTCCCAATTTTGTTCCATAGGTGGTGCCTCATATTGATACGGGTAAATCTCACTATGCTCAGGCGACTCAGTGTAATAAGCATGTGGACTACCTTCATGGGAGTAGTCTGAACTATGAGCACGAGAGTCATTATCTGGTATCAATGGGGTTAGTGGCACCAATGCTCTATTTGGATTTTCCTCTCCCACAGCATACTTGACTGGAATCACGTTGGCAGGAGCTGGTGGTTGGTTTCCCAAGATTGGTTGTGGCCTATATTGTGCCTGATATTGCTGTTGTGGTCGATAATATGGCTGTTGGTATTGGTTCTTATACCTACCTTGTTGGTAAGGTTGCTGATAAGTTTGTCTAACTGCCTGCCTATTGTAAGGACAATCTTGAGTTGTGTGGTTCGTGTATTTTCTCTCAATAGTGCAATATGGAACATTCCTTTCTCTAATGTTTTGGTTTTGCATTGGGCATACATTAGCCATGTGGTCGCCTCCGCAAGTATAACACCGATTCAATGGAGTGACTCTCTGTGTTTGTCTATTTTGGACTCCCAGCTTCTTGGCAACTTGCTCAGCTATCTCCTCTATTTCCGTGGGGATTTTTAATGTATGACTAGTAGAACTATCCGAATCCTTATAGAGTTTGGACAATCCTAACTCCTCACCCAAGTTATCTTCTATGTCAATGCACGTCCGCACACACTCTTCTATGGATCTAGGCTCTTTCAAGTACACATATGATCTTAACTTTGTGCTTAGTAAGCCATCTAAGAACAAAGCCACTTGTCTGGCTGGTGTGGGTAACTCTGGAGTAGGGCATCTTTCTAGGTACTGTCTGAACCTTCTACCTGCTAGTCGCACTGTTTCTTGGGGTGTCTGCTTGAAACTGTGGATCAAGGATGATGTGTTATGCTTGATACCACTCTTGGAAAATTCTACAATGAATTCGTCTAGCAGCTGACCTATGTCACGATAGTTGCGACTACTCAGTGGTTGAAACCAAGCTAAGGCAGTGCCCTTAAGAGTCAAACCAAATGCCTCGTACTGGGTGAACAAGTCCTCAACTTGCTCAGCTCTTAACACTTGTTTGAACTCGGCCACATGATCATAAGGATCTCTTGACCCGTCAAAATAATTCTTCATTGCCTTGATCACTTGAGTGGGTCTAAGGGTTCTTGTGTTCTCTCGGGGTCTAGGCAATGGAAAATCATGTTCATCTCTTTGTTGCCTATGTGCTTGATGTCTCTCTCTTTCAGGTCTTTCATTTTCAAATCTTGACCTATTCCTGCCCACGGTGTGTGCAAAACTTACCTCACGTCTCTCTCTAGTTCTTTCTCTCTGGGCTTCATGAGCGTGGGATGATCCTACTCCTTGGAGGCCATGGGAAACATTGGATCTTGGGGGAGGGAAAATCAATTCACTCTTCCAAGTATATGCATGTCTATCATGTTCTGTTACCAAGAAAATTTTCTTTGATGTGTTATCTAGGTAGACCACTTTGCCTGGTGTCTCTGGATCCTTGAACTCGTAGATGATGACTATGCCCAATTGGCTAGGTTGATCTGGCTTGAATCTCCAAAAGGCTTCCTTTGTTTCTCTATTCAAGAATAGTTCTATGCTTTTGTTGTCTTGAGGGATCCAGTCTGGAGTGATCACTCTGGTCAAAACTGACTTACCTCTAGGAGTCTGGGGTCCTTGTCCTACATTTCCTTATTCTAGGTCTCCTATTTCGTTCTCAGGAATGACATTTCCAAACTCATCAGTCCTATCTGGTAGGTTGGTGACCACATACATGGTTCCTTCCTTATCAATGTATGAACCCTCTTCGAACTTGACCACCGGGTGTTCAAGTCCAAAGGGTCGATCTGGATTTTTGAGTTTGACCATTGATCGCCTCAGGCCATCCTCATAGATGCGAGCACCTAATGAGTTGGTCCGAATATATTCCAATTGTGTGTTATAGGGACCTTCTGGTCTTTGTAAATGGGCACTTCCTGAGCCACCTACAGGTTTCCCCATGCTAAAAGATATTTCTGAGTCACTTGTGTCAGAGTTTAATACGTAAGGACAACCACTTTGTTGTTGTGCCCAAGACTTAGTTGTATGGATGACACTAGACTGAGAAGATCTAATGCTTTGTCTATCCTTGCCTATGTGTCTACCAGATCTGAGGTTCATAAGCTTTGGTTAAGAGTCCAAATATTCCCCTTGGTATGGTTCAAAATCCTTTGGAGTCCCCTTGGTTTCCTAGTCTCACTGGAGGGTCAACTTCAAAATATCCTATCTAAAAATCAACGCATTATTCTTATAAAAAATAGTTGAGGCCGTGTAGGATTTGAAACGAGCTTTCCAACGAGCTATAGAGCTCAAAAAATGGACTTTGGATGAAAACGTTATGTCAAAACAGGCTCCTAGGGGTCAAAACAGGCAAACAAGACCTTTTGGAAAGAATCGCGATTTTGTGAAATCAAGAGAATCGCGATTTTGAGCACAGAATCGTGTTTTTGAAAATCGCGATGTTGAAGACAGAATCGTGTTTTTGAAAATCACGATTTTGAGCACAGAATCATGTTTTTTGAAAATTGTGATTTTGAGCCTTGAGAATCGTGTTTTCACAAAATCGTGCTTGTGGTCTTACTTGTCTCAATTGCGGCCTAGGGTTAGCATTTGCGTACATGACATTGGAGTATTCTGGCTCCCAATTTTGTTCCATAGGTGGTGCCTCATATTGATACGGGTAAATCTCACTATGCTAAGGCGACTCAGTGTAATAAGCATGTGGACTACCTTCATGGGAGTAGTCTGAACTATGACCACGAGAGTCATTATCTGGTATCAATGGGGTTAGTGGCACCAATGCTCTATTTGGATTTTCCTCTCCCACAACATACTTGACTGGAATCACGTTGGCAGGAGCTGGTGGTTGGTTTCCCAAGACTGGTTGTGGCCTATATTGTGCCTGATATTGCTGTTGTGGTCGATAATATGGCTGTTGGTATTGGTTCTTATACCTACCTTGTTGGTAAGGTTGGTGATAAGTTTGTCTAACTGCCTGCCTATTGTAAGGATAATCTTGAGTTGTGTGGTTCGTGTATTTTCTCTCAATAGTGCAACATGGAACATTCCTTTCTCTAATGTTTTGGTTTTGCATTGGGCATACATTAGCCATGTGCTCGCCTCCGCAAGTATAACACCGATTCAATGGAGTGACTCTCTGTGTTTGTCTATTTTGGACTCCCAGCTTCTTGGCAACTTGCTCAGCTATCTCCTCTATTTCCGTGGGTATTTTTTATGTATGACTAGTAGAACTATCCGAATCCTTATAGAGTTTGGACAATCCTAACTCATCACCCAAGTTATCTTCTATTTCAATGCACGTCCGCACACACTCTTCTATGGATCTAGGCTCTTTCAAGTACACATATGATCTTAACTTTGTGCTTAGTAAGCCATCTAAGAACAAAGCCACTTGTTTGGCTGGTGTGGATAACTCTGGAGTAGGGCATCTTTCTAGGTACTGTCTGAACCTACCTGCTAGTCGCACTGTTTCCTTGGGTGTCTGCTTGAAACTGTGGATCAAGGATGATGTGTTATGCTTGATACCACTCTTGGAAAATTCTACAATGAATTCGTCTAGCAGCTGACCTATGTCACGATAGTTGCGACTACTCAGTGGTTGAAACCAAGCTAAGGCAGTGCCCTTAAGAGTCAAACCAAATGCCTCGTACTGGGTGAACAAGTCCTCAACTTGCTCAGCTCTTAACACTTGTTTGAACTCGGCCACATGATCATAAGGATCTCCTGACCCGTCAAAATAATTCTTCATTGCCTTGATCACTTGAGTGGGTTTAAGGGTTCTTGTGTTCTCTCGGGGTCTAGGCAATGGAAAATCATGTTCATCTCTTTGTTTCCTATGTGCTTGATGTCTCTCTCTTTCAGGTCTTTCATTTTCAAATCCTGACCTATTCCTGCCCACGGTGTGTGCAAAACTTACCTCACGTCTCTCTCTAGTTCTTTCTCTCTCGACTTCATGAGCGTGGGATGATCCTACTCCTTGGAGGCCATGGGAAACATTGGATCTTGGGGGAGGGAAAATCAATTCACTCTTCCAAGTATATGCATGTCTATCATGTTCTGTTACCAAGAAAATTTCCTCTGATGTGTTATCTAGGTAGACCACTTTGCCTGGTGTCTCTGGATCCTTGAACTCGTAGATGATGACTATGCCCAATTGGCTAGGTTGATCTGGCTTGAATCTCCAAAAGGCTTCCTTTGTTTCTCTATTCAAGAATAGCTCTATGCTTTTGTTGTCTTGAGGGATCCAGTCTGGAGTGATCACTCTGGTCAAAACTGACTTACCTCTAGGAGTCTGGGGTCCTTGTCCTACATTTCCTTGTTCTAGGTCTCCTATTTCGTTCTCAGGAATGACATTTCCAAACTCATCAGTCCTATCTGGTAGGTTGGTGACCACATACATGGTTCCTTCCTTATCAATGTATGAACCCTCTTCGAACTTGACCACCGGGTGTTCAAGTCCAAAGGGTCGATCTAGATTTTTGAGTTTGACCATTGATCGCCTCAGGCCATCCTCATAGATGCGAGCACCTAATCAGTTGGTCCAAATATATTCCAATTGTGTCTTATAGGGACCTTCTGGTGTTTGTAAATGGGCACTTCTTGAGCCACCTACAGGTTTCCCCATGCTAAAAGACATTTCTGAGTCACTTGTGTCAGAGTTTAATACGTAAGGACAACCACTTAGTTGTTGTGCCCAAGACTTAGCTGTATGGATGACACTAGACTGAGAAGATCTAATGCTTTGTCTATCCTTGCCTATGTGTCTACCAGATCTCAGGTTCATAAGCTTTGGTTAAGAGTCCAAAATTTCCCCTTCGTATGGTTCAAAATCCTTTGGAGTCCCCTTGGTTTCCTAGTCTCACCGGAGGGTCAACTTCAAAATATCCTATCTGAAAATCAACGCATTATTCTTATAAAAAATAGTTGAGGCCGTGTAGGATTTGAAACGAGCTTTCCAACGAGCTATAGAGCTCAAAAAATGGACTTTGGATGAAAACGTTATGTCAAAACAGGCTCCTAGGGGTCAAAACAGGCAAACAAGACCTTTTGGAAAGAATCGCGATTTTGTGAAATCAAGAGAATCGCGATTCTGAGCACAGAATCATGTTTTTGAAAATCGCGATGTTGAACACAGAATCGTGTTTTTGAAAATCGCCATTTTGAGCACAGAATCGTGTTTTTTGAAAATCGTGATTTTCAGCCTTGAGAATCGTGTTTTCACAAAATCGTGCTTGTGGTCTTACTTGTCTCAACTGGGGCCTAGGGTTAGCATTTGCGTACATGACATTGGAGTATTCTGCCTCCCAATTTTGTTCCATAGGTGGTTCCTCATATTGATACGGGTAAATCTCACTATGCTCAGGCGACTCAGTGTAATAAGCATGTGGACTACCTTCATGGGAGTAGTCTGAACTATGAGCACGAGAGTCATTATCTGGTATCAATGGGGTTAGTGGCACCAATGCTCTATTTGGATTTTCCTCTCCCACAGCATACTTGACTGGAATCACGTTGGCAGGAGCTGGTGGTTGGTTTCCCAAGACTGGTTGTGGCCTATATTGTGCCTGATATTGCTGTTGTGGTCGATAATATGGCTGTTGGTATTGGTTCTTATACCTACCTTGTTGGTAAGGTTGCTGATAAGTTTGTCTAACTGCCTGCCTATTGTAAGGACAATCTTGAGTTGTGTGGTTCGTGTATTTTCTCTCAATAGTGCAATATGGAACATTCCTTTCTCTAATGTTTTGGTTTTGCATTGGGCATACATTAGCCATGTGGTCGCCTCCACAAGTATAACACCGATTCAATGGAGTGACTCTCTGTGTTTGTCTATTTTGGACTCCCAGCTTCTTGGCAACTTGCTCAGCTATCTCCTCTATTTCCGTGGGGATTTTTTATGTATGACTAGTAGAACTATCCGAATCCTTATAGAGTTTGGACAATCCTAACTCCTGACCCAAGTTATCTTCTATGTCAATGCACGTCCGCACACACTCTTCTATGGATCTAGGCTCTTTCAAGTACACATATGATCTTAACTTTGTGCTTAGTAAGCCATCTAAGAACAAAGCCACTTGTTTGGCTGGTGTGGGTAACTTTGGAGTAGGGCATCTTTCTAGGTACTGTCTGAACCTTCTACCTGCTAGTCGCACTGTTTCTTGGGGTGTCTGCTTGAAACTGTGGATCAAGGATGATGTGTTATGCTTGATACCACTCTTGGAAAATTCTACAATGAATTCGTCTAGCAGCTGACCTATGTCACGATAGTTGCGACTACTCAGTGGTTGAAACCAAGGTAAGGCAGTGCCCTTAAGAGTCAAACCAAATGCCTCGTACTGGGTGAACAAGTCCTCAACTTGCTCAGCTCTTAACACTTGTTTGAACTCGGCCACATGATCATAAGGATCTCTTGACCCGTCAAAATAATTCTTCATTGCCTTGATCACTTGAGTGGGTCTAAGGGTTCTTGTGTTCTCTCGGGGTCTAGGCAATGGAAAATCATGTTCATCTCTTTGTTGCCTATGTGCTTGATGTCTCTCTCTTTCAGGTCTTTCATTTTCAAATCCTGACCTATTCCTGCCCACGGTGTGTGCAAAACTTACCTCACGTCTCTCTCTAGTTCTTTCTCTCTGGGCTTCATGAGCGTGGGATGATCCTACTCCTTGGAGGCCATGGGAAACATTGGATCTTGGGGGAGGTAAAATCAATTCACTCTTCCAAGTATATGTCTATCATGTTCTGTGACCAAGAAAATTTCCTCTGATGTGTTATCCAGGTAGACCACTTTGCCTAGTGTCTCTGGATCCTTGAACTCGTAGATGATGACTATGCCCAATGGGCTAGGTTGATCTGGCTTGAATCTTCAAAAGGCTTCCTTTGTTTCTCTATTCAAGAATAGTTCTATGCTTTTGTTGTCTTGAGGGATCCAGTCTGCAGTGATCACTCTAGTCAAAACTGACTTACCTCTAGGAGTCTGGGGTCCTTGTCCTACATTTCCTTGTTCTAGGTCTCCTATTTCGTTCTCAGGAATGACATTTCCAAACTCATCAGTCCTATGTGGTAGGTTGGTGACCACATACATGGTTCCTTCCTTATCAATGTATTAACCATCTTCGAACTTGACCACCGGGTGTTCAAGTCCAAAGGGTCGATCTGGATTTTTGAGTTTGACCATTGATCGCCTCAGGCCATCTTCATAGATGCGAGCACCTAATCAGTTTGTCCGAATATATTCCAATTGTGTCTTATAGGGACCTTCTGGTGTTTGTAAATGGGCACTTCCTGAGCCACCTACAGGTTTCCCCATGCTAAAAGACATTTCTGAGTCACTTGTGTCAGAGTTTAATACGTAAGGACAACCACTTAGTTGTTGTGCCCAAGACTTAGCTGTATGGATGACACTAGACTGAGAAGATCTAATGCTTTGTCTATCCTTGCCTATGTGTCTACCAGATCTCAGGTTCATAAGCTTTGGTTAAGAGTCCAAAATTTCCCCTTGGTATGGTTCAAAATCCTTTGGAGTCCCCTTGGTTTCCTAGTCTCACCGGAGGGTCAACTTCAAAATATCCTATCTGAAAATCAACGCATTATTCTTATAAAAAATAGTTGAGGCCGTGTAGGATTTGAAACGAGCTTTCCAACGAGCTATAGAGCTCAAAAAATGGACTTTGGATGAAAACGTTATGTCAAAACAGGCTCCTAGGGGTCAAAACAGGCAAACAAGACCTTTTGGAAAGAATCGCGATTTTGTGAAATCAAGAGAATCGCGATTTTGAGCACAGAATCGTGTTTTTGAAAATCGCGATGTTGAACACAGAATCGTGTTTTTGAAATCGCCATTTTGAGCACAGAATCGTGTTTTTTGAAAATCGTGATTTTGAGCCTTGAGAATCGTGTTTTCACAAAATCGTGCTTGTGGTCTTACTTGTCTCAATTGCGGCCTAGGGTTAGCATTTGCGTACATGACATTGGAGTATTCTGGCTCCCAATTTTGTTCCATAGGTGGTGCCTCATATTGATACGGGTAAATCTCACTATGCTGAGGCGACTCAGTGTAATAAGCATGTGGACTACCTTCATGGGAGTAGTCTGAACTATGAGCATGAGAGTCATTATCTGGTATCAATGGGGTTAGTGGCACCAATGCTCTATTTGAATTTTCCTCTCCCACAGCATACTTGACTGGAATCACGTTGGCAGGAGCTGGTGGTTGGTTTCCCAAGACTGGTTGTGGCCTATATTGTGCCTGATATTGCTGTTGTGGTCGATAATATGGCTGTTGGTATTGGTTCTTATACCTACCTTGTTGGTAAGGTTGCTGATAAGTTTGTCTAACTGCCTGCCTATTGTAAGGACAATCTTGAGTTGTGTGGTATAAGAACATACACGAACCACACAACTCAAGATTGTCCTTACAATAGGCAGGCAGTTAGACAAACTTATCAGCAACCTTACCAACAAGGTAGGTATAAGAACCAATACCAATAGCCATATTATCGACCACAACAGCAATATCAGGCACAATATAGGCCACAACCAGTCTTGGGAAACCAACCACCAGCTCCTGCCAACGTGATTCCAGTCAAGTATGCTGTGGGAGAGGAAAATCCAAATAGAGCATTGGTGCCACTAACCCCATTGATACCAGATAATGACTCTCGTGCTCATAGTTCAGACTACTCCCATGAAGGTAGTCCACATGCTTATTACACTGAGTCGCCTCAGCATAGTGAGATTTACCCGTATCAATATGAGGCACCACCTATGGAACAAAATTGGGAGGCAGAATACTCCAATGTCATGTATGCAAATGCTAACCCTAGGCCCCAATTGAGACAAGTAAGACCACAAGCACGATTTTGTGAAAACACGATTCTCAAGGCTCAAAATCACGATTTCCAAAATACACGATTCTGTGCTCAAAATCGCAATTTTCAAAAACACGATTCTGTGTTCAACATCGCGATTTTCAAAAACACGATTCTATGCTCATGCTTTGTTGTCTTGAGGGATCCAGTCTGGAGTGATCACTCTGGTCAAAACTGACTTACCTCTAGGAGTCTGGGGTCCTTGTCCTACATTTCCTTGTTCTAGGTCTCCTATTTCGTTCTCAGGAATGACATTTCCAAACTCATCAGTCCTATCTGGTCGGTTGGTGACCACATACATGGTTCCTTCCTTATCAATGTATGAACCCTCTTCGAACTTGACCACCGGGTGTTCAAGTCCAAAGGGTCGATCTGGATTTTTGAGTTTGACCATTGATCGCCTCAGGCCATCCTCATAGATGCGAGCACCTAATCAGTTGGTCCGAATATATTCCAATTGTGTCTTATAGGGACCTTCTGGTGTTTGTAAATGGGCACTTCCTGAGCCACCTACAGGTTTCCCCATGCTAAAAGATATTTCTGAGTCACTTGTGTCAGAGTTTAATACGTAAGGACAACCACTTAGTTGTTGTGCCCAAGACTTAGCTGTATGGATGACACTAGACTGAGAAGATCTAATGGTTTGTCTATCCTTGCCTATGTGTCTACCAGATCTCAGGTTCATAAGCTTTGGTTAAGAGTCGGAAATTTCCCCTTGGTATGGTTCAAAATCCTTTGGAGTCCCCTTGGTTTCCTAGTCTCACCGGAGGGTCAACTTCAAAATATCCTATCTGAAAATCAACACATTATTCTTATAAAAAATAGTTGAGGCCGTGTAGGATTTGAAACGAGCTTTCCAACGAGCTATAGAGCTCAAAAAATGGACTTTGGATGAAAACGTTATGTCAAAACAGGCTCCTAGGGGTCAAAACAGGCAAACAAGACCTTTTGGAAAGAATCGCGATTTTGTGAAATCAAGAGAATCCCGATTTTGAGCACAGAATCGTGTTTTTGAAAATCGCGATGTTGAACACAGAATTGTGTTTTTGAAAATCGCGATTTTGAGCACAGAATCGTGTTTTCTGAAAATAGTGATTTTGAGCCTTGAGAATCGTGTTTTCACAAAATCGTGCTTGTGGTATTACTTGTCTCAATTGGGGCCTAGGGTTAGCATTTGCGTACATGACATTGGAGTATTCTGGCTCCCAATTTTGTTCCATAGGTGGTGCCTCATATTGATACGGGTAAATCTCACTATGCTCAGGCGACTCAGTGTAATAAGCATGTGGACTACCTTCATGGGAGTAGTCTGAACTATGAGCACGAGAGTCATTATCTGGTATCAATGGGGTTAGTGGCACCAATGCTCTATTTGGATTTTCCTCTCCCACAGCATACTTGACTGGAATCACGTTGGCAGGAGCTGGTGGTTGGTTTCCCAAGACTGGTTGTGGCCTATATTGTGCCTGATATTGCCGTTGTGGTCGATAATATGGCTGTTGGTATTGGTTCTTATACCTACCTTGTTGGTAAGGTTGCTGATAAGTTTGTCTAACTGCCTGCCTATTGTAAGGACAATCTTGAGTTGTGTGGTTCGTGTATTTTCTCTCAATAGTGCAATATGGAACATTCCTTTCTCTAATGTTTTGGTTTTGCATTGGGCATACATTAGCCATGTGGTCGCCTCCGCAAGTATAACACCGATTCAATGGAGTGACTCTCTGTGTTTGTCTATTTTGGACTTCCAGCTTCTTGGCAACTTGCTCAGCTATCTCCTCTATTTCCGTGGGGATTTTTTATGTATGACTAGTAGAACTATCCGAATCTTTATAGAGTTTGGACAATCCTAACTCCTCACCCAAGTTATCTTCTATGTCAATGCACGTCCGCACACACTCTTCTATGGATCTAGGCTCTTTCAAGTACACATATGATCTTAACTTTATGCTTAGTAAGCCATCTAAGAACAAAGCCACTTGTTTGGCTGGTGTGGGTAACTCTGGAGTAGGGCATCTTTCTAGGTACTGTCTGAACCTTCTACCTGCTAGTCGCACTGTTTCTTGGGGTGTCTGCTTGAAACTGTGGATCAAGGATGATGTGTTATGCTTGATACCACTCTTGGAAAATTCTACAATGAATTCGTCTAGCAGCTGACCTATGTCACGATAGTTGCGACTACTCAGTGGTTGAAACCAAGCTAAGGCAGTGCCCTTAAGAGTGAAACCAAGTGCCTCGTACTGGGTGAACAAGTCGTGAACTTGCTCAGCTCTTAACACTTGTTTGAACTCGGCCACATGATCATAAGGATCTCCTGACCCGTCAAAATAATTCTTCATTGCCTTGATCACTTGAGTGGGTCTAAGGGTTCTTGTGTTCTCTCGGGGTCTAGGCAATGGAAAATCATGTTCATCTCTTTGTTGCCTATGTGCTTGATGTCTCTCTCTTTCAGGTCTTTCATTTTCAAATCCTGACCTATTCCTGCCCACGGTGTGTGCAAAACTTACCTCAAGTCTCTCTCTAGTTCTTTCTCTCTGGGCTTCATGAGCGTGGGATGATCCTACTCCTTGGAGGCCATGGGAAACATTGGATCTCGGGGGAGGGAAAATCAATTCACTCTTCCAAGTATATGCATGTCTATCATGTTCTGTGACCAAGAAAATTTGCTCTGATGTGTTATCCAGGTAGACCACTTTGCCTGGTGTCTCTGGATCCTTGAACTTACTATGCCCAATTGGCTAGGTTGATCTGGCTTGAATCTCCAAAAGGCTTCCTTTGTTTCTCTATTCAAGAATAGTTCTATGCTTTTGTTGTCTTGAGGGATCCAGTCTGGAGTGATCACTCTGGTCAAAACTGACTTACCTCTAGGAGTCTGGGGTCCTTGTCCTACATTTCCTTGTTCTAGGTCTCCTATTTCGTTCTCAGGAATGACATTTACAAACTCATGAGTCCTATCTGGTAGGTTGGTGACCACATACATGGTTCCTTCCTTATCAATGTATGAATCCTCTTCGAACTTGACCACCGGGTGTTCAAGTCCAAAGGGTCGATCTGGATTTTTGAGTTGGACCATTGATCGCCTCAGGCCATCCTCATAGATGCGAGCACCTAATCAGTTGGTCGAAATATATTCCAATTGTGTCTTATAGGGACCTTCTGGTGTTTGTAAATGGGCACTTCGTGAGCCACCTACAGGTTTCCCCATGCTAAAAGACATTTCTGAGTCACTTGTGTCAGAGTTTAATACGTAAGGACAACCACTTAGTTGTTGTGCCCAAGACTTAGCTGTATGGTTGACACTAGACTGAGAAGATCTAATGCTTTGTGTATCCTTGCCTATGTGTCTACCAGATCTCAGGTTCATAAGCTTTGGTTAAGAGTCCAAAATTTCCCCTTGGTATGGTTCAAAATCCTTTGGAGTCCCCTTGGTATCCTAGTCTCACCGGAGGGTCAAAAAATGGACTTTGGATGAAAAAGTTATGTCAAAACAGGCAAACAAGACCTTTTGGAAAGAATCCCGATTTTGTGAAATGAAGAGAATCGCGATTTTGAGCACAGAATCGTGTTTTTGAAAATCGTGATGTTGAACACAGAATCGTGTTTTTGAAAATCGCGGTTTTGAGCACAGAATCGTGTTTTTTGAAAATTGTGATTTTGAGCCTTGAAAATCGTGTTTTCACAAAATTGTGCTTGTGGTCTTACTTGTCTCAATTGGGGCCTAGGGTTAGCATTTGCGTACATGAGATTGGAGTATTCTGGCTCCCAATTTTGATCCATAGGTGGTGTAGGATTTGAAACGAGCTTTCCAACGAGATATAGAGCTCAAAAAATGGACTTTGGATGAAAAAGTTATGTCAAAACAGGCTCCTAGGGGTCAAAACAGGCAAACAAGGCCGTGTAGGATTTGAAATGAGCTGTCCAACGAGCTATAGAGCTCAAAAAATGGACTTTGGATGAAAAAGTTATGTCAAAACAGGATCCTAGGGGTCAAAACAGGCAAACAAGACCTTTTGGAAAGAATCACGATTTTGTGAAATCAAGAGAATCGTGATTTTGAGCACAGAATCGTGTTTTTGAAAATCGCGATGTTGAGCACAGAATCATGTTTTGGAAAATCGCGATTTTGAGCATAGAATCGTGTTTTTGAAAATTGTGATTTTCAGCCTTGAAAATTGTGTTTTCACAAAATCGTGCTTGTGGTCTTACTTGTCTCAATTGGGGCCTAGGGTTAGCATTTGCGTACATGACATTGGAGTATTCTGGCTCCCAATTTTGTTCCATAGGTGGTGCCTCATATTGATACGGGTAAATCTCACTATGCTCAGGCGACTCAATGTAATAAGCATGTGGACTACCTTCATGGGAGTAGTCTGGACTATGAGCATGAGAGTCATTATCTGGTATCAATGGGGTTAGTGGCACCAATGCTCTATTTGGATTTTCCTCTCCCACAGCATACTTGACTGGAATCACGTTGGCAGGAGCTGGTGGTTGGTTTCCCAAGACTGGTTGTGGCCTATATTGTGTCTGATATTGCTGTTGTTGTCGATAATATGGCTGTTGGTATTGGTTCTTATACCTACCTTGTTGGTAAGGTTGCTGATAAGTTTGTCTAACTGCCTGCCTCTTGTAAGGACAATCTTGAGTTGTGTGGTTCGTGTATTTTCTCTCAATAGTGCAATATGGAACATTCCTTTCTCTAATGTTTTGGTTTTGCATTGGGCATACATTAGCCATGTGGTCGCCTCCGCAAGTATAACACCGATTCAATGGAGTGACTCTCTGTGTTTGTCTATTTTGGACTCCCAGCTTCTTGGCAACTTGCTCAGCTATCTCCTCTATTTCCGTGGGGATTTTTTATGTATGACTAGTAGAACTATCTGAATCCTTATAGAGTTTGGACAATCCTAACTCCTCACCCAAGTTATCTTCTATGTCAATGCACGTCCGCACACACTCTTCTATGGATCTAGGCTCTTTCAAGTACACATATGATCTTGACTTTGTGCTTAGTAAGCCATCTAAGAACAAAGCCACTTGTTTGGCTGGTGTGGGTAACTCTGGAGTAGGGCATCTTTCTAGGTACTGTCTGAACCTTCTACCTGCTTGTCAAACTATTTCTTGGGGTGTCTGCTTGAAACTGTGGATCAAGGATGATGTGTCATGCTTGATACCACTCTTGGAAAATTCTACAATGAATTCGTCTAGCAGTTGACCTATGTCAGGATAGTTGCGACTACTCAATGGTTGAAACCAAGCTAAGGCACTGCCCTTAACAGTCAAACCAAATGCCTCGTACTGGGTGAACAAGTCCTCAACTTGCTCAGCTCTTAACACTTGTTTGCACTCGGCCACATGATTGTAAGGATCTCCTGACCCGTCAAAATAATTCTTCATTGCCTTGATCACTTGAGTGGGTCTAAGGGTTCTTGTGTTCTCTCGGGGTCTAGGCAATGGAAAATCATGTTCATCTCTTTGTTGCGTATGTGCTTGATGTCTCTCTCTTTCAGGTCTTTGATTTTGAAATCCTGACCTATTCCTGCCCACGGTGTGTGCAAAACTTACCTCACGTCTCTCTCTAGTTCTTTCTCTCTGGGCTTCATGAGCGTGGGATGATCCTACTCCTTGGAGGCCATGGGAAACATTGGATCTTGGGGGAGGGAAAATCAATTCACTCTTCCAAGTATATGCATGTCTATCATGTTCTGTTACCAAGAAAATTTTCTTTGATGTGTTATCCAGGTAGACCACTTTGCCTGGTGTCTCTGGATCCTTGAACTCGTAGATGATGACTATGCCCAATTGGCTAGGTTGATCAGGCTTGAATCTCCAAAAGGCTTCCTTTGTTTCTCTATTCAAGAATAGTTCTATGCTTTTGTTGTCTTGAGGGATCCAGTCTGGAGTGATCACTCTGGTCAAAACTGACTTACCTCTAGGAGTCTGGGGTCCTTGTCCTACATTTCCTTGTTCTAGGTCTTCTATTTCGTTCTCAGGAATGACATTTCCAAACTCATCAGTCCTATCTGGTAGGTTGGTGACCACATACATGGTTCCTTCCTTATCAATGTATGAACCTTCTTCGAACTTGACCACCGGGTGTTCAAGTCCAAAGGGTCGATCTGGATTTTTGAGTTGGACCATTGATCGCCTCAGGCCATCCTCATAGATGCGAGCACCTAATCAGTTGGTCCGAATATATTCCAATTGTGTCTTATAGGGACCTTCTGGTGTTTGTAAATGGGCACTTCTGAGCCACCTACAGGTTTCCCCATGCTAAAAGACATTTCTGAGTCACTTGTGTCAGAGTTTAATACGTAAGGACAACCACTTAGTTGTTGTGCCCAAGACTTAGCTGTATGGATGACACTAGAGTGAGAAGATCTAATGCTTTGTCTATCCTTGCCTATGTGTCTACCAGATCTCAGGTTCATAAGCTTTGGTTAAGAGTCCAAAATTTCCCCTTGGTATGGTTCAAAATCCTTTGGAGTCCCCTTGGTTTCCTAGTCTCACCGGAGGGTCAACTTCAAAATATCCTATCTGAAAATCAACGCATTATTCTTATAAAAAATAGTTGAGGCCGTGTAGGATTTGAAACGAGCTTTCCAACGAGCTATAGAGCTCAAAAAATGGACTTTGGATGAAAAAGTTATGTCAAAACAGGCTCCTAGGGGTCAAAACAGGCAAACAAGACCTTTTGGAAAGAATCGCGATTTTGTGAAATCAAGAGAATCGCGATTTTGTGAAATCAAGAGAATCGCGATTTTGAGGACAAAATCGTGTTTTTGAAATCACGATGTTGAACACATAATCGTGTTTTTGAAAATCGCGATTTTGAGCACAGAATCGTGTTTTTTAAAAATCGTGATTTTGAGCCTTGAGAATCGTGTTTTTACAAAATCGTGCTTGTGGTCTTACATGTCTCAATTGGTGCCTAGGGTTAGCATTAGCATACATGACATTGGAGTATTCTGGCTCCCAATTTTGTTCCATAGGTGGTGCCTCATATTGATATGGGTAAATCTCACTATGCTCAGGTGACTCAGTGTAATAAGCATGTGGACTACCTTCATGGGAGTAGTCTGAACTATGAGCACGAGAGTCATTATTTGGTATCAATGGGGTTAGTGGCACCAATGCTCTACTTGGATTTTCCTCTCCCACAGCATACTTGACTGGAATCACGTTGGCAGGAGCTGGTGGTTGGTTTCCCAAGACTGGTTGTGGCCTATATTGTGCCTGATATTGCTGTTGTGGTCGATAATATGGCTGTTGGTATTGGTTCTTATACCTACCTTGTTGGTAAGGTTGCTGATAAGTTTGTCTAACTGCCTGCCTATTGTAAGGACAATCTTGAGTTGTGTGGTTCGTGTATTTTCTCTCAATAGTGCAATATGGAACATTCCTTTCTCTAATGTTTTGATTTTGCATTGGGCATAGATTAGCCATGTGGTCGCCTCCGCAAGTATAACACCAATTCAATGGAGTGACTCTCTGTGTTTGTCTATTTTTGACTCCCAGCTTCTTGGCAACTTGCTCAGCTATCTCCTCTATTTCCGTGAGGATTTTTTATGTATGACTAGTAGAACTATCCGAATCCTTATAGAGTTTGGACAATCATAACTCCTCACCCAAGTTATCTTCTATGTCAATGCACGTCCGCACACACTCTTCTATGGATCTAGGCTCTTTCACGTACACATATGATCTTAACTTTGTGCTTAGTAGGCCATCTAAGAACAAAGCCACTTGTTTGGCTGGTGTGGGTAACTCTGGAGTAGGGCATCTTTCTAGGTACTGTCTGAACCTTCTACCTGCTAGTCGCACTGTTTCTTGGGGTGTCTGCTTGAAACTGTGGATCAAGGATGATGTGTTATGCTTGATACCACTCTTGGAAAATTCTACAATGAATTCATCTAGCAGTTGACCTATGTCACGATAGTTGCGACTACTCAGTGGTTGAAACCAAGCTAAGGCAGTGCCCTTAAGAGTCAAACCAAATGCCTCGTACTGGGTGAACAAGTCCTGAACTTGCTCTGTTCTTAACACTTGTTTGAACTCGGCCACATGATCATAAGGATCTCCTGACCCGTCAAAATAATTCTTCATTGCCTTGATCACTTGAGTGGGTCTAAGGGTTCTTGTGTTCTCTCGGGGTCTAGGCAATGGAAAATCATGTTCATCTCTTTTTTGCCTATGTGCTTGATGTCTCCTTCTTTCAGGTCTTTCTTTTTCAAATCCTGACCTATTCCTGCCCACGGTGTGTGCAAAACTTACCTCACGTCTCTCTCTAGTTCTTTCTCTCTGGGCTTCATGAGCGTGGGATGATCCTACTCCTTGGAGGCCATGGAAAACATTGGATCTTGGGGGAGGGAAAATCAATTCACTCTTCCAAGTATATGCATTTCTATCATGTTCTGTTACCAAGAAAATTTTCTTTGATGTGTTATCCAGGTAGACCACTTTGCCTGGTGTCTCTAGATCCTTGAACTCGTAGATGATGACTATGCCCAATTGGCTAGGTTGATCTGGCTTGAATCTCCAAAAGGCTTCCTTTGATTCTCTATTCAAGAATAGTTCTATGCTTTTGTTGTCTTGAGGGATCCAGTCTGGAGTGATCACTCTGGTCAAAGCTGACTTACCTCTAGGAGTCTGGGGTCCTTGTCCTACATTTCCTTGTTCTAGGTCTCGTATTTCATTCTCAGGAATGACATTTCCAAACTCATCAGTCCTATCTGGTAGGTTGGTGACCACATACATGGTTCCTTCCTTATCAATGTATGAACCCTCTTCGAACTTCACCACCGGGTGTTCAAGTCCAAAGGGTCGATCTGGATTTTTGAGTTGGATCATTGATCGCCTCAGGCCATCCTCATAGATG
Source organism: Ceratopteris richardii (assembly GCA_020310875.1). Taxonomy (NCBI): domain Eukaryota; kingdom Viridiplantae; phylum Streptophyta; class Polypodiopsida; order Polypodiales; family Pteridaceae; genus Ceratopteris; species Ceratopteris richardii. The sequence goes on from CM035413.1 coordinate 79,555,055, forward strand.
CGAGCACCTAATCAGTTGGTCCGAATATATTCCAATTGTGTCTTATAGGGACCTTCTAGTGTTTGTAAATGGGCACTTCCTGAGCCACCTACAGGTTTCCCAATGCTAAAAGACATTTCTGAGTCACTTGTGTCAGAGTTTAATACGTAAGGACAACCACTTAGTTGTTGTGCCCAAGACTTAGCTGTATGGATGACAATAGACTGAGAAGATCTAATGCTTTGTCTATCCTTGCCTATGTGTCTACCAGATCTCAGGTTCATAAGCTTTGGTTAAGAGTCCAAAATTTCCCCTTGGTATGGTTCAAAATCCTTTGGAGTCCCCTTGGTTTCCTAGTCTCACCGGAGGGTCAACTTCAAATCATCCTATCTGAAAATCAACGCATTACTCTTATAAAAAATAGTTGAGGCCATGTAGGATTTGAAACGAGCTTTCCAACGAGCTATAGAGCTCAAAAAATGACTTTGGATGAAAAAGTTACGTCAAAACAGGCTCCAAGGGGTCAAAACAAGCAAACAAGAGCTTTTGGAAAAAATCGCGATTTTGTGAAATCAAGAGAATCGCGATTTTGAGCACAGAATCGTGTTTTTGAAAATCGCGATGTTGAACACAAAATCGTGTTTTTGAAAATCGCGATTTTGAGCACAGAATCGTGTTTTTTGAAAATCAAGATTTTGAGCCTTGAGAATCGTGTTTTCACAAAATTGTGCTTGTGGTCTTACTTGTCTCAATTGGGGCCTAGGGTTAGCATTCGCGTACATGACCTTGGAGTATTCTGGCTCCCAATTTTGTTCCATAGGTGGTGCCTCATATTGATACGGGTAAATCTCACTATGCTCAGGCGACTCAGTGTAATAAGCATGTGGACTACCTTCATGGGAGTAGTCTGAACTATGAGCACGAGAGTCATTATCTGGTATCAATGGGGTTAGTGGCACCAATGCTCTATTTGGATTTTCCTCTCCCACAGCATTCTTGACTGGAATCACGTTGGCAGGAGCTGGTGGTTGGTCTCCCAAGACTGGTTGTGGGCTATATTGTGCTTGATATTGCTGTTGTGGTCGATAATATGGCTGTTGGTATTGGTTCTTATACCTACCTTGTTGGTAAGGTTGCTTATAAGTTTGTTTAACTGCGTGCCTATTGTAAGGAGAGTCTTGAGTTGTGTGGTTCGTGTATTTTCCCTCAATAGTGCAATATGGAACATTCCTTTCTCTAATGTTTTGGTTTTGCATTGGGCATACATTAGCCATGTGGTCGCCTCCGCAAGTATAACACCGATTTAATGGAGTGACTCTCTGTGTGTGTCTATTTTGGACTCCCAGCTTCTTGGCAACTTGCTCAGCTATCTCCTCTATTTCCGTGGGGATTTTTTATGTATGACTAGTAGAACTATCCGAATCCTTATAGAGTTTGGACAATCCTAACTCCTGACCCAAGTTATCTTCTATGTCAATGCACGTCCGCACACACTCTTCTATGGATCTAGGCTCTTTCAAGTACACATATGATCTTAACTTTGTGCTTAGTAAGCCATCTAAGAACAAAGCCACTTGTTTGGCTTGTGTGGGTAACTCTGGAGTAGGGCATCTTTCTAGGTACTGTCTAAACCTTCTACCTGCTAGTCGCACTGTTTCTTGGGGTGTCTGTTTGAAACTGTGGATCAAGGATGATGTGTTATGCTTGATACCACTCTTGGAAAATTCTACAATGAATTCGTCTAGCAGTTGACCTATGTCACGATAGTTGCGACTACTCAGTGGTTGAAACCAAGCTAAGGCAGTGCCCTTAAGAGTCAAACCAAATGCCTCGTACTGGGTGAACAAGTCGTGAACTTGCTCAGCTCTTAACACTTGTTTGAACTCGGCCACATGATCATAAGGATCTCCTGACCCGTCAAAATAATTCTTCATTGCCTTGATCACTTGAGTGGGTCTAAGGGTTCTTGTGATCTCTCGGGGTCTAGGCAATTGAAAATCATGTTCATCTCTTTGTTGCCTATGTGCTTGATGTCTCTCTCTTACAGGTCTTTCATTTTCAAATCCTGACCTATTCCTGCCCACGGTGTGTGCAAGACTTACCTCACGTCTCTCTCTAGTTCTTTCTCTCTGGGCTTCATGAGCGTGGGATGATCGTACTCCTTGGAGGCCATGGGAAACATTGGATCTTGGGGGAGGGAAAATCAATTCACTCTTCCAAGTATATGCATGTCTATCATGTTCTGTTACCAAGAAAATTTTCTCTGATGTGTTATCCAGATAGACCACTTTGCCTGGTGTCTCTGGATCCTTGAACTCGTAGATGATGACTATGCCCAATTGGCTAGGTTGATCTGGCTTGAATCTCCAAAAGGCTTCCTTTGTTTCTCTATTCAAGAATAGTTCTATGCTTTTGTTGTCTTGAGGGATCCAGTCTGGAGTGATCACTCTGGTCAAAACTGACTTAACTTTAGGAGTCTGGGGTCCTTGTCCTACATTTCCTTGTTCTAGGTCTCCTATTTCGTTCTCAGGAATGACATTTCCAAACTCATCAGTCCTATCTGGTAGGTTGGTGACCACATACATGGTTCCTTCCTTATCAATGTATGAACCCTCTTCGAACTTGACCACCGGGTGTTCAAGTCCAAAGGGTCGATCTGGATTTTTGAGTTGGACCATTGATCGCCTCAGGCCATCCTCATAGATGCGAGCACCTAATCAGTTGGTCCGAATATATTCCAATTGTGTCTTATAGGGACCTTCTGGTGTTTGTAAATGGGCACTTCCTGAGCCACCTACAGGTTTCCCCATGCTAAAAGACATTTCTGAGTCACTTGTGTCAGAGTTTAATACGTAAGGACAACCACTTAATTGTTGTGCCCAAGACTTAGCTGTATGGATGACACTAGACTGAGAAGATCTAATGCTTTGTCTATCCATGCCTATGTGTCTACCAGATCTCAGGTTCATAAGCTTTGGTTAAGAGTCCAAAATTTCCCCTTGGTATGGTTCAAAATCCTTTGGAGTCCCCTTGGTTTCCTAGTCTCACCGGAGGGTCAACTTCAAAATATCCTATCTAAAAATCAATGCATTATTCTTATAAAAAATAGTTGAGGCCGTGTAGGATTTGAAACGAGCTTTCCAACGAGCTATAGAGCTCAAAAAATGGACTTTGGATGAAAAAGTTATGTCAAAACAGGCTCCTTGGGGTCAAAACAGGCAAACAAGACCTTTTGGAAAGAATCACGATTTTGTGAAATCAAGAGAATCGTGATTTTGTGAAATCAAGAGAATCGCGATTTTAAGCACAGAATCGTGTTTTTGAAAATCGCGATGTTGAACACATAATCGTGTTTTTGAAAATCGCGATTTTGAGCACAAAATCGTGTTTTTTGAAAATCGTGATTTTGAGCCTTTAGAATCGTGTTTTCACAAAATCGTGCTTGTGGTCTTACTTGTCTCAATTGGGGCCTACGGTTACCATTTGCGTACATGACATTGGAGTATTCTGGCTCCCAATTTTGTTCCATAGGTGGTGCCTCATATTGATACGGGTAAATCTCACTATGCTCAGGCGACTCAGTGTAATAAGCATGTGGACTACCTTCATGGGAGTAGTCTGAACTATGAGCACGAGAGTCATTATCTGGTATCAATGGGGTTAGTGGCACCAATGCTCTATTTGGATTTTGCTTTCCCACAGCATACTTGACTGGAATCACGTTGGCAGGAGCTGGTGGTTGGTTTCCCAAGACTGGTTGTGGCCTATATTGTGCCTGATATTGCTGTTGTGGCCGATAATATGGTTGTTGGTATTGGTTCTTATACCTACCTTGTTGGTAAGGTTGCTGATAAGTTTGTCTAACTGCCTGCCTATTGTAAGGACAATCTTGAGTTGTGTGGTTCGTGTATTTTCTCTCAATAGTGCAATATGGAACATTCCTTTCTCTAATGTTTTGGTTTTGCATTGGGCATACATTAGCCATGTGGTCGCCTCCGCAAGTATAACACCGATTCAATGGTCTGACTCTCTGTGTTTGTCTATTTTGGACTCCCAGCTTCTTGGCAACTTGCTCAGCTATCTCGTCTATTTCCGTGGGGATTTTTTATGTATGACTAGTAGAACTATCCGAATCCTTATAGAGTTTGGACAATCCTAACTCCTCACCCAAGTTATCTTCTATGTCAATGCACGTCCGCACACACTCTTCTATGGATCTAGGCTCTTTCAAGTACACATATGATCTTAACTTTGTGCTTAGTAAGCTATCTAAGAACAAAGCCACTTGTTTGGCTTGTGTGGGTAACTCTGGAGTAGGGCATCTTTCTAGGTACTGTCTGAACCTTCTACCTGCTAGTCGCACTGTTTCTTGGGGTGTCTGCTTGAAACTGTGGATCAAGGATGATGTGTTATGCTTGATACCACTCTTGGAAAATTCTACAATGAATTCGTCTAGCAGTTGACCTATGTCACGATAGTTGCGACTACTCAGTGGTTGAAACCAAGCTAAGGCAGTGCCCTTAAGAGTCAAACCAAATGCCTCGTACTGGGTGAACAAGTCCTCAACTTGCTCAGCTCTTAACACTTGTTTGAAGTCGGCCACATGATCATAAGGATCTCCTGACCCGTCAAAATAATTCTTCATTGCCTTGATCACTTGAGTGGGTCTAAGGGTTCTTGTGTTCTCTCGGGGTCTAGGCAATGGAAAATCATGTTCATCTCTTTGTTGCCTATGTGGTTGATGTCTCTCTCTTTCAGGTCTTTCATTTTCAAATCCTGACCTATTCCTGCCCACGGTGTGTGCAAAACTTACCTCATGTCTCTCTCTAGTTCTTTCTCTCCGGGCTTCATGAGCGTGGGATGATCTTACTCCTTGGAGGCCATGGGAAACATTGGATCTTGGGGGAGGGAAAATCAATTCACTCTTCCAAGTATATGCATGTCTATCATGTTCTGTTACCAAGAAAATTTTCTCTGATGTGTAATCCAGGTAGACCACTTTGCCTGGTGTCTCTGGATCCTTGAACTCGTAGATGATGACTATGCCCAATTGGCTAGGTTGATCTGGCTTGAATCTCCAAACTGCTTCCTTTGTTTCTCTATTCAAGAATAGTTCTATGCTTTTGTTGTCTTGAGGGATCCAGTCTGGAGTGATCACTCTGGTCAAAACTGACTTACCTCTAGGAGTCTGGGGTCCTTGTCCTACATTTCGTTGTTCTAGGTCTCCTATTTTGTTCTCAGGAATGACATTTCCAAACTCATCAGTCCTATCTGGTAGGTTGGTGACCACATACATGGTTCCTTCCTTATCAATGTATGAACCCTCTTCGAACTTGACCACCAGGTGTTCAAGTCCAAAGGGTCGATCTGGATTTTTGAGTTGGACCATTGATCGCCTCACGCCATCCTCATAGATGCGAGCACCTGATCAGTTGGTCCGAATATATTCCAATTGTGTCTTATAGGGAGCTTCTGGTGTTTATAAATGGGCACTTCCTGATCCAGCTACAGGTTTCCCCATGCTAAAAGACATTTCTGAGTCACTTGTGTCAGAGTTTAATACGTAAGGACAACCACTTAGTTGTTGTGCCCAAGACTTAGCTGTATGGATGACACTAGACTGAGAAGATCTAATGCTTTGTCTATCCTTGCCTATGTGTCTACCAGATCTCAGGTTCATAAGCTTTGGTTAAGAGTCCAAAATTTCCCCTTGGTATGGTTCAAAATCCTTTAGAGTCCCCTTGGTTTCGTAGTCTCACCGGAGGGTCAACTTCAAAATATCCTATATGAAAATCAACGCATTATTCTTACAAAAAATAGTTGAGGCCGTGTAGGATTTGAAACGAGCTTTCCAATGAGCTATAGAGCTCAAAAAATGGACTTTGGATGAAAAAGTTATGTCAAAACAGGCTCCTAGGGGTCAAAACAGGCAAACAAGACCTTTTGGAAAGAATCGCGATTTTGTGAAATCAAGAGAATCGCGATTTTGAGCACAGAATCGTGTTTTTGAAAATCGCGATGTTGAACACAGAATCGTGTTTTTGAAAATCGCGAATTTGAGCACAGAATCGTGTTTTTTGAAAATCATGATTTTGAGCCTTGAGAATCGTGTTTTCACAAAATCGTGCTTGTGGTCTTACTTGTCTCAATTGGGGCCTAGGGTTAGCATTTGCGTACATGACATTGGAGTATTCTGGCTCCCAATTTTGTTCCATAGGTGGTGCCTCATATTGATACGGGTAAATCTCACTATGCTCAGGCGACTAAGTGTAATAAGCATGTGGACTACCTTCATGGGAGTAGTCTGAACTATGAGCACGAGAGTCATTATCTGGTATCAATGGGGTTAGTGGCACCAATGCTCTATTTGGATTTTCCTCTCCCACAGCATACTTGACTGGAATCACGTTGGCAGGAGCTGGTGGTTGGTTTCCCAAGACTGGTTGTGGCCTATATTGTGCCTAATATTGCTGTTGTGGTCGATAATATGGCTGTTGGTATTGGTTCTTATACCTACCTTGTTGGTAAGGTTGATGATAAGTTTGTCTAACTGCCTGCCTATTGTAAGGACAATCTTGAGTTGTGTGGTTCGTGTATTTTCTCTCAATAGTGCAATATGGAACATTCCTTTCTCTAATGTTTTGGTTTTGCATTGGTGTTAGCCCCAAAAATGGTTGATTTTTATGCACTAATGCGGTTTTATTTGGCAGGAAATTACGGTTGATTTCAGGTACTTGAAGAATGAAGTTGATGATTGACGAGAGGCATGTGGAGATACTGATTGCAGGGATGTGGAGAAAAGGGGTTGAGCATGGCTCACTCTGCTTTGCTGTGGCATTGAATGTTCTTGCCTCTTCCTTCTGCCTTATCTAATTCGGGCATGAATATGGATCCTTGGTGGTTTCTGCTTCTTGATGTTGCCGCTTAACCATGGCGGGGGTGGAGCTTGCTCCCCTTGCCCATTCCTCTAACTGAAGGATGGTGCACATCGTTCGATTCACCTATGTGGCTTGGGGTGGATTCGAACCATAGTTATCCTGTCATGCTGGTAAGAGCCTTCTTGTGCCGGGGTCCAACATGCATCTCAATGGTCCCTTCTACAACACAGGATCCTTCCAAATAATTACTGCAATGATTCAAGCGATGTTTACTGACTCAACTTATCTAGTGAACTCTTCACCTCGCTTCTGTGTGCTTACATCCACTTCTCCTAGCTTGTGTGCATCCCGTATAGGTCGTATGGCTGACTTCATCAGGTGCAGCATAACTCCCTGATGACATGTCATGAAGATGGCAAGCTCGAATGCACCAGCGGCTACCTGCAAAAAGTTGGCAGATGGGTCCATGCCTGACAAAGAATGTTAGGAGGGTTTTGGCTGCCGATTCATTTTCATTGACAAGTGCATTGAAGGGAGGCCCTCGCGTTGTTAGCAGTCAGCTACAGAAGGAAAGGGGGGAGGTACTGGCGAAGGGCAGCTAAAAAGGGGGGAATTGCTTGGCTATTTATGGGCTTGCTTTTAGTCGAGAGGGGGCTACACAGCTGAGGAGGGGGTCCTTGCGCAAGTAAAGAAAGTCCTGGAGGGAGCTCCTTGGCGGTGCGAGTCTTGGCAGCTGCAAGCTCTCGCTCTGGACAAGAGGACCGAAGAGGGGGAATGGAGCATGCTTGCTTCTGGAGGGGCTGCGCCAAGGAGTGGTGGAGCTAGTCACATGCTGGAGGAAAGAAGCTCTGGAACTTGGAGAACACATACGGATCAGAAACGCATCAGGAAGCAATGGAAGGACCTGCATGCTCCAAGTGATTCCGAAGAACCATATATGGGAATTTCTCTCAAGCTCATAGTAGACAAGGAGTGGTGCGGTCAAATCTCCTGATTGCATACAAAGAGGAGGAAGCAAACATGGGATCAGGTCATTGCGCTATAGAGGTACATATAAATCAATGACATGAGAAAGGCCGAAGAAGTTGTGTTCATGTCCATAAATCCCAAAATTCTTGTCTTTTGAATTGTCGACCTTCGATCGAAGCTGAACCGACTGTTAGGGAATGAACAAGTTTCTTGTTTCTATTCTGCACTATCTTGTCACTGTATAAAGAAGATCTTCTTGGTTGCATCTGCATCTTTTTGGTTTATAGTAGAATAATTTGCAGCGAACTCAATGCATCATGTCCCTTTGATAAATCTTCAGTTTTTTTTTTTTTTTGCATCTGAGGCTTGAATTTCCTTTTGTATGCTGCAACCAATTGACTTGAAATAATCTCTGCTCTACAACTGCGCCTACACAGATATGCAATTATTCTCTTCTCATTCAGGAATGTGGAATTGTCTTTAGACACATTCATTTCAACCATTAGAGTTTCTTAAGAAAGACCATCTTTACAAATCTATGGGGTTAGTTAATTTGATGAACTTAAGTAGTTCTTCTGAATCAAGAAAAAATGCACTGTTGAAGTACGCAACAGGTCTTGTCTTGGGGTTTGGTGTATAACAAAGGTTGTTCGAACTTTCGAAAGCAACGCATCAGAAACAAATTATTATGCTCTTGGAAGTCTATCACAGTAAACTTTAGCATCCCCAATTTGCATGCGCCTCACTGTGTTCAAACAGTGATGAGGTATTTAATCATCTAATAAGCAAACCACCATGCATGTATTTAAAAGTGACATCTTTTTGTCGTAAGAAAAGCCACCCTTCCAATCCTGAGAAGAGAAAGATAGGTGCTACTCGTGTAAGAGCTCGCAAGCTACGGATGTATTGGTTTTTCCATGATGCTGTCGTCATTTTGTATTGCACGCAATAGATTGAGTACGTTATCATTCCCCCAGGCCGAAGCAAAGTAATCTACATCGACTACGACAGTCTACTACATTTGGCTAAAATTTAATGACTGTAACGTATGTATTCCCTCTTATTCTGATGAGCCATGTACTTCAGGCCACCAGGAGGTGCATTGTAGATTCGTGAACATCATAAATGAAATCATTTGAATGAATACATAGAGTTGTCTCTAAACAAGGGGTGAATGCCGCTTGTAGCAATTCTCATCAGATCGCTGTCGAGGGCTGCCTTGGAGCACAAAGGCGTGCTCAATATTCTCGATGTAAAGTTGGAAATTTCTATTTGTATGTAATTCTTCCCCTATGGGTGCGCTCACGGGGTGGATCCAGGTCTAATGAAGAAATATTTTTGTTCAGAAGGGGGGGCTTTACCTCCTTCTTTTGGTGTGCATGCTCCCTCGCTCATGTAAGATCGAGAATGGAAAATTCTGGAGGGTGGAGGAGAATGCAGTAGAGAAAGGAGGAGAAAGTTAGAGACACTTTTGAAAGTATACACATTGAGATGCACAGCGCTAGTTTTTTACTTTGCGAGTGACATTGACAGGAAGTAAGACCATGATAACCTGCAACACACATCATTGCTTCCGGTTGTCTCCATAAAAAGCTGAAAAAAAAATCACTTAAGCCATAGAGCAGGTCAAAGATGTTGTATCTCGTTTCCATGGAGGAATTGAGGTACTTTATGAAGGCTGATACTTGAAGCTTTCCATGGGCGTCCTTATTTGTTCTCCGCATCATTTAATAGCGGAATCCTGCCCTAAAAGTTTGATTATAATGATGGAGTTATCGCCAGTGATTTTTTCGAACGTGAAAGTGACCCAGAATCCATGACTGGATATAATGTCCTTGTGCTTGTATATATATATTAGTAAGGCTATTAAAAAATTTTACGGGCTCTAGGTAATCCAAGTAGATCGATTGCGAGGGGTTTTGAACATCATAAAGTCTCATATAATCATTTTTTCCTTGGGCTCAAGAGCGTAACATTTTGGTGCGTTTGCCGGGAACACATGCGCTAGTGCATAGACATAAGAAGAATCCATTGCGAGATAATTGTGGGCTCTAAGTAATCCAATTAGACCGATTCCGAGGGGTTTGAACAAAATAAAGGCTTTCACAATCATCTTTTCCGTGGGCAAGAGAGCCTGTTCATTTGGTGCGTCTGCCGGGAAATAGCTTGGTACGTCTCTATAAGAGAGTGCCATAGGTTCGCCTAGCGCCACAGGTTGGCCGAGCTTGCGGACCCAAGATCTAGTACATGAGCGAGGGAAGCTCATCGTCAGGAGCAACACAAACTCAAAGAGAGGAACGTGCTCAGAGAAGAGCCCTTGAAAGAGAAAGGAGAAGGTGGGAACCGCCAGGTGAGTGGACCTCAATTGGCTCGAAGAAATCAGTCAAAAACGTGTACTCCCGTAGGAGAGTCGCGAATCAAGTGCGGAAGTTTGAAGGAGGGATCCTGAAGCCACGTGTGCTAAATTTTTGGGATCGAAGTGATATCGACATCACACCTCTGTTCGAAATGGCTCAGCGGATTTCAGTTCACTTGGGGGACTTCACCAAGTTTTCGGGTACTTGGGACGAAGATCCGGATAGTTTTATCCAGTTGTTTGAGGTTACTTGTGAGGCCAATGACGTAGTTGACCAGGATCAAAGGTTGCGAATTTTTCCGGCTATTCTCCGTGATGAGGCAGCCAATTGGTATGGGAATCTTACACCACAAGAGCGTGGAACTTATCAGATGCTCAAGGAAGCCTTCTTGGCAAAGTTTCGACGACAATGCTTCCAAGACAGATTGGCCCAACAAATGGATTACTTGCGACAAGGAGTAAACGAGAGCATCGATAACTACATTAAGAGAATGGAAACATTAGTAAGAAAGATGGGCGTGAATGCCCCGAATGATGAGACATTGAAACGTAGATTCATTTCAGGATTGCGAGATCCTACGGCACAACAGCATATCAGCCTGACAAGACCTGCGACATTAATGGATGCTAAGGAACAAGCAAGGCTTTGGGAGGAAGTACAATTATGCCAACAAAGGAAGATGGAGCTCTTATACGAGCCTATGGGAGGCCCAGGAAACATACCGATGAAAGATCCTGGCCAAGGAAGTCCCGCATTGACGACCCCAGCTTTTGTAGCTGCCACTAGCACGCCAGGCGAGGTAAAGCCTGCGCTAACCGAAGAACGAATATTAGAGTTGGTCACACAAGCTATAAAAGCTGCCACAATAACTCAAGAGACATACACAGTAAAACCAGAGGTCACAACAAACCCGAATCAAGTGTTTCGATCAAATACACGGTGTGGAAAGTGCCATGGTTACGGCCATTTGGCTTCAGAATGCCCTACAGTCTCGAGAGTATTCACAGATAGATCGCCACCTAGGATGCGTTGTACTTTTTGTGGAAGAACAAATCACACAGAGGACCGATGTTACAACAATAGAGCCTATGAAGAAAGGACTATGAAATCCGGAGATACAAGAGAAAGACCTTACACGGGATTGCCCGCTCAAAGTGTACCACCTACATCTCGTTGGGAAAATAGACCGACTTATGGATATGGTGCTCAGGGTCAAGGAGGAGACTATCCAAGAGGAGCCACGCGTGATCAAAGAAGAGATGGTCCAATCCAGTGCTGGAGATGTCATGGCTTTGGCCACACTCAATCTAGATGTCCAAACGAAAAGAAGCCAATTGATTATACCCCACTATGTAGGTACTGTAGTGGAGAGGGCCACTTTGATGAAGATTGTCCAAAACGAAGAGCTGCCGTCGGCAAGGAAAAAGGACTAGTAGGGTCCTCGAACTATGTTGATACTCAAATGCATCCCACATCGAGAGCTCAAGAGCACGTTCCTACGATCGGAGTAGTGTTCAAGACACCGAACCCTCAAGAAGGCTCTAGCTCGTCGATGCACTTTGTGGATGCTTACGAGGCCAAGAAACCACACAAAGATCCAATTGTGGCAGTAGTCACAAGGACTCAAGAGTACTCGAAGAAGAATCCAGGAGGCGAAGGTGAAGAAGGGAGTCAAGAGAGGATAGCTGAACACGAAGAGGTAGAGAATCAAGTGAGAGGATTTGTTGAGCAGCAAGAGTTTGAGGATGGGGAAGAGGTTGAGATCCTTCCACCAGTAACCAAGGAGTTTGTGCCGGGCATAGCACCATTCCCTGAAAGATTGAAAGCTCCTAAAATTAGAAAGGAAAGACAAAGTTCGGAAGAAGTGGATATTGTAAAGTTGCTCGCTGACACGGAAGTCACGCTGGACATTGGCACATTGCTAAAATGTTCACTTGTTTATAGGAAACAATTCTATGTTCACCTGTTTATAGGAAACAATTCTATAACGAATATATTAAGAAGTCGAGGAAAGCTCGAGATAAAAATAGACAAGATAAGGATGTCCAAGGAATCATTCAAAGTATTACGACGCAAATTGATTCGAACGCTCCAGCTGTGACGGTCGAAATTAAAGGATATGCAGTCCCTGGTGCTCAGTTAGATAGTGGAGCCGCAGTCAACCTTATGACTGAGTTCATAATGAAAGCTTTGGGCCTCAACCACATGGAAGAGACGCCGATGTCTTTGAGAATGGCGGATCAAACACAAGTGAAGCCTGCGGGTCTTTTGAAGAATGTAAGTACAGTTGTGGGCGGTTTAGAGTTTAAAGTTGATTATCTGATAGTAAGACCAAGGACCTCGGAGGCTACCTTCTCGATCCTACTTGGACGACCATGGTTGGTGCAAGCCGAATGTGTGCATGACTGGCGCACAGGTTTTATTTCAATAGGGCCAAAATCTGATCGGATTCAGTTGCAAGTATCCCCACCCTCGAACAACAAGAAGAAGACAATAATAGTCGATGAGATGGAAAAGAAAGAAAAGGAGAAAACAAGGCACGAGAGTGCACGAGCTAGGTTTTCTTTGAACACGGACACCTACAAGAATCTGCCGATAATATGGTTGTTGGTATTGGTTCTTATACCTACCTTGTTGGTAAGGTTGCTGATAAGTTTGTCTAACTGCCTGCCTATTGTAAGGACAATCTTGAGTTGTGTGGTTCGTGTATTTTCTCTCAATAGTGCAATATGGAACATTCCTTTCTCTAATGTTTTGGTTTTGCATTGGGCATACATTAGCCATGTGGTCGCCTCCGCAAGTATAACACCGATTCAATGGAGTGACTCTCTGTGTTTGTCTATTTTGGACTCCCAGCTTCTTGGCAACTTGCTCAGCTATCTCCTCTATTTCCGTGGGGATTTTTTATGTATGACTAGTAGAACTATCCGAATCCTTATAGAGTTTGGACAATCCTAACTCCTCACCCAAGTTATCTTCTATGTCAATGCACATCCGCACACACTCTTCTATGGATCTAGGCTCTTTCAAGTACACATATGATCTTAACTTTGTGCTTAGTAAGCCATCTAAGAACAAAGCCACTTGTTTGGCTTGTGTGGGTAACTCTGGAGTAGGGCATCTTTCTAGGTACTGTCTGAACCTTCTACCTACTAGTCGCACTGTTTCTTGGGGTGTCTGCTTGAAACAATGGATCAAGGATGATGTGTTATGCTTGATACCACTCTTGGAAAATTCTACAATGAATTCGTCTAGCAGTTGACCTATGTCACGATAGTTGCGACTACTCAGTGGTTGAAACCAAGCTAAGGCAGTGCCCTTAAGAGTCAAACCAAATGCCTCATACTGGGTGAACAAGTCCTCAACTTGCTCAGCTCTTAACACTTGTTTGAACTCGGCCACATGATCATAAGGATCTCCTGACCCGTCAAAATAATTCTTCATTGCCTTGATCACTTGAGTGGGTCTAAGGGTTCTTGTGTTCTCTCGGGGTCTAGGCAATGGAAAATCATGTTCATCTCTTTGTTGCCTATGTGCTTGATGTCTCTCTCTTTCAGGTCTTTCATTTTCAAATCCTGACCTATTCTTGCCCACGGTGTGTGCAAAACTTACCTCACGTCTCTCTCTAGTTCTTTCTCTCTGGGCTTCATGAGCGTGGGATGATCCTACTCCTTGGAGGCCATGGGAAACATTGGATCTTGGGGGAGGGAAAATCAATTCACTCTTCCAAGTATATGCATGTCTATCATGTTCTGTTACCAAGAAAATTTTCTCTGATGTGTTATCCAGGTAGACCACTTTGCCTGGTGTCTCTGGATCCTTGAACTCGTAGATGATGACTATGCCCAATTGGCTAGGTTGATCTGGCTTGAATCTCCAAAAGGCTTCCTTTGTTTCTCTATTCAAGAATAGTTCTATGCTTTTGTTGTCTTGAGGGATCCAGTCTGGAGTGATCACTCTGGTCAAAACTGACTTACCTCTAGGAGTCTGGGGTCCTTGTCCTACATTTCCTTGTTCTAGGTCTCCTATTTCGTTCTCAGGAATGACATTTCCAAACTCATCAGTCCTATCTGGTAGGTTGGTGACCACATACATGGTTCCTTCCTTATCAATGTATGAACCCTCTTCGAACTTGACCACCAGGTGTTCAAGTCCAAAGGGTCGATCTGGATTTTTGAGTTGGACCATTGATCGCCTCACGCCATCCTCATAGATGCGAGCACCTGATCAGTTGGTCCGAATATATTCCAATTGTGTCTTATAGGGACCTTCTGGTGTTTGTAAATGGGCACTTCCTGATCCAGCTACAGGTTTCCCCATGCTAAAAGACATTTCTGAGTCACTTTTGTCAGAGTTTAATACGTAAGGACAACCACTTAGTTGTTGTGCCCAAGACTTAGTTGTATGGATGACACTAGACTGAGAAGATCTAATGCTTCGTCTATCCTTGCCTATGTGTCTACCAGATCTCAGGTTCATAAGCTTTGGTTAAGAGTCCAAAATTTCCCCTTGGTATGGTTCAAAATCCTTTAGAGTCCCCTTGGTTTCCTAGTCTCACCGGAGGGTCAACTTCAAAATATCCTATCTGAAAATCAACGCATTATTCTTATAAAAAATAGTTGAGGCCGTGTAGGATTTGAAACGAGCTTTCCAACGAGCTATAGAGCTCAAAAAATGGACTTTGGATGAAAAAGTTATGTCAAAACAGGCAACTAGGGGTCAAAACAGGCAAACAAGACCTTTTGGAAAGAATCGCAATTTTGTGAAATCAAGAGAATCGCGATTTTGAGCACAGAATCGTGTTTTTGAAAATCGCGATGTTGAACACAGAATCGTGTTTTTAAAAATCGCGAATTTGAGCACAGAATCGTGTTTTTTGAAAATCGTGATTTTGAGCCTTGAGAATCGTGTTTTCACAAAATCGTGCTTGTGGTCTTACTTGTCTCAATTGGGGCCTAGGGTTAGCATTTGCGTACATGACATTGGAGTATTCTGGCTCCCAATTTTGTTCCATAGGTGGTGCCTCATATTGATACGGGTAAATCTCACTATGCTCAGGCGACTCAGTGTAATAAGCATGTGGACTACCTTCATGGGAGTAGTCTGAACTATGAGCACGAGAGTCATTATCTGGTATAAATGGGGTTAGTGGCACCAATGCTCTATTTGGATTTTCCTCTCCCACAGCATACTTGACTGGAATTACGTTGGCAGGAGCTGGTGGTTGGTTTCCCAAGACTGGTTGTGGCCTATATTGTGCCTAATATTGCTGTTGTGGTCGATAATATGGCTGTTGGTGAGGTTGATGATAAGTTTTTCTAACTGCCTGCCTATTGTAAGGACAATCTTGAGTTGTGTGGTTCGTGTATTTTCTCTCAATAGTGCAATATGGAACATTCCTTTCTCTAATGTTTTGGTTTTGCATTGGGCATACATTAGCCATGTGGTCGCCTCCGCAAGTATAACACCGACTCAATGGAGTGACTCTCTGTGTTTGTCTATTTTGGACTCCCAGCTTCTTGGCAACTTGCTCAGCTATCTCCTCTATTTCCGTGGGGATTTTTTATGTATGACTAGTAGAACTATCCGAATCCTTATAGAGTTTGGACAATCCTAACTCCTCACCCAAGTTATCTTCTATGTCAATGCACGTTCACACACACTCTTCTATGGATCTAGGTTCTTTCAAGTACACATATGATCTTAACTTTGTGCTTAGTAAGCCATCTAAGAACAAAGCCACTTGTTTGGCTGGTGTGGGTAACTCTGGAGTAGGGCATCTTTCTAGGTACTGTCTGAACCTTCTACCTGCTAGTTGCACGGTTTCTTGGGGTGTCTGCTTGAAACTGTGGATCAAGGATGATGTGTTATGCTTGATACCAATCTTGGAAAATTCTACAATGAATTCGTGTAGCAGCTGACCTATGTGACGATAGTTGCGACTACTCAGTGGTTGAAACCAAGCTAAGGCAGTGCCCTTAAGAGTGAAACCAAATGCCTCGTACTGGGTGAACAAGTCGTGAACTTGCTCAGCTCTTAACACTTGTTTGAACTCGGCCACATGATCATAAGGATCTCTTGACCCGTCAAAATAATTCTTCATTGCTTTGATCACTTGAGTGGGTCTAAGGGTTCTTGTGTTCTCTCGGGGTCTAGGCAATGGAAAATCATGTTCATCTCTTTGTTGCCTATGTGCTTGATGTCTCTCTGTTTCAGGTCTTTCATTTTCAAATCCTGACCTATTCCTGCCCACGGTGTGTGCAAAACTTACCTCAAGTCTCTCTCTAGTTCTTTCTCTCTGGGCTTCATGAGCGTGGGATGATCCTACTCCTTGGAAACATTGGATCTTGGGGGAGGGAAAATCAATTCACTCTTCCAAGTATATGCATGTCTATCATGTTCTGTTACCAAGAAAATTTTCTCTGATGTGTTAGCCAGGTACACCACTTTGCCTGGTGTCTCTGGATCCTTGAACTCGTAGATGATGACTATGCCCAATTGGCTAGGTTGATCTCGCTTGAATCTCCAAAATGCTTCCTTTGTTTCTCTATTCAAGAATAGTTCTATGCTTTTGTTGTCTTGAGGGATCCAGTCTGGAGTGATCACTCTGGTCAAAACTGACTTACCTCTAGGAGTCTGGGGTCCTTGTCCTACATTTGCTTGTTCTAGGTCTCCTATTTCGTTCTCAGGAATTACATTTCCAAACTCATCAGTCCTATCTGGTAGGTTGGTGACCACATACATGGTTCCTTCCTTATCAATGTATGAACCCTCTTCGAACTTGACCACCGGGTGTTCAAGTCCAAAGGGTCGATCTGGATTTTTGAGTTGGACCATTGATTGCCTCAGGCCATCCTCATAGATGCGAGCACCTGATCAGTTGGTCCGAATATATTCCAATTGTGTCTTATAGGGACCTTGTGGTGTTTGTAAATGGGCACTCCCAAGCTATCTGCAATATCTTTCATTCTTGCCACATAATCTGAAATTGATTGTGAGCTCTTCTTCTTGAAAGTTGTAAACTCAGCCCATAGTGAGGACTTCCTTGACTTAGTTGTATTTTCGAAATGCTCTTCCAAGGCATTCCAAACATCTGTGGCACTTTCCAAACCTCTGATGTGAGGTAAAAGGTAATCATTTAGTGGTGCCTCATATTGATACGGGTACATCTCACTATGCTCAGGCGACTCAGTGTAATAAGCATGTGGACTACCTTCATGGGAGTAGTCTCAACTATGAGCACGGGAGTTATTATCTGGTATCAATGGGGTTATTGGCACGAATGCTCTATATGGATTTTCCTCTCCCACAGCATACTTGACTGGAATCACGTTGGCAGGAGCTGGTGCTTAGTTTCCCAAGACTGGTTGTGGCCTATATCGTGCCTGATATTGCTGTTGTGGTCGATAATATGGCTGTTGGTATTGGTTCTGATACCTACCTTGTTGGTAAGGTTGCTGATAAGTTTGTCTAACTGCCTGCCTATTGTAAGGACAATCTTGAGTTGTGTGGTGCGTGTATTTTCTCTCAATAGTGCAATATGGAACATTCCTTTCTCTAATGTTTTGGTTTTGCATTGGGCATACATTAACCATGTGGTCGCCTCCGCAAGTATAACACCGATTCAATGGAGTGACTCTCTGTGTTTGTCTATTTTGGACTCCCAGCTTCTTGGCAACTTGCTCAGCTATCTCCTCTATTTCCGTGGGGATTGTTTATGTATGACTAGTAGAACTATCCGAATCCTTATAGAGTTTGGACAATCCTAACTCCTCACCCAAGTTATCTTCTATGTCAATGCACGTCCGCACACACTCTTCTATGGATCTAGGCTCTTTCAAGTACACATATGATCTTAACTTTGTGCTTAGTAAGCCATCTAAGAACAAAGCCACTTGTTTGGCTGGTGTGGGTAACTCTGGAGTAGGGCATCTTTCTAGGTACTTTTTGAACCTTCTACCTGCTAGTCGCACTGTTTCTTGGGGTGTCTGCTTGAAACTGTGGATCAAGGATGATGTGTTATGCTTGATACCACTCTTGGAAAATTCTACAATGAATTCGTCTAGCAGCTGACCTCTGTCACAATAGTTGCGACTACTCACTGGTTGAAACCAAGCTAAGGCAGTGCCCTTAAGAGTCAAACGAAATGCCTCGTACTGGGTGAACAAGTCCTCAACTTGCTTAGCTCTTAACACTTGTTTGAACTCGGCCACATGATCATAAGGATCTCCTGACCCGTCAAAATAATTCTTCATTGCCTTGATCACTTGAGTGGGTCTAAGGGTTCTTGTGTTCTCTCGGGGTCTAGGCAATGGAAAATCATGTTCATCTCTTTGTTGCCTATGTGCTTGATGTCTCTCTCTTTCAGGTCTTTCATTTTCAAATCCTGACCTATTCCTGCCCACGGTGTGTGCAAAACTTACCTCAAGTCTCTCTCTAGTTCTTTCTCTCTGGGCTTCATGAGCGTATGATGATCCTACTCCTTGGAGGCCATGGGAAACATTGGATCTTGGGGGAGGGAAAATCAATTCACTCTTCCAAGTATATGCATGTCTATCTTGTTCTGTTACCAACAAAATTTTCTCTGATGTGTTATCCAGGTAGACCACTTCGCCTGGTGTCTCTGGATCCTTGAACTCGTAGATGATGACTATGCCCAATTGGCTAGGTTGATCTGGCTTGAATCTCCAAAAGGCTTCCTTTGTTTCTCTATCAAGAATAGTTCTATGCTTTTGTTGTCTTGAGGGATCCAGTCTGGAGTGATCACTCTGGTCAAAACTGACTTACCTCTAGGAGTCTAGGTCCTTGTCCTACATTTCCTTGTTCTAGTTGAGGCCGTGTAGGATTTGAAAATCAATGCATTATTCTTATAAAAAATAGTTGAGGCCGTGTAGGATTTGAAACGAGCTTTCCAACGAGCTATAGAGCTCAAAAAATGGACTTTGGATGAAAAAGTTAGGTCAAAATAGGCTCCTAGGGATCAAAACAGGCAAACAAGACCTTTTGGAAAGAATCGCGGTTTTGTGAAATCAAGAGAATCGCGATTTTTAGCACAGAATCGTGTTTTTGAAAATCGCAATGTTGAACACAGAATCGTGTTTTTGAAAATCTTGATTTTGAGCACAGAATCGTGTTTTTTGAAAATCGTGATTTTGAGCCTTGAGAATCGTGTTTTCACAAAATCGTGTTTTTGGCTGAAAATCATGATTTATGAAAATCGCGATTTTGAGCACAGAATCTTGTTTTTTGAAAATCGCGATGTAGAGCAAAAAATCATGTTTTCACAGAATCGCCTTTTTTCACAAAATCGTGCTTTTTGCTGAAAATCGTGATTGGTGAGAATCGCGATTTTGAGCACAGAATCGTGTTTTTTCTTTTTTTTTGAAAATCGCGATGTTGAGCACAGAATCGTGTTTTTTGAAAATCACGATTTTGAGCAAAGAATCGTGTTTTAGAGAATCACGATTTTATCGCAGAGAATCGTGATTCACAAAATCGTGTTTTCACAAAATCGTGGTTCTCAGAATCGTGTTTTTTGACATGAAAATCATCGATTTTGTCCCAGAGAATCGTGTTTTAGAGAATCGTGGTTCACAAAATCGTGGTTCACAGGATCGTGTTTTTTGACATGAAAATCGCGATTTTGTCCCAGAGAATCGTCTTTTCACAAAATCGTGTTTTTGGCTGAAAATCGTGATTTGTGAGAATCATGATTTTGAGCACAACCACAGAATCGCGATTCTGAGAATGACCACAGAATCGTGATTCTTTCAGCAAGCTTTTAGGCAGGAAACAGAAAATCATGATTTTCAAAAAAAATTGAATTTTCACAGAATCGTGATTTTCATCACAGAATCGCGTTTTTTGGCGGGAACTTCGAATTTTTGAGCTCCGAGCAATGGCGAGCTCCATATGAGCAGAAAATCATGAAAAACAAAGGCGCTTGTTCTCCCTTGCACTTCCTAACTCCTTCCCATACAATAATGCATGAAAAATGGTATGCAAATGGTGAAAATGCACTAAAAAACAAGAAATTTCTATGAAGAAGAAGATGGAAGAAGGTGGAGATGATGATGATGAAGAAGATGAAGAAGAAAAATCAGAAAATGAACAAAAATGACAGTTTTTTTACCTTCCAACATCACAAATCTACGATCTTACCATCACAACGCTCGTCCTCGAAGCTCTCTCCCGGCAACGGCGCCAAAATTTGGTGTAGCTCAAGCGTAAGCACCACCTCCTTTACTTATCAATCCGCGGAGACGTGAGGACCGGTGTGAAGACCACGAGCAAGTGAAGGCACAAGTGCGTGAGTGAAAGCACACAAACATGCACACACATACACACACATGCGCACAAGGTAAGGTCAAAGAGAGGAACAATGGAAAGCTTTGATTGCAAAAGAGTTCTCTTACAAAAGCTCTATTCTCTAACAAGCTAACCCCAAAAATGAGCTCTCTAACTCTTTTTATAGTTTTTGGACTAGTTTTGGCCCTGTCCAGACCTAGTGTCCAACCTAGTTAAAAATTAGGTTCCAGGGCTTATTTGAGGGCTCAAATGAAGTCTAAAAATTATGAAAATTGGTAGGATGATACTTCTAATACTCCTCAAGCTCAAGGACTCCTCGACTTGAACAAAATGGAGTTACAAAAATAGAAAATGGTATTTACAATGGTTTTAGTGATGAAAATCACTATTGTTGTAGGAGATTCTTCTGAAAATTTGACATACACTTCTTGGAGCTCCCTACTTGCTCCTTCTACTTGTGTATCCACCTCTTTGATGTGCTCCTGTGCTTTGTCCTTGACCTTCACCTTCAACAATTAATAAAACATCACTAACTCCACACTATGATCATTTGATTTTTGCATATCATTCACAATCACATTAAATTCCAGTTTTCCAATTCCATTCAGGTGTTTTTACATGGAACATGCTTATGATTGTTTAGTGATGGGACATGTGATTGGCCATCCATGTCTATTTTATTTTTATCAATTGAGGTCACTTGCTCGTCAACATGGAGGCATGTTATACTTTATGGAATAATGGAATGTTATCTGGATTTTAATGTCTTGAGGATTTTAATGTGATTTGTGTTTTGATTTAGTAGGTGAAGACTCATGAGGGTGTGAACACACATGGACTTATTCAAATATTTAGAAGATAGTATTTTAGTTATTTTTTGTAAAAATAATAGATTGCTTTAGAAAACGACATTTTTGTAAAAATAGTAGATCGCTTGAAAAGCGATGATTTTGTAAATGAAGTAGATTTTTGTAAATGCACGCTTTTTGAAGCACCACCCTCATGTATTTTCTATTCAGGGATGTAATGAAAAATACCTATAAATGCACATAATTTGATAGACGCATCCATCAAAGTATGTGGGGGGAGATTGTACCCAATTTGGTGCCAAGTCTTTTGTGTCTTTCTATTCTTTGAGTACTTTTGTGAGATTTCATTTCTCTAGTATCCTCTACATACGTGCGTCTATGGGATCTGATCAATAACAACACTTCATGTGGCTAGGAGGATCGAGCATGTCAATATGTCTCCATGCAAAATCATCTATAGATCTTTCTGTCATTGTCATCCTCAAATGTCATCCTCTCCTCTGTGCAAAATGAGGAGCTTCATCGAAAGTATTCTAAGATTGCCCCTATAGGGAATATGCATCCATCTCTGCTTGCATCACTTCTTCCCACTCAGGTTGACCTTGAGCTTCTTTGTAGTTGGAAGGATCTAGAATCTACTAAATATGATGCATAAGTGCATAATTCACATAGTAGCTTTGTTCACATTGCTACTTTTTGATGAGCCTTATAGATCTTCTAGGTTGGTGGGAAGTACTTGCCTCTAAGTTTTGATTAGAAAAGATTGTGTCCCCCTCTAAAGTGTAGGTGGGTGCACTCATACTTGAACTTGGATCTTTAATTGAGTATGTTGAAGCTTCATTAAATATGACATCTTTTGAGATGTTGATGGAGTGGTTTTGAAGATCATACAATCTATAAGCTTTAGATTGTCCACTATAGCCAATGAAGAGATGCTTCTTGGACTTAGATTGTAACTTGTTGCAATATTCCTTTGGCACATGTATGAAAGCTTCACTTCTAAATACTCTACAGTAATTGAGATTGGGCTTGTGTCCATAGTAGGCTTCAAATGGTGTATTGTTGTGAAGTTTCTATTGATGATGTGCACTGCACTGCACTGTGTATTGCTTCTACCCAAAACTTGAATAGTAATGCTTTGTTGTGAAGCATGGTACATTCCATTCCATTACACTTCGAATCTTTCTTTGGGATGGAGTGTGAGGTTGAGTGACTTGCCTCTTAATGCCTTTTTTCTTTAACAAATTATCGAAGTTGTGATTGATGAACTCATCACCTCCATTTGATCTAATAGTCTTGATTGACCTCTTAATCCATTTTGGGATGGAGTGTGAGGTTGAGTGACTTGCCTCTTAATGCCTTTTTTCTTTAACAAATTATCGAAGTTGTGATTGATGAACTCATCACCTCCATTTGATCTAATAGTCTTGATTGACCTAGATGCTTCATTCTCAACTTGAGATCTCTATTTTGGAAACATGGAAATGGTATTTGCCTTGGACTTCAAAAAATATACCCAAATATATCTTGAGTGATCATCTACTAGGAGAAAAAAGTAGATGGATCCACTTAGAGAAGGGGTATTCATGGGTCCATAGAGGTCCATATGGACTAGGGCTAGAGGGTTCCTAGATCGGGTGGAAGCCTCCTTGGGAACAGGAGCCTTGTGTTGCATGCCTTGGGTGCAAGCTTGGAAGATATCACGTACTTGCTTGATCTTGGGCAATCCCTTAAGCATCTCTGATGCAGAAATCTTGGTTAAGTATGAGGTGTGGCCATATGTTTAGTGTTAGAGGCTAGAAAGGGATTCCTTGAATAGAGAGCATGATAGCCTATATAGCCCTTTGTCTTCAATCCCTTATGAAATTATATCTTTAATTGTAGGGTCAATCACCTTTATAGACATGTTATCAAATAATACTTGCTTGTTATGGTCAACAATGGCCTTAACTAAGAGTAGGTTCATGCATAGCTTTGGGATAAAGAAGACTGATAGCCTCTTAGTCCAAGCGAAAGTGCATATGCTCAATAATATTTTGCCCAAACTTTCTAATGCTATGTTATATTTGATCGCTCTAAGTCCACAACTTAGCTCCAATGTATCAGTGGAGTAGAGGGAAAATACATGAACAACTGGATGTCCGACTCCTGTGGTGACTTCTCGCAACCTCACTCTCTCTTTAATCACGCTTTCCAATTCCACTTAATTCCTCGTTCTCTCTCTTTCACTTGCTCTTGCCTTAACACACTTCCCGACTTCCTTTTGCTCTTATTTCTTTTTGGCCTTCCCCTCTCTCGCACGTGCTCTTCTATTCCTCAATGGGCTCTCTTCTACCCATGCACCCCTAATACACTTGCACAACACGCATGCATCCACTCACTTACACACATGTACACACACACACACACTCATTCACATCTCTTTACTCTCCTATTTTTATTACTCTTCCAAACGCACATACACATGTGTATTCATATACCCTCATTCTCCCATCACACATGCCATCTTATCTATGCACCCCACCTTGCTCCCATCTCCTATCACGCACTCGCACACCCCTTCACTTACACTTCCTTTCTTACTCTCCCTCTCACACATACACTTGTACACGGATACTCCCGTACACTACCCCTTTCCCTATTCCTTCCTCCCTTATGCACACCCTCCATGCACTCACCTATACATTCACACATTCATTCTCACACCCAATTGTATGCATCTATCCATACGCACACGTACTTACTTTCTCACACTTTCCCTCTCGCTCACTCTATCACTCTCTCACACACCTACCCCGAACACAAATGCACTCACACACACCCTCGCTCCTCTTCTCTCTCTCTCTCTCTCCCTCTATCTATCCTCCTTTTCCACTCTTACATACACATGTCCCAATACACACGTGCACTTGCACGCACCCACTTCCACTATCATACAAATCTATTCACACACATGGACTTCCTCTTTTTCTCATGCAGGTTTTTTAGAAGTTAAATCAAGGAGAACACGTGACTTTAAGAGAGCTATGACAACAGCGAATCACATCCACCTATATCGCACGTCTTTATATCTTCTAGCAATACCTCAAGTTTGCTACAAAAAAACAAATCCATGATTTCCCACTTGTATTGTAATGTTGCTAGCACCGGAGCTGTCTCTTAGCAAGGATTTGCTTTTCAATACCAATGGGGATGGTGAATCCCTTTTATCCCAATAAGAATGCGCAAGCGAAGGTTAGCCCATTTCCTAGATTTTCGTCAGCTTGGTTAGCTTTGCATAATCCTAGATCTACAAAAGTTGATTAAGACTATTCCTTCGTTGAGGTTCACACTTTTAATATTCCATTTTCATGGGAGGCTACATCATGCTGCAAACCCTCAGGCATGTTCGATATCTTACGAATCTCTCTTCTAAACTCAGTACATAACCAATACTTCACATTTGTTTCAGAGACACAAAATGAATTTCGAGGAACTTACAAAAAGTATATATCTGCGTTGGAATGTTCGTCAGAGTTGAAACTCCTCACTGAAGTAGATGCAGAACTAGCTTAAAAAAAACAAACTCCAATGGAGATTGAAATCGATTGCGCTACTGCTGCCCGCATGTAAGGAGTTCCGATTTGGGTTTCTCTTATGATAAACTGTTGACAATGAATGCTACTATATCTGCCATCATTAGTCTTCCTCCCAAGTGTGGTGAGGTCGTTGTTTTCGTTTATCAAAAGCACTCCATTCACTCACAACGGCACGAACTCATTGGAATATCAGATGAGACTGATGTAGAAAGGATCTCTCTTTAGATCTCCAACTCTGTCATGATTCAGCGTGCTATTTCCTCTTGCTTGACTGTCGCTACTGAATTTTTTGAACATGAAAAAATTCCTGATATATGTGCACACCCATCCAAAAAAATTCCTGAAAAAATTCCTGATATATATGTTGTCTAAAATAGGAGTTCTTTCCCCCCATGCTTAACATCTCTTAATTGAAGTGTCTGGATCGGAGCACAAAGATTGTGATTCCAATTGATTCCCCATCATGCACAGCTCCTGCAAATATCCACGTTCGGTCCTCCTTCAACCCACAATGAAATCTCTAAAACTGTAGGTCCGCTTTGTGAGGGTAGCTGTTCCTCCCTTCATCATTAAGTTCAAGAGCACCTCTATCCGTGTCATTCTCTCTATCTTGTTTTATGTCATCGTCTCCTTCGCTACTCTGGTGCTAGTTCAAATGTTGCTCACACAGAAAATTCCATTGCTTCCGATGTCCATTTTGATATGAAGCACTCAAAATATTAAGCATGCCCCCTACCAAAACAAGCTTTCAGCTGTCTCTAAGCGCCATGCCTATGCAGATCCCGCCAGTCAATTTCTACTGCTCTCTCTCTGGAAAAACCTGCTACCTCTGATGTTTTTCGTGTTGCCCCCCCTCTTTACTTCCGAGCTACCCTACGCAACAACAAAAGACTCTCTGAGAAATGAAGAAGCTCCTCCTTGTAGCTGTCCTCTCTCGAACCCGTCTTCTCCTCTACCTCCTGCCCCTAGCGCACAAAGGCTAGTCGAAACACCTGAATGTCGGCTAAAAAAGAGAATACAAATCGTCTATGAGCATGCGGAGAAACCCAAGAACGACATCTCAGAAAGGAAGCACTTCATTGTCCCGTTCATGGCCAGCTCCTGCACGATTAGCTATAGGCTTTTTGCACGCGACAGAAAACCTTCTTCCTTTTCGAAAAACTTCCCCCCCCCCCATCGACTGAACTTTTTTCCCCCTTATCTGTACATCGGCGCCCAAAATACTTTGTCAACTTCTATAGTAGTGGCCAACAGAATTAAAAGAAATAACCTCCTCCTTTCTGCAAAAAAACGGACAATGGACCAACCATCTGACAACTGAAACGGACAGCCCATTGTATGTATTCTCTCCAAATGTATGATACATCATGAATAAGTCATCACATGATAAAGATTATTTGCAGCACGCACTTCTCATTAAGAGTTCCTCCAAGTTCTGCTTGAACTTGATTCCAGCTTCTGAACATTTCCCGCTTCATGACTCTTCACCATATTGAAGAACATGCCGCTGAGTAAATTGCTGCAGATGCTCTTGAACATAGTTTGCCAGCAACCCTCCAAGCCGGCCCTTGACGACACCTGGTGCTCGGATATTTTTCTCAGTAAATCCAAGAGTTCAAGTGAGGATGGGCTCCATTGACACAAGCATTTTGTTTCAGATACTTGAATTCACTGCCCCAAAAACATCTGCTCCCTTCTAGCACTACATCCTAGTGCTTCTCTTTGTCATAACACCCACTTTCCCTTCAAGATACCTGTGATCAAACATGTATTCTACACCCCGAAAGCATATTAGATCATAAAAATCAACCATTTCTTGAGCTAACATACTCCCCTCTTCTTAATTGCAAAGTCGTCCTCGACGAGCCACTTTTGCTGCAATATAATCCAACAGCCATGAGAATGTCAGTGTACAACTTATTTACATACCTCTTCATCGAGCCATCACTCCAACGGAACCTGCACTCATTGAAGCTATTAGTGCTCAAAAAAATCACTCATGAATACATACAAATCATTCACTTCAAAATGATCTAAGAACATGCACATATATGCAACTCCAATTCCAACATGTATCAAATTTCTCATGCATTGCATTATGAAAATACTCTCAACCAAATTAACACATTCATACCTTTCCATGTCTTACACATACAGCTGTCATTGTGAAAAAACAGAAACGGAAATACCAAAATAAACAACAACAACTGAAATGAATCCAACAGGAGATGCAACATACCCAAAATGCATACCCCATTATTGCACCTACCATTGGCTATGTACAATTATTCCATGACTAGACGTTCCCGAAGAATCCCCATCGTCGTCCTACAGAAGCCATCGAGACTCGAGTACAAGTCAAGACCTACATAAAAACCCGAGAGTGCCCCACACACTGGAAAACCCTCGGATAAAGCACACAAGTTATAAAGCAAAACCGTTGCATTACCTCGGTAAAGCCTCATCCATAAGTACATATAGAGTCTCCGTGCCTTCAAGAATGTTGATTCAAAGTGAGCTGATCTGTCACAAGCCATCACATACCAATCACACAAGCAAATAACGTTCCCTTCTAGGCGATCATCGCCCTCTCCTCTCTCTCTCTCCCCCTCAGGAGTGGGGAATAATTTCATAGGTAAATTTTATTTTAATCACACGTTGGCCTACGTTGACATTGGATGCGATTGGTGGACTTGACCACCGGATCAGGTTGATTCCACCCATCTACCAATGCAATGCAGCGCACAACACACAAACACACAATGATAACACATAACATATATCAGCTAGCCCATAACGAAGCTGGATACGGCTCGTGGTCGTGACTACCCAGCCACGATGGCTCCACCTACCTACCAACCCGTTATGGCGCGTAGCTAAGACATAAACATATACATCCCAAGCCTATGGCGAAACTAGCTGCGGCTCATGGTCCTAACCACCCGGCTAGGATAAATCCACCCACCTACTAGCCCACCATAGCGCATTGGTACGATCACAGCAACACAAATTTTTTCTTTTCTTTTCTTTTTCTTCTCTTTTTTTTTTCATAGTTAATTAATTTACCCAAGTCCTGAGAATTAGGGAGAGGAAGAAAGGGATTTTCCTCACTTTTTCCACACATGCATGCAAACATATACACTCCAGCCTTTGACAGATCAACCACCTCTTCACTCCATTCCCTCAATTACAGACACTACATATGCATTCATCGAGTTGACTTTTCACTTGGTAACTACAGCCGGCTATGCCTTGGTCCCTTGTATACCTAACCTTAGATGCTCTAGAATGTGAGTCTCCGGGGTGTCTCATGTAGCCTCACATCGTACTCGCATCCCAACGACTTCCCTAGGGCGAGTCAGGCTCAACTTCAGGAGCTCCGTCATCACTTCCTATCGTCAACACATCTGCCCAAGCCCAAGTGATATCGTTCTCTTCGTTAGGCATTTCCCTCGAAGGGTCGAAATAGTAATATCGATCCCCCACCCATCCTACATGTCGGGTCAGGTATTCCTCAAAACACTCAATATAAAACATAACATCCAAACCCTGGTTTATGAAGCATACCAGCCAATGTGCTTCCTCCACATCATATTCCGTCTCAAAGTCGTCGACATCTATGTCCATGCGAGCGAAAGTTTGGTCCGAGAAATATATCCTTAGCTTGTACAAATAGAGTTGAGGTATTTGATCTGCCATTTTATTACCTAGCTCCTAACAGTCTCTGCACAACACACAAAAATAATTAGAAGTCCAAAATTCCTGAGCTAGCAAGGAAGAAAATTTATGACCCACAAATCATAGCTTACATATGCGCACATATATATATATATAACTATACATCTATGTACAAGGAGTCTACTTTGTCCTTCTGCTTGGATCTCGTTTGGCTTCTCCCGTCCTAATGTCACGTGAAATATGGTTTAACTCGAAGCGCGTTAACCTTCACGGGAGCACATTCTTCTCCTAAATCTTGAATTTGCATGGAACCGTTGGAGTTGAGTTCCACCACCTTAAACGGTCCTGCCCATCTTGTCTGTAACTTCCCCGGGAATTTATAATCTTTACTATCATAGACTAGCACCAAGTCTCCTTCTTGAATCACATAGGTCTTGAGATTCTTGTCGTGCCTCTCCTTACATCTTCTCTGAATAGCTTCCAGACTTTGCTATGCAATGAGTCTCTTTTCTTCTAGCTTGACTAGTTGTATGTACCTCTCCTTTAATGAATCTTCCTCTCCCAGCCTAGCCTCGATGGCCACTCTTAATGTCGGCACTTCTTTTTGGATGGGAAAGATGGCTTCCTCGCCATATACTAGGGAGAACGGGGTACTCTTAGTCGTCACTCGGTAGGATGTTCGATATGCCCACAAGGCTTCTAAAAGTCTCTCATCCCAGTCTCTCCTATGCACAACTACTGTCTTTGTTAGAATCTGTTCAAGAACTTTGTTGGTGACCTCCACTTGTCCATTCGCTCTCGGATAATATGGAGTACTTTTTCTATGTTTAATCTTATATAATTCCATTAACTCCTTGATCAATTCGTTGACAAAATATGTTCCTCTATCACTCACTATCTCCAACGGGCATCCGAATCGAGTGATAATTTGTTCATACAAAAATTTGGCCACATCAACAGCTCGGTCAGTCTTCAGAGCTTTGGCCTCTACCCACTTGGTAACATAGTCAGTGCAGACCAAAATATACCTATTAGACCGACGTCTTGAGGGAGGATATATAGGCCCCACAAAATCAATTCCCCACTTTTCAAAAGGCTTAAGAGCAAGCACTGGTGTAAGAGGAGCTGCATGTGCTAATGTTGGTTTGCCCATTCTTTGGCATTTGTCGCATTTCTTGCAGTATGTGTGAGAGTCTTTGAACAGCGTTGGCCACCAATACCCAGCCAATAAAATCTTTCTTGTCGTCAGTTCACCAGCAAAATGCCCACCGTAGGGTTCATCATGTAATGCTCTCAACACTAGGGTTGCTTCTTCTTCCTCGAGACACCTCCGATAAATGCTTTCATGTACAAAATATCGATAGAGATGCTCCCCAATGGTGCTTCGCCAATGCTAACAGTTTTTGCTTCTCTCTCTTGATTGCTCCTGGCGGATATTTAGTGGTGCACAAGAAGTTCACCAAGTCGGCATACCAAGGTACTTTAGCATCGACCTGGAGTAGATGTCCATCAGGAGCATCGTCGGGCACACCAGAGATTGGCTCCTCATTAACAATTCGAGATAAATGGTCAGCCAATATATACGCTTTGCCTGGTTTAGTTACCACTGTGAACTGAAATTCTTGGAGGAGTAGCATCCACCTCATCAATCGCCGTGATAGCTCGGGTTTATTAATGATATACTTAAGGGCTTCATGATCCACATAAAACATGAAATGCTTTCCCATCAAGTAATGGTGATACTTGTTTACCGCAAAGATCATCGAGAGGCATTCCTTCTCTGTAGTCGTGTAGTTCCTCTCAGTGCTATTCAAGTTGCGACTTGCGTAATAAATAGGGTGGTCCAACTTCTTTTCATCGGCTTGGCATAGCACTGCTCCAACCGCAGTATGAGAAGCATCTGTGTGCACATGAAATTCTTTCATCCAATCAGGTGCTACTAAAATTGGCGCATTTATCAATTTATTTTTGATCAATTCGAAAGCAACCTGACACTCTCCAGTCCATTGGTATTGTTGGTCTTTCCTCAAAAGATTCGTCAATGGTGCTGCTATTGATGCGAAATTTAATATAAATCGTCGATAATAATTAGCATGCCCCAAGAATCCTCTAAGTTGCCACAAGTTTTGAGGAGGTGGAAGTTGTCCAATTTTTTCCACTTTATCCTCGTCAACTGCGATCCCTTTTTCAGAAATAACATGTCCCAAAAGCAATCCTCTTCGTACTCCAAATGTACACTTTTCAGGATTTAATGCGATGCCTTTTTTGATGCTTCTTTTTAAAATAGCTTCGATCCTCTCCATCATGTTTTCATCATTGCCCCTTATTGCAAAATCATCGAGGAATATCTCCATCCAATCCTGCAAATAGTCTTGATATGCAGCTATCATTGCCCTTTGGAATGTGGCCGGTGCATTGCATAATCCAAATGGCATCACACGATATGCATACGTACCCCATTCTGTGGTGAAAGTAGTTTTTGATTGATCCTCTTCATGGATTTGGATCTGGTTGTACCCACTGAAACCATCCAAAAATGAGTACAATTTATGGCCAGCCACTCTGTCCAAGATTTGATCAGTAAACGGCAAAGGGAAGTGATCCTTCTTTGTGCGCTCGTTCAACTTTCGATAATCTATGCAAATACGAATTTTCTTATTTTTCTTCGGAACCACTACAATTGGTGATACCCACTCGCTGGATGCGATGGGATATATAAATCGTGCCTCCAATAACTTAGTCAATTCCAGCTTGATCAATTCCAAATAGACTAGATTTGTCCGCCTAAGTCGTTGACATATTGGTCGGGTGCCTTCTTCCAAATCTATATAATGTTGGCAGATTCGGGGATCAATTCCTCTCAGATCACTGTATGACCATGCAAAGGCCTTGCTGAAATTTTTGAGTGCCAATTTAATGCAATCTCGTACTCCATTTGGTAGCTCTGACCCCACGCTCAAGAACTTTTCTGGAAAAACTTCCCATTTTTCCACCTGAGTTTCTCACGAATATTCCTTATTCCTTGATGACGTTGTGATTGGAAAGTGTTCCCCGATCACGCGTGCATGGTTGGCTAGTAAATCATTGTTTTGTTCTTTTTCAACCGCACCCAATTTCTTTAGTTCAGCTTTTGCAATGGCTTCCCACACTTTAGTTTTACTTTCCGCTTCTCTGTCTGATTGTCGACTTCTCCTTAGAAGCTCTTCTTCTAGCATTCTAACCCTTTCTCTCAACTGTTGCACTTCCATTGTCGGAGCTAACTCCAGTTTCAACTCTTCTTTTGAAGTTCCCTTCTCCAGGGATTGAGTAGCTTTATTTTCCTTTGCGTCTATACTCAACATGTAGCACTCAAATTCACTCGTGTGTGTCAACCATCCTAGCAACTCCTGGTTTGAGTCATCCTTGTAACATAGTGGATCTTTGTACTCGCCCACTTTCGCATGTTGGAGGTTGGCCAATTGCAGATTAAATCCATCCTGTAAAAGGTCCTTGGAAGTCTCCGTGCGCAGGGCAAATCTTACGCGCACCATTTCTTGTCTAACCTTTTCCTTTGCTTTTTGCTCCCTTTCCTCAGCTGTTGTCGAGTTCTTGCCGGTCAAGTTTGGAGACACTTGAAGTTGTATTCGATCAGCCTTCGGTCCAATTGTGATAAATCCTGTGTGCCAATCGTGCACACATTCGGCTTGCACCAGCCATGGCCGTCCAAGTAAGATCGAGAAGGTAGCCTCTGAGGTCCTTGGTCTTACTATCAGATAATCAACTTTAAACTCTAGACCGCCCACAACTGTACTTACATTCTTCAAAAGACCCGCAGGCTTCACTTGTGTTTGATCTGCCATTCTGAAGGACATCGGAGTTTTTTCCATGTGGTTGAGGCCCAAAGCTTTCATCATGAACTCAGTCATTAAGTTGACTGCGGCTCCACTATCTAACTGAGCACCGAGGATTGCATACCCTTTGATCTCGACTGTCACAGCTGGAGCATTCGAATCAATTTGCGTCGTAATGCTTTGAATGATCCCTTGGACATCTTTATCTTGTCTCTTTTTATCTCGAGCTTTCCTCGACTTCTTAATATATTCATTGTAGAATTGTTTCCTATATGCAGGTGAACATTTCAGCAATGTGCCAATGTCTAGCGTGACTTCCGTGTCAGCGAGCAGTTTTACGATGTCCACTTCCTCCGAACTTTGTCTTTCCTTTCTACACTTTGGTGCCCTTAATCTTTCATGGAATGGTGCTATGCCTGGCACAAACTCCTTGGTCACTGGTGGAAGAATCTCTATCTCTTCCCCATCCTCAAACTCTTGCTGCTCAGCAAATCTTCCAACTTGGTTTTCTACCTCTCCATGCTCAGTTATCTTCTCTGATCTCGCTTCTTCGCTTTCGCCTTCTCGATGTTTCTTTGAATACTCTTAGGTCCTTGTGACTACTGCCACAGTTGGCTCTTTATGTGATTTCTTGGCCTCGTAAGCATCCACAAAGTGCATTGACGAGCTAGAGCCTTCTTGAGGGTTCGGTGTCTTGAACACTACTCCAATCGTAGGAACGTGCTCTTGAGCTCTCGATGTGGAATGTGTCTGAGTATCAACATAATTTGAGGACCCTACTGGTCCTTTTTCCTTGCCGGCGGCGGCTCTTCGTTTTGGACAATCTTCATCAAAGTGGCCCTCTCCACTACAGTACCTACATAGTGGGGTATAATCAATTGGTTTCTTTTCGTTTGGACATCTAGATTGAGTATGGCCAAAGCCATGGCATCTCCAGCACTGGATTGGACCATCTCTTCTTTGATCACGTGCGGCTTCTCTTGGATAGTCTCCTCCTTGACCCTGAGCACCATATCCATAAGTAGGTCTGTTTTCCCAACGAGATGTAGGTGGGACACTTTGAGCGGGCAATCCCGTGTAAGGTCTTTCTCTTGTATCTCCCGATTTCATGGTCCTCTCTTCATAGGCTCTCTTGTTGTAACATCGGTCCTCTGTGTGATTTGTTCTTCCACAAAAAGTGCAACGCATTCTAGGTGGTGATCTATCTGTGAATACTCTTGAGACTGTAGGGCATTCTGAAGCCAAATGGCCATAACCATGGCACTTTCCACACCATGTGTTTGATCTAAACACTTGATTCGGGTTTGTAGTTATCTCGGGTTTTACTGTGTATGTTTCCTGGATCATTGTGGCAGCTTTTATAGCTTGTGTGACCAACTCCAATATTCGTTCTTCAGTTAGCGTAGGCTTTACCTTGCCTGGCGTGCTAGTGGCAGCTACAAAAGCTGGGGTCGTCAATGCGGGACTTCCTTGGCCAGGATCTTTCATCGGTATGGTTCCTAGGCGTCCCATTGGCTCGTATAAGAGCTCCATCTTCCTCTGTTGACATAATTGTACTTCCTCCCAAAGCCTTGCTTGTTCCTTAGCATCCATTAAAGTTGCGGGTCTTGTGAGGCTGATATGCTGCTGTGCCGTAGGATCTCTCAATCCCGCGATGAATCTTCTCTTCAATGTCTTATCGTTTGGGGCATTCGCGCCCATCTTTCTTACCAACGTTTCCATTCTCTGAATGTAGTTATCGATGCTCTCATTGACTCCCTGTTGCAAGTAATCCATCTGTTGGGCCAATCTATCTTGGAAGCCTTGTCTTCGAAACTTTGCCAAGAAGGCTTCCTTGAGCATCTGATACGTTCCACGCTCTTGTGGTGTCAAATTCCCATACCAATTGGCTGCTTCATCACGAAGAATAGCCGGAAAAATCCTCAACCTTTGACCCTGGTCAACTACCTCATTGGCAACACAAGTAACCTCAAACAGTTGGATAAAACTATCAGGATCCTCGCCCCAAGCACCTGAGAACTTGGTGAAGTCCCCCAAGTGAACCGAAATCCGCTGAGCCATTTCGAACAGAGGTGTGATGTCAATATCACTTCGATCCCAGAAATTTAGCGCACGTGGCCTCAGGATCCCTCCTTCAAACTTCCGCACTTGATTCGCGACTCTCCTACGGGAGTACACGTTTTGGCAGATTTCTTCGAGCTAGTTGAGGTTGACTCACCTTGTGATTCCCACCTCTTCCTTTCTCTTTCAAGGGCTCTTCTCTGAGGGCGTTCCTCTCTTTGCGTTTGTGTTGCTCCTGAGGATGAGCTCCCCTCCCTCATGTACTAGATCTGGGGTCCACAAGCTCGGCCAACATGTGGCGCTAGGCGAACCTATGGCACTCTCTTATAGAGACGTGCCAAGCTTTTTCCCGGCAAACGCACCAAAATGATATCCTCTTAGTCCAAGCGAAAGTGCATATGCTCAATAATATTTTGCCCAAACTTTCTAATGCTATGTTATATTTGATCGCTCTAAGTCCACAACTTAGCTCCAATGTATCGGTGGAGAAGAGGGAAAATACATGAACAACTGAATGTCCGACTCTTGTGGTGACTTCTCGCAACCTCACTCTCTCTTTACTCACGCTTTTCAATTCCACTTAATTCCTTGTTCTCTCTCTTTCACTTGCTCCTGCCTTAACACACTTCCCGACTTCCTTTTGCTCTTATTTCTTTTTGGCCTTCCCCTCTCTCGCACGCGCTCTTCTATTCCACAATGGGCTCTCTTCTACCCATGCACCCCTAATACACTTGCACAACACGCATGCATCCACTCACTTACACACATGTACACACACTCATTCACATCTCTTTACTCTCCTATTTTTCTTACTCTTCCAAACGCACATACACATGTGTATTCGTATACCCTCATTCTCCCATCACACATGCCCTCTTATCTATGCACCCCACCTTGCTCCCATCTCCTATCACGCACTCGCACACCCCTTCACTTACACTTCCTTTCTTACTCTCCCTCTCACACATACACTTGTACACGGATACTCCCGTACACTACCCCTTTCCGTAGCCCTTCCTCCCTTATGCACACCCTCCATGCACTCACCTATACATTCACACATTCATTCTCACACCCAATTGTATGCATCTACCCATACCCACACGTACTTACTTTCTTGCACTTTCCCTCTCGCTCACTCTATCACTCTCTCACACACCTACCCCGAACACACATGCACTCACACACACCCTCGCTCCTCTTCTCTCTCCCTCTCTCCCTCTATCTATCCTCCCTTTCCACTCTTACATACACATGTCCCAATACACACGTGCACTTGCACGCACCCACTTCCACTATCATACAAATCTATTCACACACATGGACTTCCTCTTTTTCTCATGCAGGTTTTTTAGAAGTTAAATCAAGGAGAACACGTGACTTTAAGAGAGCTATGACAACAGCGAATCACATCCACCTATATCGCACGTCTTTATATCTTCTAGCAATACCTCAAGTTTGCTACAAAAAACAAATCCATGATTTCCCACTTGTAATGTTGCTAGCACCGGAGCTGTCTCTTAGCAAGGATTTGCTTCTCAATACCAATGGGGATGGTGAATCCCTTTTATCCCAATAAGAATGCGCAAGCGAAGGTTAGCCCATTTCCCAGATTTTCGTCAGCTTGGTTAGCTTTGCATAATCGCTTTACTCTATATCTACAGCAATTGATCTACAAAAGTTGATTAAGACTATTCCTTCGTTGAGGTTCACACTTTTAATATTCCATTTTCATGGGAGGCTACATCATGCTACAAACCCTCAGGCATGTTCGATATCTTACGAATCTCTCTTCTAAACTCAGTACATAACCAATACTTCACATTTGTTTTAGAGACACAAAATGAATTTCGAGGAACTTACAAAAAGTATATATCTGCGTTGGAATGTTTGTCAGAGTTGAAACTCCTCACTAAAGTAGATGCAGAACTAGCTTAGAAAAAACAAACTCCAATGGAGATTGAAATCGATTGCGCTACTGCTGCCCGCATGTAAGGAGTTCCGATTGGGGTTTCTCTTATGATAAACTGTTGACAATTAATGCTACTATATCTGCCATCATTAGTCTTCCTCCCAAGTGTGGTGAGGTCGTTGTTTTCGTTTATCAAAAGCACTCCATTCACTCACAACGGCACGAACTCATTGGAATATCAGATGAGACTGATGTAGAAAGGATCTCTCTTTAGATCTCCAGCTCTGTCATGATTCAGCGTGCTATTTCCGCTTGCTTGACTGTCGCTACTGAATTTTTTGAATATGAAAAAATTCCTGATATATGTGCACACCCATCCGAAAAAATTCCTGAAAAAATTCCTAATATATATGTTGTCTAAAGTAGGAGTTCTTTCCCCCCATGCTTAACATCTCTTAATTGAAGTGTCTAGATCGGAGCACAAAGATTGTGATTCCAATTGATTCCCCATCATGCGCAGCTCCTGCAAATATCCACGTTCGGTCCTCCTTCAACCCACAATGAAATCTCTAAAACTGTAGGTCCGCTTTGTGAGGGTAGCTGTTCCTCCCTTCATCATTAAGTTCAAGAGCACCTCTATCCGTGTCGTTCTCTCTATCTTGATTTATGCCATCGTCTCCTTCGCTACTCTGGTCCTAGTTCAAATGTTGCTCACACAGAAAATTCCATTGCTTCCGATGTCCATTTTGATATGAAGCACTCAAAATATTAAGCATGCCCCCTAACAAAACAAGCTTTCAGCTGTCTCTAAGCGCCATGCCTATGCAGATCCCACCAGTCAATTTCTACTGCTCTCTCTTTGGAAAAACCTGCTACCTCTGATTTTTTTCGTTTTGCCCCCCCTCTTTACTTCCGAGCTACCCTGCGCAACAACAAAAGACTCTCTGAGAAATGAAGAAGCTCCTCCTTGTAGCTGTCCTCTCTCGAACCCGTCTTCTCCTCTACCTCCTGCCCCTAGCGCACAAAGGCTAGTCGAAACACCTGAATATCGGCTAAAAAAGAGAATACAAATCGTCTATGAGCATGCGGAGAAACCCAAGAATGACATCTCAGAAAGGAAGCACTTCATTGTCCCGTTCATGGCCAGCTCCTGCACGATTAGCTATAGGCTTTTTGCACGCGATAGAAAACCTTCTTCCTTTTCGAAAAACTTCCCCCCCCCCATCGACTGAACTTTTTTCCCCCTTATCTGTACATCGGCGCCCAAAATACTTTGTCACCTTCTATAGTAGTGGCCAACAGAATTAAAAGAAACAACCTCCTCCTTTCTGCAAAAAAACGGACAATGGACCATTCATATGACAATTGAAACGGACAGCCCATTGTATGTATTCTCTCCAAATGTATGATGCATCATGAATAAGTCATCACATGATAAAGATTATTTGCAGCATGCACTTCTCATTAAGAGTTCCTCCAAGTTCTGCTTGAACTTGATTCCAGCTTCTGAACATTTCCCGCTTCATGACTCTTCACCATATTGAAGAAGATGCCGCCGAGTAAATTGCTGCAGATGCTCTTGAACATAGTTTGCCAGCAACCCTCCAAGCCCGCCCATTGACGACACCTGGTGCTCGGATATTTTTCTCAGTAAATCCAAGTAAATTCAATGAATTAAGCAACAGCTGCAAGTTCAAGTGAGGATGGGCTCCATTGACACAAGCATTTTGTTTCAGATACTTGAATTCACTGGTTTCCTTGAGCCCCAACTCCTCATGCAAAGAAACATCTGCTCCCTTCTAGCACTACATCCTAGTGCTTCTCTTCGTCATAACACCCACTTTCCCTTCAAGATACTTGTGATCAAACATGTATTCTACACCCCGAAAGCATATTAGTGCATAAAAGTCAACCATTTCTTTGAGCTAACATACTCCCCTCTTCTTAATTGCGAAGTCGTCCTTGACGAGCCACTTTTGCTGCAATATAATCCAACAGCCATGAGAATGTCAGTGTACAACTTATTTACATACCTCTTCATCGAGCCATCACTCCAACGGAACCTGCACTCATTGAAGCTATTAGTGCTAAAAAAAATCACTCATGAATACATACAAATCATTCACTTCAAAATGATCCAAGAACATGCACATATATGCAACTCCAATTCCAACATGTATCAAATTTCTCATGCATTGCATTATGAAAATACTCTCAACCAAATTAACACATTCATACCTTTCCATGTCTTACACATACAGCTGTCATTGTGAAGAAACAGAAACGGAAATACTGAAATAAACAACAACAACTGAAATGAATCCAACAGGAGATGCAACATACCCAAAATGCATACCCCATTATTGCACCTACCATTGGCTATGTACAGTTATTCCATGACTAGACGTTCCCGAAGAATCCCCATCGTCGTCCTATAAAAGCCATCGAGATTCGAGTACAAGTCAAGACCTACATAAAAACCCGAGAGTGCCCCACACATTGGAAAACCCTCGGATAAAGCACACAAGTTATAAAGCAAAACCGTTGCATTACCTTGGTAAAGCCTCATCCATAAGTACATATAGAGTCTCCGTGCCTTCAAGAATGTTGATTCAAAGTGAGCTGATCTATCACAAGCCATCACATACCAATCACACAAGCAAATAACGTTCCCTTCTAGGCGATCATCGCCCTCTCCTCTCTCTCTCTCTCCCCCTCAGGAGTGGGGAATAATTTCATTGGTAAATTTTATTTTAATCACACGTTGGCCTACGTTGACATTGGATGCGATTCGTGGACCTGACCACCCGATCAGGTTGATTCCACCCATCTACCAATGCAATGCAGCGCACAACACACAAACACACAATGATAACACATAACATATATCAGCTAGCCCATAACGAAGCTGGATACGGCTCGTGGTCGTGACTACCCAGCCACGATGGCTCCACCTACCTACCAACCCGTTATGGCGCGTAGCTAAGACATAAACATATACATCCCAAGCCTATGGCGAAACTAGCTGCGGCTCGTGGTCCTAACCACCCGGCTAGGATAAATCCACCCACCTACTAGCCCACCATAGCGCATTGGTACGATCACAACAACACAAATTTTTTCTTTTCTTTTCTTTTTCTTCTCTTTTTTTTTTCATAGTTAATTAATTTACCCAAGTCCTGAGAATTAAGGAGAGGAAGAAAGGGATTTTTCTCACTTTTCCCACACATGCATGCAAACATATACACTCTAGCCTTTGACAGATCAACCACCTCTTCACTCCATTCCCTCAATTACAGACACTACATATGTATTCATCGAGTTGACTTTTCACTTGGTAACTACA
The DNA here is from genome assembly GCA_020310875.1 of Ceratopteris richardii. Lineage (NCBI taxonomy): Eukaryota > Viridiplantae > Streptophyta > Polypodiopsida > Polypodiales > Pteridaceae > Ceratopteris > Ceratopteris richardii. Next base: position 79,594,760 of record CM035413.1, read on the forward strand.
GCCGGCTATGCCTTGGTCCCTTGTATACCTATCCTTAGATGCTCTAGAATGTGAGTCTCTGGGGTGTCTCATGTAGCCTCACATCGTACTCGCATCCCAATGACTTCCCTAGGGGGCGAGTCAGGCTCAACTTCAGGAGCTCCGTCATCACTTCCTATCGTCAACACATCTGCCCAAGCCCAAGTGATATCGTTCTCTTCGTTAGGCATTTCCCTCGAAGGGTCGAAATAGTAATAATGATCCCCCACCCATCCTACATGTCGGGTCAGGTATTCCTCAAAACACTCACTATAAAACATAACATCCAAACCCTGGTTTATGAAGCATACTAGCCAATGCGCTTCCTCCACATCATATTCCGTCTCAAAGTCGTCGACATCTATGTCCATGCGGGCGAATGTTTGGTCCCGAGAAATATATCCTTAGCTCGTACAAATAGAGTTGAGTTATTTGATCTGCCATTTTATTACCTAGCTCCTAACAGTCTCTGCGCAACACACAAAAATAATTAGAAGTCCAAAATTCCTGAGCTAGCAAGGAAGAAAATTTATGACCCACAAATCATAGCTTACATATGCACACACATATATATATATAACTATACATCTATGTACAAGGAGTCTACTTCGTCCTTTTGCTTGGATCTCGTTTGGCTTCTCCCGTCCTAATGTCACGTGAAATCTGGTTTAACTCGAAGCGCGTTAACCTTCACGGGAGCACATTCTTCTCCTAAATCTTGAATTTGCATGGAACCGTTGGAGTTGAGTTCCACCACCTTAAACGGTTCTGCCCATCTTGTCTGTAACTTCCCCGGGAATTTATAATATTTACTATCATAGACTAGCACCAAGTCTCCTTCTTGAATCACATAGGTCTTGAGATTCTTGTCATGCCTCTCCTTACATCTTCTCTGAATAGCTTCCAGACTTTGCTGTGCAATGAGTCTCTTTTCTTCTAGCTTGACCAGTTGTATGTACCTCTCCTTTAATGACTCTTCCTCTCCCAGCCTAGCCTCGATGGCCACTCTTAATGTCGGCACTTCTTTTTCGATGGGAAAGATGGCTTCCTCGCCATATACTAGGGAGAATGGGGTACTCTTAGTCGTCACTCGGTAGGATGTTCGATATGCCCACAAGGCTTCTAAAAGTCTCTCATCCCAGTCTCTCCTATGCACAGCTACTGTCTTTGTTAGAATCTGTTCCAGAACTTTGTTGGTGACCTCCACTTGTCCATTCGCTCTCGGATAATATGGAGTACTTTTTCTGTTTAATCTTATATAATTCCATTAACTCCTTGATCAATTTGTTGACAAAATGTGTTCCTCTATCACTCACTATATCCAACGGGCATCCGAATCGAGTGATAATTTGTTCATACAAAAATTTGGCCACATCAACAGCTCGGTCAGTCTTCAGAGCTTTGGCCTCTACCCACTTGGTAACATAGCCAAAGCAGACCAAAATATACCTATTAGACCAACGTCTTGAGGGAGGATCAATAGGCCCCACAAAATCAATTCCCCACTTTTCAAAAGGCTTAAGAGCAAGCACTGGCGTAAGAGGAGCTGCATGTGCTAATGTTGGTTTGCCCATTCTTTGGCATTTGTCGCATTTCTTGCAGTATGTGTGAGAGTCTTTGAACAGCGTTGGCCACCAATACCCAGCCAATAAAATCTTTCTTGCCGTCAGTTCACCAGCAAAATGCCCACCGCAGGGTTCATCATGTAATGCTCTCAACACTAGGGTTGCTTCTTCTTCCTCGAGACACCTCCGATAAATGCTTTCATGTACAAAATATCGATAGAGCTGCCCCCCAATGATGCTATGGTGCTTCGCCAATGCTAACAGTTTTTGCTTCTCTCTCTTGATTGCTCCTGGCGGATATTTAGTGGTGCACAAGAAGTTCACCAAGTCGGCATACCAAGGTACTTTAGCATCGACTTGGAGTAGATGTCCATCAGGAGCATCGTCGGGCACACGAGAGATTGGCTCCTCATTAACAATTCGAGATAAATGGTCAACCAATATATACGCTTTGCCTGGTTTGGTTACCACTGTGAACTGAAATTCTTGGAGGAGTAGCATCCACCTCATCAATCGCCCTGATAGCTCGGGTTTATTAATGATATACTTAAGGGCTTCATGATCCACATAAAACATGAAATGCTTTCCCATCAAGTAATGCCGATACTTGTTTACCGCAAAGATCATCGAGAGGCATTCCTTCTCTGTAGTCGTGTAGTTCCTCTCAGTGCTATTCAAGTTGCGACTTGCGTAATAAATAGGGTGGTCCAACTTCTTTTCATCGGCTTGGCATAGCACTGCTCCAACCGCAGTATGAGAAGCATCTGTGTGCACATGAAATTCTTTCATCCAATCAGGTGCTACTAAAATTGGCGCATTTATCAATTTATTTTTGATCAATTCAAAAGCAACCTGACACTCTCCAGTCCATTGGTATTGTTGGTCTTTCCTCAAAAGATTCGTCAGTGGTGCTGCTATTGATGCAAAATTTAATATAAATCGTTGATAATAATTAGCATGCCCCAAGAATCCTCTAAGTTGCCGCAAGTTTTGAGGAGGTGGAAGTTGTCCAATTTTTTCCACTTTATCCTCGTCAACTGCGATCCCTTTTTCGGAAATAACATGTCCCAAAAGCAATCCTCTTCGTACTCCAAATGTACACTTTTCAGGATTTAATGCGATGCCTTTTTTGATGCTTCTTCTTAAAATAGCTTCGATCCTCTCCATCATGTTTTCATCATTACCCCTGATTGCAAAATCATCGAGGAATATCTCCATCCAATCCTGCAAATAGTCTTGATATGCAGCTATCATTGCCCTCTGGAATGTGGCCGGTGCATTGCATAATCCAAATGCCATCACACGATATGCATACGTACCCCATTCTGTGGTGAAAGTAGTTTTTGATTGATCCTCCTCATGGATTTGGATCTAGTTGTACCCATTGAAACCATCCAAAAATGAGTACAATTTATGGCCAGCCACTCTGTCCAGGATTTGATCAGTAAACGGCAAAGGGAAGTGATCCTTCTTTGTGCGCTCGTTCAACTTTCGATAATCTATGCAAATACGAATTTTCTTATTTTTCTTCGGAACCACTACAATTGGTGATACCCACTCGCTGGATGCGATGGGATATATAAATCCTGCCTCCAATAACTTAGTCAATTCCAGCTTGATCAATTCCGAATAGACTGGATTTGTCCGCCTAAGTCGTTGACATATTGGTCGGGTGCCTTCTTCCAAATCTATATAATGTTGGCAGATTCGGGGATCAATTCCTCTCAGATCACTGTATGACCATGCAAAGGCCTTGCTGAAATTTTTGAGTACCAATTTAATGCAATCTCGTACTCCATTTGGTAGCTGCGACCCCACGCTCAAGAACTTTTCTGGAAAAACTTCCCATTTTTCCACCTGAGTTTCTCGCGAATATTCCTTATTCCTTGATGACGTTGTGATTGGAAAGTGTTCCCCGATCACGCGTGCATGGTTGGCCAGTAAATCATTGTTTTGTTCTTTTTCAACTGCACCCAATTTCTTTAGTTCAACTTTTGCAATGGCTTCCCACACTTTAGTTTTACTTTCCGCTTCTCTGTCTGATTGTCGACTTCTCCTTAGAAGCTCTTCTTCTAGCATTCTAACCCTTTCTCTCAACTGTTGCACTTCCATTGTCGGAGCTAACTCCAGTTTCAACTCTTCTTTTGAAGTTCCCTTCTCCAGGGATTGAGTAGCTTTATTTTCCTTTGCGTCTATACTCAACATGTAGCACTCAAATTCACTCATGTGTGTCAACCATCCTAGCAACTCCTGATCTGAGTCATCCTTGTAACATAGTGGATCTTTGTACTCACCCACTTTCGCATGTTGGAGGTTGGCCAATTGCAGATTAAATCCATCCTGTAAAAGGTCCTTGGAAGTCTCCGTGCGCAGGGCAAATCTTACGCGCGCCATTTCTTGTCTAACCTTTTCCTTTGCTTTTTGCTCCCTTTCCTCAGCTGTTGTCGAGTTCTTGCCGGTCAAGTTTGGAGACACTTGAAGTTGTATTCGATCAGCCTTCGGTCCAATTGTGATAAATCCTGTGCGCCAATCGTGCACACATTCGGCTTGCACCAGCCATGGCCGTCCAAGTAAGATCGAGAAGGTAGCCTCTGAGGTCCTTGGTCTTACTATCAGATAATCAACTTTAAACTCTAGACCGCCCACAGCTGTACTTACATTCTTCAAAAGACCCGCAGGCTTCACTTGTGTTTGATCTGCCATTCTCAAGGACATCGGAGTTTCTTCCATGTAGTTGAGGCCCAAAGCTTTCATCATGAACTCAGTCATTAAGTTGACTGCGGCTCCACTATCTAACTGAGCACCGGGGACTGCATACCCTTTGATCTCGACTGTCACAGCTGGAGCATTCGAATCAATTTGCGTTGTAATGCTTTGAATGATCCCTTGGACATCTTTATCTTGTCTCTTTTTATCTCGAGCTTTCCTCGGCTTCTTAATATATTCATTGTAGAATTGTTTCCTATATGCAGGTGAACATTTCAGCAATGTGCCAATGTCTAGCGTGACTTCCGTGTCAGCGAGCAGTTTTACGATGTCCACTTCCTCCGAACTTTGTCTTTCCTTTCTACACTTCAGTGCCCTTAATCTTTTAGGGAATGGTGCTATGCCTGGCACAAACTCCTTGGTCACTGGTGGAAGAATCTCTATCTCTTCCCCATCCTCAAACTCTTGCTGCTCAGCAAATCCTCCAACTTGGTTTTCTACCTCTCCATGCTCAGTTATCTTCTCTGATCTCGCTTCTTCACTTTCGCCTTCTCGATGTTTCTTTGAATACTCTTAGGTCCTTGTGACTACTGCCACAATTGGCTCTTTATGTGATTTCTTGGCCTCGTAAGCATCCACAAAGTGCATTGACGAGCTAGAGCCTTCTTGAGGGTTCGGTGTCTTGAACACTACTCCAATCGTAGGAACGTGCTCTTGAGCTCTCGATGTGGAATGCATCTGAGTATCAACATAATTCGAGGACCCTACTGGTCCTTTTTCCTTGCCGACGGCGGCTCTTCGTTTTGGACAATCTTCATCAAAGTGGCCCTCTCCACTACAGTACCTACATAGTGGGGTATAATCAATTGGTTTCTTTTTGTTTGGACATCTAGATTGAGTATGGCCAAAGCCATGGCATCTCCAGCACTGGATTGGACCATCTCTTCTTTGATCACGTGCGGCTCCTCTTGGATAGTCTCCTCCTTGACCCTGAGCACCATATCCATAAGTAGGTCTGTTTTCCCAACGGGATGTAGGTGGGACACTTTGAGCGGGCAATCCCGTGTAAGGTCTTTCTCTTGTATCTCCCGATTTCATGGTCCTCTCTTCATAGGCTCTCTTGTTGTAACATCGGTCCTCTGTGTGATTTGTTCTTCCACAAAAAGTGCAATGCATTCTAGGTGGTGATCTATCTGTGAATACTCTTGAGACTGTAGGGCATTCTGAAGCCAAATGGCCGTAACCATGGCACTTTCCACACCATGTGTTTGATCTAAACACTTGATTCGGGTTTGTAGTTATCTCGGGTTTTACTGTGTATGTTTCCTGGGTCATTGTGGCAGCTTTTATGGCTTGTGTGACCAACTCCAATATTCGTTCTTCACTTAGCGCAGGCTTTACCTCGCCTGGCGTGCTAGTGGCAGCTACAAAAGCTGGGGTCGTCAATGCGGGACTTCCTTGGCCAGGATCTTTCATCGGTATGGTTCCTGGGCCTCCCATTGGCTCGTATAAGAGCTCCATCTTCCTCTGTTGACATAATTGTACTTCCTCCCAAAGCCTTGCTTGTTCCTTAGCATCCATTAAAGTTGCCGGTCTTGTCAGGCTGATATGCTGCTGTGCCGTAGGATCTCTCAATCCCGTGATGAATCTTCTCTTCAATGTCTTATCGTTTGGGGCATTCGCGCCCATCTTTCTTACCAACGTTTCCATTCTCTGAATGTAGTTATCGATGCTCTCATTGCCTCCCTGTCGCAAGTAATCCATCTGTTGGGCCAATCTATCTTGGAAGCCTTGTCTTCGAAACTTTGCCAAGAAGGCTTCCTTGAGCATCTGATACGTTCCACGCTCTTGTGGTGTCAAATTCCCATACCAATTGGCTGCCTCATCACGAAGAATAGCCGAAAAAATCCTCAACCTTTGACCCTGGTCAACTACCTCATTGGCCTCACAAGTAACCTCAAACAGTTGGATAAAACTATCAGGATCCTCGTCCCAAGCACCTGAGAACTTGGTGAAGTCCCCCAAGTGAACCGAAATCCGCTGAGCCATTTTGAACAGAGGTGTGATGTCAATATCACTTCGATCCCAGAAATTTAGCGCACGTGGCCTTAGGATCCCTCCTTCAAACTTCTGCACTTGATTCGCGACTCTCCTACGGGAGTACACGTTTTGGTAGATTTCTTCGAGCTAGTTGAGGTTGACTCACCTTGTAATTCCCACCTCTTCCTTTCTCTTTCAAGGGCTCTTCTCTGAGCGCGTTCCTCTCTTTGCGTTTGTGTTGCTCCTGAGGATGAGCTCCCCTCGCTCATGTACTAGATCTTGGGTCTGCAAGCTCGGCCAACATGTGGTGCTAGGCGAACCTATGGCACTCTCTTATAGAGACGTGCCAAGCTTTTTCCCCGCAAACACACCAAAATGATAGCCTCTTAGTCCAAGCGAAAGTGCATATGCTCAATAATATTTTGCCCAAACTTTCTAATGCTATGTTATATTTGATCGCTCTAAGTCCACAATTTAGCTCCAATGTATCGGTGGAGTAGAGGGAAAATACATGAACAACTGAATGTCCGACTCTTGTGGTGACTTCTCGCAACCTCACTCTCTCTTTACTCACACTTTCCAATTCCACTTAATTCCTCGTTCTCTCTCTTTCACTTGCTCCTGCCTTAACACACTTCCCGACTTCCTTTTGCTCTTATTTCTTTTTGGCCTTCCCCTCTCTCGCACGCGCTCTTCTATTCCTCAATGGGCTCTCTTCTACCCATGCACCCCTAATACACTTGCACAACACGCATGCATCCACTCACTTACACACATGTACACACACACTCATTCACATCTCTTTACTCTCCTATTTTTCTTACTCTTCCAAACGCACATACACATGTGTATTCGTATACCCTCATTCTCCCATCACACATGCCCTCTTATCTATGCACCCCACCTTGCTCCCATCTCCTATCACGCACTCGCACACCCCTTCACTTACACTTCCTTTCTTACTCTCCCTCTCACACATACACTTGTACACGGATACTCCCGTACACTACCCCTTTCCCTATTCCTTCCTCCCTTATGCACACCCTCCATGCACTCACCTATACATTCACACATTCATTCTCACACCCAATTGTATGCATCTATCCATACCCACACGTACTTACTTTCTCGCACTTTCCCTCTCGCTCACTCTATCACTCTCTCACACACCTACCTCGAACACACATGCACTCACACACACCCTCGCTCCTCTTCTCTCTCTCTCTCTCCCTCTATCTATCCTCCCTTTCCACTCTTACATACACATGTCCCAATACACACGTGCACTTGCACGCACCCACTTCCACTATCATACAAATCTATTCACACACATGGACTTCCTCTTTTTCTCATGCAGGTTTTTTAGAAGTTAAATCAAGGAGAACACGTGACTTTAAGAGAGCTATGACAACAGCGAATCACATCCACCTATATCGCACGTCTTTATATCTTCTACTAGCAATACCTCAAGTTTGCTACAAAAAAACAAATCCATGATTTCCCACTTGTAATTTTGCTAGCACCGGAGCTGTCTCTTAGCAAGGATTTGCTTTTCAATACCAATGGGGATGGTGAATCCCTTTTATCCCAATAAGAATGCGCAAGCGAAGGTTAGCCCATTTCCCAGATTTTTGTCAGCTTGGTTAGCTTTGCATAATCCCTTTACTCTATATCTACAGCAATTGATCTACAAAAGTTGATTAAGACTATTCCTTTGTTGAGGTTCACACTTTTAATATTCCATTTTCATGGGAGGCTACATCATGCTGCGAACCCTCAGGCATGTTCGATATCAACGAATCTCTCTTCTAAACTCAGTACATAACCAATACTTCACATTTGTTTTAGAGACACAAAATGAATTTCGAGGAACTTACAAAAAGTATATATCTACGTTGGAATGTTTGTCAGAGTTGAAACTCCTCACTGAAGTAGATGCAGAACTAGCTTAAAAAAAACAAACTCCAATGGAGATTGAAATCGATTGCGCTACTGCTGCCCGCATGTAAGGAGTTCCGATTGGGGTTTCTCTTATGATAAAATGTTGACAATGAATGTTACTATATCTGCCATCATTAGTCTTCCTCCCTAGTGTGGTGAGGTCTTTGTTTTCGTTTATCAGAAGCACTCCATTCACTCACAACAGCACGAACTCATTGGAATATCAGATGAGACTGATGTAGAAAGGATCTCTCTTCAGATCTCTAGCTCTGTCATGATTCAGCGTGCTATTTCCTCTTGCTTGACTGTCGCTACTGAATTTTCTGAACATGAAAAAATTCCTGATATATGTGCACACCCATCCGCTCATGTTGTCTAAAATAGGAGTTCTTTCCCCCGATGCTTAACATCTCTTAATTGAAGTGTCTGGATCGGAGCACAAAGATTGTGATTCCAATTGATTCCCCATCATGCGCAGCTCCTGCAAATATCCACGTTCGGTCCTCCTTCAACCCACAATGAAATCTCTAAAACTGTAGGTCCGCTTTGTGAGGGTAGCTGTTCCTCCCTTCATCATTAAGTGCAAGAGCACCTTTATCTGTGTCGTTCTCTCTATCTTGTTTTATGCCATCGTCTCCTTCGCTACTCTGGTCCTAGTTCAAATGTTGCTCACACAAAAAATTCCATTGCTTCCGATGTCCATTTTGATATGAAGCACTCAGACTATTAAGCATGCCCCCTAACAAAACAAGCTTTCAGCTGTCTCTAAGCGCCATGCCTATGCAGATCCCGCCAGTCAATTTCTACTGCTCTCTCTTTGGAAAAACCTGCTACCTTTGATTTTTTTCGTGTTGCCCCCCTCTTTACTTCCGAGCTACCCTGCCCAGCAGCAAAAGACTCTCTGAGAAATGAAGAAGCTCCTCCTTGTAGCTGTTCTCTCTCGAACCCGTCTTCTCCTCTACCTCCTGCCCCTAGCGCACCAAGGCTAGTAGAAACACCTGAATGTTGGCTAAAAAAGAGAATACAAATCGTCTATGAGCATGCGGAGAAACCCAAGAACGACATCTCAGAAAGGAAGCACTTCATTGTCCAGTTCATGGCCAGCTCCTGCACGATTAGCTATAGGCTTTTTGCACGCGATAGAAAACCTTCTTCCTTTTCGAAAAACTTCCCCCCCCCCCATTGACTGAAATTTTTTCCCCCTTATCTGTACATCGGTGCCCAAAATACTTTGTCGCCTTCTATAGTAGTGGCCAACAGAATTAAAAGAAACAACCTCCTCCTTTCTGCAAAAAAACGGACAATGGACCATTCATTTGACAACTGAAACGGACAGCCCATTGTATGTATTCTCTCCAAATGTATGATACATCATGAATAAGTCATCACATGATAAAGATTATTTGCAGCATGCACTTCTCATTAAGAGTTCCTCCAAGTTCTGCTTGAACTTGATTCCAGCTTCTGAACATTTCCCGCTTCATGACTCTTCACCATATTGAAGAAGATGCCGCCGAGTAAATTGCTGCAGATGCTCTTGAACGTAGTTTGCTAGCAACCCTCCAAGCCCGCCCTTGACGGCACCTGGTGCTCGGATATTTTTCTTCGTAAATCCAAGTAAATTCAATGAATTAAGCAACAGCTGCAAGTTCAAGTGAGGATGGGCTCCATTGACACAAGCATTTTGTTTCAGATACTTGAATTCACTGGTTTCCTTGAGCCCCAACTCCTCATGCAAAGAAACATCTGCTCCCTTCTAGCACTACATCCTAGTGCTTCTCTTCATCATAACACCCACTTTCCCTTCAAGATACTTGTGATCAAACATGTATTCTACACCCCAAAAGCATATTAGTGCATAAAAATCAACCATTTCTTGAGCTAACAAAGACAATGGATAAAGCTTTACACTCCCCATGATGATTAGTGATTTGAAATTTTGCTTTGCCTTTGATGGGGAGACTTTTGTTGTTGCCCAAATAGACTTCACGAGTGTGATCTTTGATCTCTTGGAAGGCGTTGCGATCTTTGCACATATGAGATGTGGCTCCACTATCAAAGATCCATTTGCGTGAGGAGCTCGAGGTAATTAGGGCATTGGCTTCTATGGAGATAGATGGGTCTTCACTGGAATAGTGAGACCTATGTTGAGAGGATTTTGATTAGTTCTTAGAGGTAGAGGTAGAGATATTCTTATTTTTGTAGCAAAATTTCTCAAGATGACCTATTTTACCATAGTAATTCTAGCTAAACTTCTTTGATGAAGTGCTTGAACCTTGTTTAGGTGTGTTCCTAGAGTTGTAACTAGCATGTTTGGCCTTGTGGAATGGTAAATTGGCTTTGATCATGGTTTCTTGTGAGGATGTTGACTTTGTTTGAGAGTCGTGGAGGATCAAAAGTTGCCAAACCTCTTCCCAAGTCAATGCTTGGCCGCGATTATAAAGGATTGTCACAAAAGTTTCATAAGATCATGAGATCTTATGGAGAAGGTGAATGACCATGCCCTTGCTAGAAACTTGTGGGCCACACAACATGAGCTTGCATTGATGATCTTCAAAGGTGGCAATAACTTTAGTAATGGGATCGTGGGGCCTAATTGAGAGGTTGTGAAAGTCGGCCTCTAAGGTGTAGATTTTTGAAGGAGTTTTGTCCTCCTAAAGTTATTGAAAAACCTTCCAAGCTTTGTGGGATATTTGCAAGAGGTAATATGGCCCTTGGTCAACTCACTGCAAGCTAAAAGTTAATGTCCTAAAGTTGTCTTGTCTTTGACATTCCAAACATTCCAAGACTAGATCACTCTCCTTGTCTAACTCAGGCTCTATTCCTTCAACTAATTCATATAATAGGTTGGTATAAAGGTATGCAATAATAGTATCTTTCCATAGATTGTAGTTGGTTCCATTTAATCGATCATCCTTTGGCATAAAAATCAGCATAAATGGGGATAAGTACCATTGACTTGAAGACATCTCATTCGAGATTGTAGAAATTGTTGCCATCGAAAATAAATAATCACACTTGCAAAATGAATTCGGAATTTGCACAAAAGTTGAGATGGGGTAGGTGGGCTTAGAGTAGCCCTACACTTGCTTGTTGGGTGTGTGTAGAAGTGCGAGAGATACACAAGAAGCACACACAAGGAGCACAAACGCTGCAAGACACGCAAAGAAGACGATGGCTGAAATAGCTCTTTCTATTGATCGATGAACTGAACTGAAGTAAGAGCTGAATAATATCCCTAAGTACAAAGTACCACCACATATGAGAGTATCAAGTATGTGGTAACATGGGGAAAAAACCTCTAGTCAACACTAGAGTAAAAAGTGCCCATGTATAGGGAAAAGGTTCACATCAAAGCTACTCGAGGAACACATAAGTGTAACAAACCCCCCTGGAGCGAATGATGTGAACACATACAGGGAGTGACAGATCAGCCCCCACAAGGTAACAAGCCTAAAGCTTTGCGAAAAGCTTCAAACTTTTCCCGTGGAAGAGCTGTGGTGAATATGTCTGCCACATTATCTTGTGTAGGCACATATACCAAATCAATATCTCCTACATGAAGGTGCTCTCTCACATAGTGATAATGCACCTCAATATGTTTGGTCCGTGCATGAAACATTGGGTTTCGTGCAACAGCCAAAGCACTCTGACTATCTGTGAGAATATGCGTAGCAACATCAATCTCCATGCAAAGATCCATCAATAGGCGTCTTAGCCATATACACTCCACTGTCGCTGTGAAAACTGCCCTATACTCAGCTTCACAACTCGATGTCGCCACTGTAGGTTGCTTCTTACTCAACCAAGATATGCATGAGTCTCCAAGGAAAAAGAAATTACCACTAGTGGACACGCGAGTATCATAACAACCAGCCCAATCACTATCTGTAAAAGCATGAAAGCATGGCTGAACATCTCTGCCATAAAAGAGACCTCAGCTCAAAGTGCCTCAGAGATATCTAAACACACGTTTCATTGCTTGCCAATGCTTAGTGCCAGGCCTATGCATGAATCGACTCAACTGGGAAATTGCACATTGTATATCCGGCCTTGTGTTGCATGCATATATAAGACATCCCAAAGCTTGCTGATAAAGAGAAGTATCAAATGCATCACTAGAATCCTCAACTGAGAACCTGAATCCTGTCTCAACTGGCTTACAATCCTCAAAGTCAAAACACTGAAGTAGTTTTTCAACATACTTTGCTTGATGCATAACAATTCCCCCCTCAACGGATACAAACTGGATGCCAAGATAGTATCTCAAAAGACCAAGATAAGTGACATCAAAAGTATGCTACAAATCAGCCATAAGAATGTCAAGTTTTGCATCACATGACCCAGTCAAGAGTATGTCATCGACATAAAGAACAAGCACTATAAGATCAGCCCCATTTTTGTGTACATAGAGTGTTCTTTCAATCGGACTACATGTGAAGCCAAGAACAATCAAGTGCTTATGTATTTTGTCATAGCATGCACGTGGAGCTTGCTTGAGACCATACAAAGCTTTATGCAAGCGACAAACCATATGCTCTTTCCCTTTCATAGAAAATCCAGGAGGTTGCTTCACATAAACCTCTTCTTGCAAATCTCCATTCATTCCAATTGATGCACTTTCCAACCTTGATGGGCAGCCAATGCAACCATGGTACGAATGGTAGTCATGCGTGAAGTAGGTGCAAAAGTTTCCTCATAGTCAATGCCATATTGTTGTGCATATCCTTTGGCAACCAATCTAGCTTTATAGCGATCAATGCTACCATCATATTTTCTCTTAATCTTGTAAACCCACTTTGTACCAATGGCATTCTTTCCTTTTGGCAATTCACATAACTCCCAAGTACCATTCCTATGTATGGAATCCATTTCTGATTGCATAGCACTCATCCATTGTGGATCGTCACATGCATCTTCAAAAGAAAGTGGCTCTTCATTACATGCTGTAGCAATAAGAGAATAATCCACATAATTACTTGATGCATGGTGAAAGCTTGATCTTGTTCTACCAAGTAAAGGTGCACTCAATTTGTTGTCCTGCAAAGTTTGTTTCAACCACTTTGGCATAGATTGTGCACTCTTGATAGACATGCGTTCACTATGTAAAACATCTTCAATATGTACATCATGCGTGGGCTGAATTTCATGCTCAATTTCAGCCATATTTTTATGCAAATGTTCAGCCATATGTGGCTGGAAATTTCCAGCAATTTGGACATTTTTTGACTGAATTTTTTTCAGCCATGTTTGGCTGGAAATTCTCTGCATTTTCAGCCCTATTTGGCTGGAATTTTTCAGCCCTTTGAACCTCAGTTGGCTGGTCTACATGGCCATAGTCAAGCGCACCATTTTGGAACAAAGGCATGAGTGTATCGAACACATCTTGTGAGCTAACTGTTGGCAGTTTTTTGCAAAAACTGAATTTTCAGCAAATACCACATCTCGACTCACAATAATTGTGTTCGTCAATGGATGGTACAACTGATATCCCTTACTTTCAGCACTATAACCAACAAATATACATTTCTTTGCCTTGTCATCAAGTTTGTGACGTTGTTGTGATGGCAAAAGAGCATATGCCAAACAACCAAACACACACATATGACTAACCATAGGCTTATGACCATTCCAAGCCTCATAAGGAGTGATGAATCTCAATGCTTTTGTAGGGTAGCGATTCAACACATAGTTTGTACACATGACCGCTTCCATGCAAAACTTATGAGGAAGATGCTTTCATTTAACCATACATCATGCCATTTCAAGTAAAGTTCTATTTTTACGCTCAGCAACACCATTTTGTTGAGGTGTATATGGCACGGTACATTGGTGTGAAATACCTTTTTCACGAAGAAAAGCATTAAACTCATGTGACATGTATTCCCCACCACGATCCGTGCGTAGAGTCAAAAGCTTTTGTGAAGAAAAATTTTTAGACATAGCTAAAAATGCTTTGAAGCAGGAAAATGCCTCATTCTTTGCTTTCATAGGATACACCCATGTATGGCGAGTAGCATCATCAATGAAGGTAACAAAATATACATGCTTCCCAAAAGATGGAGTCTTGACCGGACCACATACATCACTATGAACAAGTTGCAATTTTCGAGTAGTGTGTGTATGACTATCTTTTGGAAAAGAAGCACGATGCATTTTACCAAGAATGGAATTTTCACATGCATGCTTTTCAATGGACTCAAGTGTAGGCAAGCCAATAACCATGTCCTTCTTTTGCAAGTAGAGCAAACTATTGAAGTTTAAATGACCAAAACGAGCATGCCAAAGCTCCATTTCAGCCATGGAAGAAGTATGAGCAACTAAGGCATTCGAGGCAGCCCTCTTGTATGTATCCATGCGATACAAACCATTACATAATGTACCGAACATCACGATAACATCGCCATTGCTGAAATCATGAACCATACAATTATCATCAAGAAAGTGTACATGAAGTTTAGCTTTGGCAATCAACGGAACTGAAATTAAGTTCTTCTTGATACCGGGCACATACAATGCATTTTTCAAGAGAATCACACCTCCATTTGCAGCCGTAAGCTCAATTTCTCCTACTCCATTGTTTGCACACACCACATGTCCTCCTTTACGTGCATCTTTCAAAGAGGCAAAAAATCTTTTGCATGATGTTATGTGCTTTGAGGCACCACTATCAAAGAACCAATCCGAATCAGCCTCTGTTGGAAGCAGCCAGAGGCACAGACGACACGAAAGCATGTAACGACAGAGCAGGGAGCCAGTCGAATCGTTTTTCAAATAATTATGTTTTCAAATACTTTCCAAAAACCTCCAACAATGATTTTTATCACTATTGTAACATATGTAACATAGAAAATCCCATTTTGTAATCCATAGCTCCATTTTGTGCAAGCCGAGGAGTCCTCGAGCTTGAAGAGCTTAGGTAGAACAAGTGTATCAATTTTCGTTATTTTTAGATACCGTTTACCCTTCCAAATAGCATCTAGGACCTAATTTTTAACTATGCCGGTCACTAGATGTGAAACCGGTCAAAACTAGTCTAGAAACTATAAAAAGAGCTAGAGAGCTCATTTTTGAGGTTAGCTTGTTTGAGTAGAGAAGAGCTTAGAGCTATTTTGAACTTGTAAGAGTGTTCTTGAGTAATAGAATTGATTTCTCACCTTCCATTGTGTCTTGCTTGTCTCTTCGTAGTGTGTGTGTATGTGTGTGTGCATCTTTGTGCTTCTCACCTTCACTCTCACTTCATCTCACGTTCACGATCTTCATATCACTCCTATCTCTTCCGCGGATTGACAATTAAGGAGGTGAAGCTTCTTAACGTGGTACTTACCATTGTGCTAGAGCAACACCAAATTTGGCGCCGTTGCCGGGGATCGAGTCTAGGACGAATGTGTGATGGTAAGAGTATAGCAAGAAGTGGCGTTGGAAGGTAAAAATTTCAGTTTTTGTTGTTGTTTTTACTTAGTTTTTAGTGTTTTTCACCTCCCCCACACTCCATCTTCATCACTGCATCATCATCTTCATCTCCAAAAAAATCAGAAAATTCACCATATCCACCCATTCTCCTCATTTCCCCTCATTTGTGCATGCGAGAGAGTGAGAGAGAACTTTTGTGCTTGTGTGTACTTTTGTTTTCTTGAGTTTTCTTGCAGGTACAGAGCTCCAGTGCATCAGGAAAGCTTGGAAAAGGTAAAATTTTCAGTTTCTGTCAGAAATTGCCGACTGTGTCAGACCATCGCGATGGTCTGCAAAGTTCGGAATTTGGAGAAGGCGACCACACCAGCGTGTAGGCGACACCAGCGCCTCTAGGAATCCACACTTGCATTTGGAAAAATCATAGTTTGGTGGAGCATCGCGATGGTCTCTGACCATCGTGATTGTGTCACACCATCGCGATTGGCTCACGCCATCGCGACGGCTTGGCCGGACCATCGCGACGGTCTCTGACCATCGCGATTGTGTCACACCATCGCGATTGGCCCACGCCATCGCGCCGACGATGCCACGTGGCAATCTAGACCATCGCGACGGTGCACTTCAGCCATCGCGACGACACCCTCACACCATCGCGACACTTCAAAAATTCAGACCATCGCGATTGGCTCACGCCATCGCGCTCAGACCATCGTGACGGTGCTCTTCAGACCATCGCGATTGTGCATGTTGACCGTTGACTGACGCCATCGCGATTGTGCACTTTCACGCCATCGCGATTGTCCAAGTTCACGCCATCGCGATTGTGCACTTTCACGCCATCGCGACGGTGCCATTTCACGCCATCGCGACGGTGCACTTTCAGACCATCGCGACGGTGCCATTTCACGCCATCGCGACGGTGCACTTTCAGACCATCGCGACGGTGCACTTTCAGACCATCGCGATTGTGCACTTTCACGCCATCGCGACGGTGCCATTTCACGCCATCGCGACGGTGCAATTTCAGACCATCGCAATTGTCCAAGTTCACGCCATCGCGACGGTGCACCCTCACGCCATCGCGACGGTCCCAGACCATCGCGATTGTGCACCCCCATCGCAAATTTTAGGGTTTCAATTTTTGGCCAATTTTGGGGCTATTTTTGGGAAATTTTTGGGTGATTAGACTCATAGGAGACCCCTTAGCTCATATTTGGAGAAAAACCTGTTTGTCAGTTTTTACCCCCCAGGGCCTGAACGGTCATAACTTTTTCATCCGAAGTCCGTTTTTTGAGCTTAATAGCTCGTTAGAAAGCTCTATTTTTTGATAAGCTATTTTGAGGTTGACCTAGTTTGGGACTAGAAAGCCAGGGGGCAAACATTGAAAAGTTGGGCAAAAGGGAAGGGACTTAAAAGGTGTATATACTCAAGTGCTTGATCATCCAACTGTGAATTGGTCTAATATTGGATTTTTCCAGGTCTAGCAAGGGCAATCGAAGGCAACCAAGGCAAGGCAGTGAAGGGCATAAAGCTTGGGAAGCGCGGCTTCTTGGGCATCAGAGCAACCAGAAAAGCTGACTCGAGGTTGGAAGATTACTCAACCCCCTCAGTCAATTCTTAGCTTGGGATAAACATTAGCATTGTGGATTAAGACGATAGGAACGCCTCAAGTTCAAGAGAATTAAATTTATCAAGTCCAAGACTAAAGTAAAGGTGTGTGTGACGAAAACCTAAAGGAAAGAACATAAGTCTGACGGAACGAGAACTCAAAACTATAACGGAAAGTCGAATTCCTGACGCATACATTAAGACAAGAATCGAAAGAAATCTAAAAAGAATCAAGACAGTAATAACAAAGAATCATTGACGATCTGAGCGTGTACTGAGTGTGCAAGGAAGAAAATTAATGAACCTTAGATCAGGCAAACATATAGGCAAGTCAGACCGGCGAAGCCTTAGATCATCAGAGGCAAGTGTAAGAACTACTGCACGATCGTGGGCTCAGCAATTGAATAGTAATTATCCCTACGAGAGCTCAGATACCAGCGAATCAGAAATGGCATTTAGCACAGACAGACCAGAAGGAGGGTCGAATGTAGCCTACTTAGAAAAACCAGAAGGACCCTATAGAACGCAACTAGAGTTTCTCCGAACCAACCGATTAGGTGCTCGCATCTATGAGGATGGTTTGCGAAGGCAAGTGGTGCAAATGCACAACCCCGATCAACCCATTGGATTGGAACGTACAGTGGTGAAATTCGAGAGAGACGCGTACATAGACAAGGAAGGAACGATGTACATATTAAGTACACAGCCAAACAATACCAACGAGTTTGGCGTGATTCAACCAGAGACGGAAGCAAAATCTCAAGGAAAAGAACCATTAGAAGAGCCTAGAACACCTAGAGGGAAATCTGTACTAACACGAGTACTAATCCCGGAATGGATCCCTTAGGACAATAGAAGCATAGAGTTGTTTGTAAATAAAGAAACTGATGAAGCCTTTTGGAGATACAAGACAGAAATACTTAGTGAGGTAGGTATCATCACTATATACGACCGCACTAAAAACACATACACATGGTGCCTGACCGCGCTAAAAACACATACACATGGAGAGGTGAATTGGTATTCCCTCCATCTAGAACAAACATGAATACAAGTCAACAAGGGGCAGGAACATCCTCAGCCCATGGAAATCAAAGAGAGAAAAATAAAGAGAGACCGGAAGTAAGCTTCACTCATCCCATAGGGAGAGATAGAACAACCACAGACACTAATAGAGCGGATAGACAAAGAGATCATGGAGTACTAGGTGGTAGAGATGATTTTCCTCTACCTAGGCCACGCGAACACGCAAGAATATTGAGACCCACTCAGTTAGTGAAATCCATGAAGAATTACTTTGATGGGAAAGGAGATCCCTATGACCACGTTGCAGAATTCAAGCAAGTACTAAGAGCCGAACAAGTTGAAGACATGTTCACGCAATACAACGCATTTGGACTAACGTTAAAGAATACCGCTTTAACTTGGTTTCAACCATTGCAACAGAGGCAATTTAGAGACATCCATCACTTTTTAGAGTCATTCATCACTGAATTCTCTAAAAGTGGGATTAGACATGACACGTCTTCGTTGATTCATAGCTTTAAACAGACCCCTCAGGAAACAGTAAGACTGGCAGGACGTAGGTTTAGACAATATGTTGAACGATGTCCAATGCAAGAGCTACCCTCACAAGCCAAGCAAATGTCATTGTTTTTAGATGGCTTGTTGAGCTCTAAACTACGCTCCTATGTGTACCTAAAAGAACCCAGAACGCTAGAGCAATGTGTGAGAATATGCATAGACATTGAGGACAACTTAGGAGATGAGTTGGAACTCTCCAAGGTCTATAAGGACTCAGACTGTTCATCTCTAGCATCCACAAAATTGTCTAGCTCAATAGAAGACCTAGCAGAAAAAGTGGCCCAGAAACTAGGAGTTTCTAGTAAACCTAGGGTGCTAACAAACAAGCGTTGTTACACCTGTGGTGGTGACCATATGGCAAATGTGTGTCCTAATGCAACACAACCACAAGCCAACCCTAGTGGCCAATATTGTACAATTGAGAGAAGATACACGAATCATACGGCTCAGGACTGCCCATACAACAAACAAACCGTGAGACAGAACTATCCGCAAGCATACCCGCAGCCAGGTAGGTACCAAGGCCAATACAATGCTCAGCCCTATTACTATAGGCCTCCTCAGAACTACCCATACCAGGCTCAACAGAGACCTCAACCTGTCTTAGCTCAGCAGCCACCCCCACCAGCAAATGTCATCTCAGTCAAATACGCTGCTGCAGAAGAGAACCTAAGTAGGGCTTTAGTGCCTTCTTCACCTTTGATCACAGAGAGTGACCCACACTCAAACAGTTTTGACTCTACGCATGTAGATAGTCCACCCGCATATTACACAGAGTCACCAGAACACGTGGAGACATATCATTATGAGAGTCCACCAGTGGAACCTAGTTGGGAGCCCGACTATGCTAATGTGATGTACACAAACCCAAATCCACGGCCCCAATTGAGACAACAAAGACCACAGGGCCCTAGAGGACCATGCTTTAGGTGCCAAGGAGATCATTTCATAAAGGACTGTCCACATCCCCCGATAGCAGGACAATCACAGTACTATAACATCCAAGGCTTTTGTGCTGATTGTGGCAAGGAGCACATAATCAAAGATTGTCCTAAGTACCCTGTTAACGCTTTGAATGTGACACCGATCAATGTGATAGGTATTGTAAGTAACGCAGATGGATCCAACCCTACATACGTGCCTATCCAAGCTATAACAAGAGCCAAGGCGCTCTTACAGAACCAACAGCTTAATCAGGAGAAAGTAGTCGGAAGTAGTGAAGTTGCAGAATCTAGTAGTAAAAAGACAAAATCTTGGAAAGATTCTAGAGAAAGAATTAAGAGAAAATGGAGTAAAAAGATAAGTGAGTTGGAAGGAAGTTTGAAGGAATCTAGAGCCAAAATCCTAGAATTGACTTCACAGGAATTGAATCAAGAGACTCCAGCTCAGAAATCAGGATCAGTTTTAGCGGAACCCATACCAGAAAATCTAGACATGATGTTTCGTGCATATCAGGCGAGATTAAAAGAGGGACCTCAGGTAGCTGAAATGAGCAAAAACTACCCTCGAGCTGACCTAGAAATTGAGAGAACTAAACTTTGCATGAAGATGGTAGAACTAGCACAAGCTTTGTTCGAAGCCTCTAGATATCTCAATTGGAATAACATGGCAAAACCGGAATTACACTTTCAAGGACTAATGGAGAGGTTAGAATATTTGATAGAGAGCAAAGAGAAAAAGGATCAGCATAGGAACCCTATTGTCCCAGAGACACAAGAAAGGAATGCACCATCCCTGTCTCAATTATCCGAGCTTGCTACTACTCCCTCACAAATAGCATCACAAAATAAGGTACCAGAGATACCCGTAGAAAAGATTGGAGATGTAAGCGAAGGAGAGGAAGGTAACACTTATCTTCCGATAACCCATCAGGGCTACACCACGAAAGCCATCTTAGATTCAGGAGCCGGAGTAGCCATAGCTACCACCGCTTTATGGAAACGTTGGGGTAAGCCAGCATTGAGACCCACCAGGATGAAGCTACAAATGGCTGATGGACACATAGAAAAACCATTAGGCTTACTAGAAGGCATATCTCTCACCACTTGTGGTGTAGAATTTGAGCATACCTTTGCCATTTGTGACTTTGCAAAAAATCATGCTTATGAGATGATATTGGGACGACCATTCATGCGTCAGTTGCACATTGTACAAGATTGGGGAACTAATTCTTTGTACTTGCAACATTTAGGAGTGACTACCAAAGTCAATCTTAAAGACCATTCACATAGAGACGTACCCCCAATACAATGGAATACCATCCATAAGACACCAGTAGAGACAGAATCCGTGCACTCATTAGAATCAGATCCTTCTTGGTTGCATGAGGATACTCATTTATGGATGTGTAAAGTAGCAAAACAAGAGGAAGAAAGGTTAGAAGCAAGGACCTTAGGTGCAGAACAAAATCCACGAACCCTTCAAGATCAAGCCTACGCACCTTTAGTATTCCCAGACGAAGAGTTTGAACCCCATGGTTGGGCAGAAATCCTAGCAACCATGGACGTAGCCATCAATGAAGAACAATGGACACCCCACTGTGACAAGGATGGCTATGACATTTCAGTTTTCACGATAGAGCCAATCATGTGCGATGCAATTTTAGAAGAGTGTGAACCTAACACTGATGCATTTGAGGATGCAAGCGATTTTGATTTAGAATCAATTATCATGGACCCACCCTTTGCATCAGAGGAAGAATATTTCTACGAAGTACACTCACACTCAGAGACACGAGGAAATTACGAATGAGGTGAGGTTAGCCACTCAAGTGACTACTAAGAGTGAAGGTAAGAAAAGAAAGAAGAAAGCAACCATGTCAGAAAAAGAAGAATCTTTGTTTGAAGTACCCGAGAACTTCAAGAAATATGAAATCGAAGATAGAAGAATCATGGTACGAATGCCTAATAGAAAGGCGAATGACGGACAAGTATATGATAACCGAGAGAAAACCAAGAAAATAATAGTTGCCATTGAAGGAGAAGAAGAAAAATGTACATACATAGGGCATGATTTGACAACGGAAGAAGAAGAAGAGCTAGTTGCCCTATTGCGCGAATATAGAGATGTTTTTGCGTGGAGTTACAAAGATTTGAAAGGAGTAGATCCAGATATATGTTCTCATAGAATCCCTATGACTCCAGATGCAAAACCGACAAAACAGAAACTGTACACGTATAATGATAACTACGCTGCGAAGATTAAAGAGGAGATAGATCGTTTGATAGAAGCAGGATTCATTTACGAAATTGAGCATACCGAATGGGTATCCCCTATTGTGGTAGTGCCCAAGAAGAATGGAAAATTGCGTGTGTGTATTAACCTTAAAAAAGTTAATGCCGCCACGATTAGAGATAGCTATCCTCTTCCTATCACGGAACATCTATTGGAAAGAGTCGCGGGCAAGGAAGTTTACAGCTTTCTTGATGGATTTTCAGGCTATAATCAAGTAGCCATTGCTCCAGAAGATCAACACAAGACGGCATTTGCCACTGAATGGGGCATATTTGCATTTCGTGTGATGCCATTTGGCTTAACAAATGCACCCGCCACTTTCCAGCGACTCATGTGTCATGTTTTTAAGGAATTCTTACGCAAGAGCTTGGAAGTTTATGTCGATGACTTATGTGCACATTCAAATGTAAGACAGACACATATCCCAGAGTTAAGACAAATATTTGACAAATGTCGAGAATATCAGGTTTGTTTGAACCCAGAAAAGTGCATTTTCATGGTCAGACAAGGCAAAATTCTAGGACACATTGTGTCAAAAAATGGAATCTCTACGGATGAAGAAAAGGTGAAAGTAATTGCAGAATTACCTAGACCAACTAATGTGAAAGAGGTACAGACATTTATGGGCCATTGCGGTTATTATAGTAGATTCATACACATGTATGAAATCATAGCCAAGCCTTTGTACTCTCTTTTAACCAACTTTGAATGGACAGATGAATGTGAAAATTCATTCAATGACCTTAAACGACGCTTGTGCTCAGCACCTATATTGACTACCCCAGATTGGAGTAAGCCATTCCATGTACATGTGGATGCATCCAATTATGCCATAGGATGTGTGTTAGCACAACCCACGAATGAAGGTAACATAGATCTCCCCATAGCTTACGCGAGCAGACAATTGAACGCAGCAGAAAGAAATTACACCACGACGGAACGAGAAGGATTGGGGATGATCTACGAAGTAAAGAAGTTTAGGCACTACTTGTTGGCCAACAAGTTCAAGTTCTTTACAGATCATCAAGCCCTATTGTACTTAGTCAACAAACCATGTAACACAGGACGACTGATACGTTGGTTTCTATTACTCATGGAGTATGATTTTAAGGTAGTAGTCAGGAAAGGAAAGACACATCTTAGAGCTGACCACCTTTCAAGATTAACCTCAGGAGAAGCTCCTCAAGGAATAGCGGATGAATTACCAGATGCTTATTTGTTTAATCTTGAGATAGCACCAGAATGGGCTAGGCCTATAGTCCCTATTCTAACATACGGACCCGAGAATCCTAGGATAAAGATCAAAGAAGGAGAGATTAACAAGTCTCAGAGATACCAAATAATGGCAGGAAGCATATATAAACAGATAATCAAAAGATTCTTGCTTGTTGTGTAGATGAATCTGAACATGCGAATTGGTTGCAATTAGCACACATAGGTGCACTAAAGCAACATCATTCAAAACATCGAACATTACAGACTCTGCATAGATTAAGAGTATATTGGCCTTCGATGGAAGCAGATGCCTACAGGTTGTGTAAGGAATGCAATGTTTGTTGTGAAAGACCACCAGTAGAGCATGCTACATTATATCATGTGTCTCTCACACCAGACTGGAGTGAACAGTTAGTGACATACTTGAGGACGAAGACATTCCCTCAAGGAATGACCTTAGCTCGACAACGCAGTCTAAAGCAGGAGGCTCACGACTATTCACTTATTGGCGATAACCTATACAAAAGAGGACGAGATGGATATCTAAGACAATGTGTTCATGAGAGCGATTATCTGAGCATACTAGAGACTGCACACCAAGGTGTTGCAGGAGGTCATTTTGGACCCGATAGGATAATCAAAGCCATCCTCTTTGCAGGATTATGGTGGCCCACTCTTCACATGGATGCTCATACCTATGTCAAGAGATGTGATGTGTGCCAAAGAACTCAGTTTCCTACTCGCAGAGATGAAATGCCATTGAAACCCATGATGGGCGGACGTGCATTTTCTAAGTGGGGTATAGACTTTGTAGGACCCATTAACCCCCCTGCAAAAGGTACACATGCTGAATACATTATTGTTGCCACAGATTATCTTACGAAATGGGTAGAGGCAAAAGCCACGAAAAAGAATGATGCACACACAACTGCAAAATTCTTATTTGAAAATGTCTTTACAAGATATGGACTGCCTATAGAGTTAGTGAGTGATCGAGGCACTCACTTTCTAAACCAAGTCATTGAATATCTGTTACAAGATTTTATGGTGATTCACAAGAAATCCGCACCATATCATCCTCAGGCCAATGGTCAGGCTGAAAGCACTAATAAGATCCTTTGTAACGTACTGACGAAACTCGTGAACAACAAACGTTCAGATTGGGACAAACAGCTACACCACGCTGTTTGGGCATATCGAGTGGCCTACAAGACCGTATTCAATGCAACTCCCTTTCAGATGGTTTTTGGTCAGAATGCTGTGCTCCCTTTGGACTTCTTGATACCAATCCTTAAGGTTGCACAAGAACATCAGTGGACCGGCCATGAATTATCAGCAAGAATAATGGACTTGGAACGATTAGGTGAAACCAGGTTAAAGGCAGCAGCAGGAATATATGCAGCGAAGAAGCGACAGAAAGCATATTTTGATGCACATGTGAAGGATAAAGGCCTAAAAGAAGGAGATTTAGTTCTAGTATATACGCTAAAGCAACACACACGTAAGTTAGAAAAGCGAGGTTATGGACCTATGATCATTAAGAGACTCTCAACAAGTGGAGCAGTACAATTAGCCATGTTAGAAGGAGATATAATGCCTAATTATATTAGTGGCTGTAGAGTCAAGCTATATCAGGAACCTCTTACTGAGGATATGCTTAGACGACTCACGTTAGCAAAGAAGCGTAAGGAGGAAGAAAATAGAATACGAGCGGAAGCTCAGGCAGAAGCAATAGAATGCATTAAACGCATGAAGTTAAGAAGACAAGGACTAGGGAGAGAACATTATAACCATCTGGAAACTACACCCAGATACCCCATGGCCATGTGTCAAGTAAAGTCAACCACTCATCCTAGTATAGTGGACAAGAGACCATTCATTACAGTTAGGCTAGAGCTCGACAACCATTGCCAAGAGCTCAGGGCTTTAATTGACTCAGGTGCTGCGACTAGTGCTATTAGATGGTCCCACTATAAGGATTCAAGAATAGAAATGCGGCCAATTGAGGCATACCTCATAGGCCTAGGAGGCATGGAAACCCCTTGCATGGGTGAGGTGGACCTTCCTATCCTCATTAAGGATGTGACCATGACAGCGAAGCTACTAGTGTGCCATGATGACGACCTGATAGAACCCTTAATCCTTGGCCAAGATTGGCTATACGATCACTCAGTGGACCTAAATCTTAGACAAGGCTCCTTATAGATTGGAACCTTAGAACAGAAGCGAGTGATACCGCTTGACTTCCCTAACGGTATTCCGATTGAGGTTTGTAACCCTAGACCCTATGAAACGCATGCGACGGAAGACCGGAAGATCTTGGGTCAGACCAGTCATGTTACGTCTACACCAACCCACTCGGGCTTGGCTAGGGACAATTTCCAATCAGAAGGACGACAGGAGATCTTCCCTGGGGCTTCTGCAAACTAGAAGGGGTAGCTACCCAACCGCTAGGGCAGATGAACACAATTAGCGGTCAGGTGGGTTGCATCAGCGGCCAAATGAGCACAACACCCTGATGTGCTCATCCTTCCAAACTTGCTGCGCACTGGCCTAGATTAAAGATAAAGAACGAATCACTTCCTAATGGGCAGGTCATGCAAGTGTTGGATCTCCCTTCTTTTCCAAAGTAGAGTGTCCAAAGGACCTCTCAAACCCAACCACGAAGGAGTCAACCACAACAGAGGAACCCAGACCGACGACAACACCAGACAAGGCAAAGAAAGCGGCAGTATCAACATCACGGAACAAGTGGCACGAGACAAATATGGGTGCCAAAAGGACAGCAACCATAGGCTATTGGCAACACTGCAGACGAGAACAGGATAAAGTTGCAACAGAAGCAGAGTTCGCATCCAAAGTCCCCTCGATCTTCTTCTACACGTACCAGTACTCGACAGATTTGGATCGCCAAGAAATACCTTATCCATAGACCCACACCCATGCAGATTTGGGTACCCAAACAATGTATTATAGCCCAACCCTCGAGCCATGTAATGTATACCCCTCAGAAATCTTTTCATCCTTCAATACCACCAAACCCGATACCACTTTTTGTACCTCAGCAGAAACATACCACCCACTCCAAGACTCATAGGAAATGGATACCGAAACGTATCCAAACGTCTTCTTGTACCCCTTTATCTAACAATTTTCGCACCCCATTTAAACTCCACCCTTGTGATAATTCACCCTCGACCAAACCTTGTATAAACTCACACACCATAACCCCACATCAGGCATAATAAAAGCTCATCAAGAAATGTATGCATAATCTGAAGCATGTAGGTGTCTAGAGACCTGCATTAGTTTTGCAAATAATCATTGCATCAATCACTTCACGACACTTGGCTACACGAGTTACACATCGGTTATGGAAAGGGATTGCGGTCTCACCTTAATGGGATCATAATTAATTTCCATACTAATGTGTTAATCTTTTGTAGCAGATCTTTTCCATTAGCTCATCAGTCATCATGCAAACCGAAGCAGGACCATCGGAAGCAGGCCCCAGCGTGGCTGCGGTGCCCCTCAATGTTTTACGCGCAGAATCCCACCCGACCGCTCCACCGCCAGAGTTCCAAGGATTTCCGGGACCCATGCCAATCGATAACCCACCTATGGGATACACAGAGAAGATACACCGTAACTCTCACTGGTTCCAAGGCCCAGCAGGACCATTAGCTGATGCTGACTTCATTTTTGAAGCAAATATGACATTTGATGACCGCACATGGGGCAAGTATCAATTCTTCTCAAGAGAATTCGAAGGCCTACAGAACACCCAGGACTTAACTCATGTTTGGGCTAGAGCCGGCTTCACGGAGTATTTCAGTGATCCTCTGCCCAAACCTGACTTTTATAGGTATTATTACTTAATCACCACTTTGCTGGCCTCAGAGAATAAGGATATCCCATGAACCTTTATTTTGCCTTCTTTAGTGGATGATCCACCTTACAAAAGATTTTATCTTTCGAAGGATTTAATCAGAGCGGCCATCAAGATTCATGGAACACACACTCCAATGGAGAAAGAACGGCTAGTCCCAAAGCAGATGAAGCGTGGTGACGTAACTAAATGGGAGGATATTTCTGCTATAACACCTGAGCTCTCTAAGCCATTACGGATATGCATGCAGCATTTTGCTTTCCCAGCTCAGGATCATTTTACCATGCCCCACAAGAGAATCTGGTTTGGATTATACTTAGCATGTACTGGACCGCAAACGGTTGATCTAGCCAGCTGGATCATTGATCAGCTCTATTTGGCACAACATAGATGGGAGCGAACGAAGGTAATCAATGGATGCTGCGCCCTCACAAGGATCATATATATGTGCTTGGCATATGATTTACCCATAGAGCGTGCCATGACCAGTGAGGAACTGAAAGCATTCAAAGGGACCACTAGGAAGGCTAGAAAGTCTAGCAAAGGCAGAGCCGGAAAGTGGATGAGAGGTACTATCCCGTGCCTACAAGTCCCAGAATCACCCTCGCCACAACCATCTCCAGAGCAGTCACCAACAGCAGCCACTCCCACAGTACAACCTATTCGCATAAGGTTATCTAGACCAGTGGTAACGGAGGGCACCACCAGTACTGTCGCACCCCAAGCAGCCACAACCACATAACCTATCACCACAGCAGCTGAACTTCCCACCACTATCGGTGCGGAAGCTTTCTCTTTTCCAATACCGCATTTAGAACCAGGACAAGTAGAGCCACTGGACCAAACTTTTGATTTTGAGATGCCCGATGCATTCTCCAATCAGTTCCAGTATTCAGAAGGACACTTGTTTTCTCAAGAATTTGAAAGGCCTAGCTACCCTACCACACCCAGGGATCAGCCACAAGGATAGGTCGTGTCTAGCTCTGATGACGAAAGAATAGCAACCGATGACGACGAAGGTGACGACGAAGCTAGCCAGGGAACACATGAATCCCAAGAGCAGGAACAGACAGATGGCCAAGGCCAACAAACAGACACACATGGCGATACAAGTACCCATGAAGATGAAACTTACGAAGCAGCAGCTTACACACTAGCTATCAAGAAGCTGTATAGAACAATGGAAAAAGTTTGGGCACGCAAGAAGTTGACAGAGGAAGAGAGCCAAAAAATAATAGAACAAGAACTTGTCACAGGCGGATTCGAAGACTCCTATATCAAAGGATTCAAAGAATTAGTCCAATTAGTAGGCTCCAACGAGGCACTCAGGTACTTGCAAAGAAAGCCACTACCACAGTTTGACCCCCGCAGAGTACGACTACTTTCAAAGCCCGGCGAATACATTCGTGTACCAACCGGAGCACAATCTTCAGAACAAGTCAGGGAGGCACGCCTCGTCCCCGAAAGTTCATTACCCGTAGAAACCATCTTTGTAGATTCCCCACCTCGCGCTACAGCTGTACAAACCTCAGTAGCACCGACCACCCCAACCGCTCCTCTCTCACCGCCAGTCCATCCAGCCTCCCCTATTCACCCTCCTTCCCCCAGACCAACATCTCCATTCGCCGGTGGTGTTGCAGAAACCGTCTTTACGACCACTCACCTCATAATTCCCGCGCCCATTAGCCCTAATCTACCCCCTCCCACACCCACCTTTCTACCCAACCCATTCCTTCATCAATCTTTTCCATCTTTCCCCACAACTCCAAGACCCCTTTTCCCATTCCCCCCGCCATTAACCTTCTCCCCCGTCTCACCGCCCCGACCCACTGTAACCCCTCTTTCCCCTTTCCACCAAGCTGCTCCAGCCAGCCCCCCTGTAAATTACCCCTCAACCTTTGTAAATCCCGTATTTACACCAGCACGAGCACCCACGATCACACCCATATTCACGGTCACCGCACTAGATACGTCCACCGACATGGACATCTCACCACCCACTGCACCATCACTACCTTCACTCACGGCACAAACATTTTTAGGCACATCACAATTTTCAACAATCACTACATCATCCACCTTCCCATCCCCATTCCCCGTTCCCGTTGCATCTACACCAACTGCATCTTCAATTAGCACCCCGTTAATACTATCACCCACTGTAGATAATGCATTCCGACAGATGTTCATGTGTATGACGCAAGTAAGAGATGAGTTCACATCTCTTGGCGATAATTATCAGAAGCTGTAGAGGACAACCAATGACTTACAGTCGCAGCTTAATTTATTGTCTATTGAGAATGCCTCTCTGAACACCCGATACCAAGAATTACGCGAGGCATATCACAAAGTGGAGCTAGAAAGCGAAGAAAAGACCAAGGAAGCCACTGCTGGCTTGGATAATTTATTAAGAACCCAGACAGTCCGCAATGCAATGCTAACACGAAACATGGGCTTACTAAGAAGACACCTAGCCGCAGCAAAAGAGGAGAACCAGAGACTCCAAGAGCAGAATAGAGAGAATTTGGAAGCGGCATTGGACCATTCAGAACAACCCTTAAGTCCTAGCAGATTCAAGGCAGTCCCATCCGAAGCAATGAAAA
This sequence comes from Ceratopteris richardii, assembly GCA_020310875.1. Classification (NCBI taxonomy): domain Eukaryota; kingdom Viridiplantae; phylum Streptophyta; class Polypodiopsida; order Polypodiales; family Pteridaceae; genus Ceratopteris; species Ceratopteris richardii. The sequence goes on from CM035413.1 coordinate 79,624,576, forward strand.
TGTTGCTAGAAGACCATGTTAGACTGCTCGAGGACTATGATCGGATGAACGAAGAGCATCAGAAGTTAAAGGAAGATCACAAGCTACTACAGCTCAGAGAACCGGCAACACAACAAGTACAAGTAGCAGCAGAATTACCAGAACCTGTGGACCCCTCTCCTGACCTCCTAGAGGAACTCAACTCATTACGGGCCCAGGTATCAACCCTTGAATCAAGGATTGCAGTATATGAAGCGCCACCAAGGCCAGATTCCCCACCTGAGCTTCTAGCTGAGGAAGAAACGGTCACCATCCCGGTGGAGGAAACATTTGAAGAGGCGTACGAGCCACAACCCATCCCAGGCGGACAAGTCACGGCCGAGGGCCAGATGACGTACGAACTTCCAACTCCCGCATGGATGAAGACTGTGGAGGAAATGGGCAGAACCCACTCAGCCAGAGTCGAGGCCCAGCTACACGCTATGGCCATGATCGAAGAAAGAATTTTGCAATCTCCCTACTTTGCTCAATTGGCCCCACGCAGGTACATATCCGGGCATGAGCTTCAATACAAACCTTACTTCATGCTAATGGCCGAATACCAGCTGGCCATAGAGAAGCGAACTGGCAAGAAGCCATCACATGCAACTCAATTCGAGCCTGAAGACTTGCCACTGGATGCGCAACAAGGCACTATTTATCAACCAGATTGGCGTACACGTCTTTTACAGGAGTACCCTAAAATGATGAGCACATGGGTTAAGGCACCTTTACATTTAAAATACAACCCATGTTGGGGACCAGTGCCACGACGCCGCTCCTGGACTACCTTTGCTATTAAGGTACAAAACAATAAGCAGTGCCAAGACTGGTTGAATTACCCCTATTTTAAGCCACCCATTGAGTTACCAACTGTTGGCTACATGATGGCTACAATTAGCCACAGGCTCCCTAGATTAAAGCATATGGATGATATAATGGCGCATATGACTGTCAAAATTTTTGACATGATGCAAATGATTTTTAAAGTCTTCCGACGCGTCAAAGCACCACATGTCAACACCCCGGGCTTTGAGCATGGCAATTTCGATCTGGTATATGATATGAGTACGACGCCATCGCTACGGGTGTGTTATGCCTGGCACTGCAGAATAAAGTACCTACCTGCGTGCTACAAGCAGACATTCGAAGAGATGTTCACAACCGGCTTTTGGGAATACCATTCAGAGGTATTCATAAGCAGGCCCACACATTTATTACAATTATTTGCCTGTGAACGAATGGTCTATTCCACACATTATCAGCTCCCACCACCGGAAGAACCGCAACCAATCGACTGGGAGAAACTCGAGGCAGACCTGGCCCGAGGCATTCGTATCTCCGAGCACACCCTCGCTCAAGACCTCCTACAGAACTATATCCGGCAGACCTCACAACAAAGTTCTGTCAGGGACGACAGAAGCGAGAGGGAGGGGGGTGTTGGAAGCAGCCAGAGGCACAGACGACACGGAAGCATGTAACGACAGAGCAGGGAGCCAGTCGAATCGTTTTTCAAATAATTATGTTTTCAAATACTTTCCAAAAATCTCCAACAGTGATTTTTATCACTATTGTAACATATGTAACATAGAAAATCCCATTCTGTAATCCATAGCTCCATTTTGTGCAAGCCGAGGAGTCCTCGAGCTTGAAGAGCTTAGGTAGAATAAGCGTATCAATTTTCGTTATTTTTAGATACCGTTTACCCTTCCAAATAGCATCTAGGACCTAATTTTTAACTATGCCGGTCACTAGATGTGAAACCGGTCAAAACTAGTCTAGAAACTATAACAAGAGCTAGAGAGCTCATTTTTGAGGTTAGCTTGTTTGAGTAGAGAAGAGCTTAGAGCTATTTTGAACTTGTAAGAGTGTTCTTGAGTAATAGAATTGATTTCTCACCTTCCATTGTGTCTTGCTTGTCTCTTCGTAGTGTGTGTGTATGTGTGTGTGCATCTTTGTGCTTCTCACCTTCACTCTCACTTCATCTCACGTTCACGATCTTCATATCACTCCTATCTCTTCCGCGGATTGACAATTAAGGAGGTGAAGCTTCTTAACGTGGTACTTACCATTGTGCTAGAGCAACAACCTCACTCACAACCATACATTTAGAATGTAAAGAAGCATCATAATGACATGTAACAACACATGTCCAAAAATCTTGAGCCATGTTAGCTTCATCATTCTTTGCATTTGCTGAATTTTCAGCAATAGACATGCCGGATTCCTTCTTCTTTTCATTGCGTTTTGCAAGCTTTCTACACTCATCAATAGTATGACCAACCTTTTGGCAATATTTGCATCTCTTCTTCTTTTGCAAATCACCATCATTAGAGGAATGAGTGGAAGAGGAAGCTTGAGGCTTTGGTTTTGATGAACCCAAAGCTGAACCATACTTGCTTTTCCCCTTTTGTGAAATAGCAAGTGCTTGCGTTCCCTCAATCAAACCACTCCTATTCACTCTAGATTGCTCTTCTTACAAAAGAAGAGACACAACCTCATCAAATGCATACATATTAGGATTTCCTTTTGCAACCAAGCGAAGTGTAGTAGCAAAGCTTTGAAAAGATTTCGGTAATCCTTTCAACAATGTAGAAATGAGTGATGCATCCGGAATGATCTCATCTATGTTTGCCAATTGCTCTTTCAAGTCCTTGATGCGTGTCACATACACATCCACCGACTCATTTTCAGCCATACATACATCTTCAAGTTGCTTCCTCAAGTATGCAACACGTGCTTCATTACGCACGGCATACAAAGAAGCAAGAGTGTCCCATGCCTATCTCGATGTAGAACATGACCGAATGTGTGGAACTATATGACGCTTCACTGAAAGCGCAATCAAAGCATGAGCTTGAGCATCTTTTCCATCCCATCTAAGCTGCTCCTGTGTAGGTGGAGAAGGAGAAACCATTGTACTCGAAGAAGAAGCTCCATCTATGACAATAGATTGTGAAGTAGAAGCACCTACCGGTCTTCGATCTACATCTGCCACTATGTTCCAAAGTTGTTTTGCAACAAGAACATGCTTCATCATGTAAGACCACATTGGATATTTGGTCCCATCAAGCTTATCTTCAGCTTGAAGCATGCCAAACAAGTCATTCCTTCCTACCATTTCACTGAGGAACAAGAATGTGACAAAATCTTCACTTCGATGAAAGCTGAAATGAGTGCTGAAATTTCAGCTCACAAACCGTCACTCTAATGGTGATTCTGATTGCACGAATGGCTTCGAAATGGGGGTTAAACCCAAGCGTGCCTGGTGGAAATGTTTTCGGGCTGCTAAAATTCACACTTCTATGCTCCGAAGTTGATTTGCACTGTTAAAGTGCACACACGCCGCGACGTGAAAAACCGAAACTTGAGAAGAAGCTGAACCTGCTCTGATACCACTGTTGGGTGTGTGTAGAAGTGTGAGAGACACACAAGAAGCACACACAAGGAGCACAAACGCAACAAGACACGCGGAGAAGACGATGGCTGGAATAGCTCTCTCTATTGATCGATGAACTGAACTGAAGTAAGAGCTGAATAATATCCCTAAGTACAAAGTACCACCACATACGAGAGTATCAAGTATGTGGTAACATGGGGAAAAAACCTCTAGCCAACACTAGAGTAAAAAGTGCCCATGTATAGGGAAAAGGTTCACATCAAAGCTACTCAAGAAACACATAAGTGTAACATTGCTGATGAGAGAGACACCTTGGAGGGAGGGCTTAGAATATGCCTACACTTGGCACCAAAAGTGAGACAAGCCAATGCAAAGAGAGGGTTTAGAGTAGCCTAATGGACACCAAGATAGCCTTACAATAGGCTTTGGAACTTGAGAACGCTCATGGGTGGGCTTAGACTAGCCTCCAACCCACAGACACACACACACACCAAGTTCTTCTTTTAATTTTTTGTACAAAGAGAGGACGCTTAGTGCCAAATGGTGTCTTTAAGGGAGAGAGTTGAAACCCTTGGAGAATACAAATGGAACCATTACAAGTTGGACAATTAAATGCTTTGGATTTCCAAAAATGAAGGTTTCAAAATATGTACCACAATGATGATAAAGGACCCTTTGGAGTTATAGAGGTTGATGCTTTGAATGATGATGCCAAAGGTTCTTGAGTACAATGTTTAGGTACTTCGTGTGGAATGGTGAGGCAAGCTAAGGATCAAAATATCTTTTGGGGATTTTACAAAGTAAGGCCTTTTTGCCTCTATTACAAGAATAACAAATCAGCCCACAATTTTTTTTTCTTGAGATTACAAGTGAAATGCCTCAAGTATGGTTTACAATTGTGGATTTGTCATGAAAACTATGTCAAAAATAGAACTTCAAGATGAATAATAAGTTAAAGGTATGATGCACAAAAATAAAGCATTGTGGCAACTCACATTTGTAAATTCTTACATGATAGATGATTTCATATAGAATATGCAGTTTCCCAATTGAGTCGATTCATGCAGCCCTGACACTAAGCATTGGCAAGTGGTGAAACATGTTGGAAAAATCATCAATGAAAGTCACAAAGTAAATATAATTCCCAAAGGAGGGTGTCTACATAGGATCACATTTGAGTTTAGGTCTCTTTTATGGAAGAGAGATTCAGCCATGCTTGCATGCTTTTATAGATAGTGATTGGGCTGGTTGTTATGATACTCACATGTCTGCTAGTGGTAATTGATTTTTCCTTGGAAACTGATGCATATTTTGGTTGAGTAAGAAGCAACCTACAGTGGTGACATCGAGTTGTGAAGCTGGTACATGGTAGTTTTCACAGCTACAATGGAGTGTATATGGTTGAGATGCCTATTGATGGATTTTTGCATGGAGATTGATGCTGCTACACATATTCTCATTGACAGTTAGAGTGCATTGGCTATTGCATGAAAACCAATGTTTCATGCATGGACTAAACATATTGAGGTGCATTATCACTATGTGAGAGATCACCTTCATGAAAGAGATATTGATTTGGTATATGTGCCTACACAAGATAATGTGGCAAACATATTCATCAAAGCTCTTCCACGAGAAAAGTTTGAAGCTTTTTGCAAAGCTTTAGGCTTATTACCTTTTGGGTGCTGATCTGTCACTCCTTGTATGTGTTCACATCATTTGCTCTAGGGGGGTTTGTTACATTTATGTGTTCCTCGAGTAGCTTTGTATGTGAATCTTTTCCCTATACATGGACACTTTTTACTCTAGTGTTGGCTAAAGGCTTTTTCCCCATGTTACCACATACTTGATACACTCACATATGATGGTACTTTGTACTTAGGAATATTATTCAACTCTTAGTTCAATTCTAAACAAATAGAGAGAGCTATTTTAGCCATCGTTTTCTCCGTGTGTCTTGTTATGTTTGTGCTCCTTGTGTGTGCTTCTCGTGTGCCTCTTGCACTTCTACACACAGCCAACAACTACATCAGTGGATGTTGAGTCAAGATCTATTAACAACCTTTGACAAAAAACATGCTTAGACAGTTGAATGTGGCTAAGAAAGAAAAAGAAGAATAAAAAAGGATACGAGAAGAAGCGCAAACAAAAGCCTTAGAACACATTAAAAGAATGAAATTAAGAGGACAAGACTTAAATCAATCTAGAAAATATAACACTTTTTCCCATCCCAATTCCCTTCGGCATCACATGGCAATGTGTGAGGCTAAGAAGAATACCTTTCCTAGTATCATTGATCAATGATCATTAATTTTAGTTGAACAAGAACAAGGCACAACACTCATGATCATTAGAGCCCTGATTGATTCAAGAGCAGCTATGTGTGCAATATAGTATTCTTGTTGTCAGAATATGAATTTGTAATTAAACCCATTTTAAGGCTTACCTCATAGGGATAGGAGGTGTGGGCCCCTTGCATGGGTGAAGTGGAACTTTCCATCTGAATACAAGATGTCCACCTGATAATCAAAGTACTAGTGTGCCATGATGAGGATCTCACTGAGTCTCTCATCGTAGCTGATGATTGGATCTATGATCATGCAATCAAATTAAACCTAAGAAGTCTTCTTCTTTAGGTTTGGGTTCCAGACCAATGCATTATAGTAGAATTAGAAGGAATGATCAATGATCTAGATTCAACACAAGCTCTTATTTCTTCTAAGACTAATCTTGAAGAAAAAGATGTTGCATGTGTCTTAAGCTTTGTGGTGCAGAAGAATTCAAGCTTTGAAGAATTGGCTCAACAATGGGTAGAACTCCCTTCTCTTCCAAAGAAAAGTGGCATATTGACATCTCACTCAAGGAGGTGTATCAAGCAACAATAGAATTGTAGACCAAGAAAACCAAAGGATCCTAAAGATGCAGACTTGTATCGTGCACGAAGTAGATTTGGGTGCAAAAGGGTGAACAACCAATTTCTCCCTCATTACCAAAGTCATTGTGTAAGAAGCAAATGCGAGATGGAGGGAAACAGGAAGCAAAACAATAGAGTTGTCTATCTTAAAGAGTACTCAAAAATTGGGTACCAAAGCAGTCGTTGAAGGCTCACCATAATAATGCACAAATTTGGGTGCTTAAAACCTGCTTGAGAGCTCAAACTTCTTCACCTAAGCTCATAGGTTCTAGTCTTTCAAAGTCTATCCCACCTGCCCCCCATACATACATAGAAAGATATTGTAATTGATTCATCATGTAAAGTTCTTCCTAGAATAGCTTGGAAATGGGTACCCAAAATGTTCCATAACCAAGCTAAGCCATCATTAAACACTATGTGCAAAGCCAAATAAAATTCTTGTAATCCCATAAGGGAACTTTGGAAGCTCAAACCTTGTAAACTACCACCTGAACCAATCTTGTAATATACATGTACAATACTAAGAGCATGCAGAGTATTTGACTTTCACGAGTATGCATGTAGATTTTGCACTAACACACACCTTCCCTTCACCACACATTATTCACTTACACAAACACACAAGGGTTAGGGAGAAATATTGGTATTGTAAAGGGAAAAAGACCTCACCAGGTTAGTATTGTGTCCTTCTTATTATAGCAGATCTACAAGGAGCATCACATGTAGTAGTATGCCATGGCTGAATCAAGAACCTATTCACAACCCATAGAAATAAAAAAGTTATCCATTGAGGACCATCACACTAAGAGGCTAGCAAGTTCATGCAACTCGTGAATACACACTCACACTAGTTCAATGTAGATTTTCTTACGGAATTTGAGGAGGTTGAGAACACACCTGAGCTACAAGCCATTTGGTAGTGAGTAGGATTGGTAGAATATTTCAGTGAGCCATTGCCAAAGCTAGAATTCAAGAGGTGATACTATTTGATTCACACTTTACAACAAAGTACAATTAAAGACACATCAGGCACTTTTGTGATTTCTTCTTTGTTGTAATAATGATCTGCATTTAGAAATGAGCACTCATGAGCCTCCGCTATACAACCATCAGACCTACCCCTGCCCACCAATTTCGAATCCCAAGTACCTAGTGGATTAGATGAATTGGGTACCTTTGACTTTAGCAGCTCCTTCAAGATGTTCCTTTGACACATGTGGACATTGGATCTAAAACTGAATATGAAAAGGAACATAAGATAGAAATACAAGAAGAACAAAAACACATGATAGAAGGACATCACATCCATTGGAAAGAAGATCAACAAACAACCAGAGCATAAGGAGAGGAAGGACATGATAGAGAAGAAGAAGACAATGAAGAAGGAGAGTCAGATTGCACAAAAACTCTCAAAAGGTTACTCTAGACAATGCAAGAGGTCCATCCCTGAAGTAGCCTCACTGAAAAAGGAAAGTTGGATCATCATGGAATAATTGTTGGCAATAGAGAACTTGGAGCCACAATTTGTAGCATCTTTATGTGCCTTATCTAAAGTCATTGGTGTGGTTGATGCCATTGATCATATGTTACAAAGACCACACATACAACATGATGAGCCATGCACCCACACATGACAATGATCAGGTAAAAACATTCAAATCCCTCTCACTTTAGTAGAAGCAACCACATCTACTCCCATTACAACTGAAGCCACCACAAATTCCACACCATTAACCGCTGTAAAAACCATAGATCTAACTACTCAAACCCATGTACAAATCCCTCCCATTTCACCCCTTCCCATTCCATTCCCTAGTAGGACCCCTAAACCTTATCCCACCACCACCACCACAAAAGCAGTCACTTAACGAGAGGAACCCATTTTACACTCCACTTGGTCCCCCCTAGGACCAAAGATAGAGTGCTTGTCAACGACACCACCACTACATTCCCCACCTTTACATTTCACAACCCTATTTCACAGTCACAACTTTTCTCCTCCATGGACAACCCATTGTACCATACTACCACTTGTGCCACCACTGACTTCCTATCCGAACCCGTCATAAGTTATCCTGCCACTCAACCAACACTAGCTTCATTCACACCCACCCGAACATACTCATTCACAATTCCATACTCTTCCCCTTTCTCTCCTTGTTTCAACTGCAACCACATCAACATTCATTCTTAGATACACTTGGTGCCTCTTATAGGCAACACGGTCCTATATATTTTCCCCCCAACCCCTCAGTACAATCTTAATTTTTGTCAAGTATTGCATCCACCATACCAATATTTGTGGTGGCAACATCACAGACAAACCATGTCCAATTCCATGGATATTTCACCACCTATTGCACCTCCCCCATCCTCCACAATTCCACCATCCTTGATCCCCCCTCCACTAACATCACCTCCACTCACAACATCCTTTTCCACATCATTCACTCTTCCCATTCTCCCTCCCATCCCCCCTACATTAAACATCATGCCAACTGCATCCACTACACATCTCCCCACTAAATATTCTTCAATCGCTTCTATGATCAACAATTGAGGAATGAGTACCAATAGCTAGTATAGCGCAATGAAGTTATTCAAGATTGATCCAAAAACATGCAAGATAGAATTTCAGACCTAGTGGCTAGCAATGTTATACTACAAGTAGCACAATGCTTTACAAATCTCTCATAATGCACTAGAGTCAAAGATACAAAATATGGACCAAGAGTCCACAAAAGTTATAGATAGCCATTTACATTCATAGATGGAACACAACACTCAATTATCATGCAACATGGTATTATTGAAGTGTCATCTCACAACTGCATCGGAGGAGAATAAAAGGTTACAACAACAAAACTTGGAATTGAGAATACACTTGGTGCACCCTGCAAGTTCCAAGCCTTCCCCTCTTGAGAACATTTGTATCATCCTAGAAGAATATGAAAATTTGTTGGAGTCACATGACAAGTTATTAGAGAAAGTAGCTTAGCTCCAACAATATCAGGAAGCACCACCTCAACTAGTTCTAGAAACCACCGTAACCCCTGGTGAAACAAATGAATTGGTTGAGCTGCAAAAGCAAGGCTAGGAACTCCAAGCTTGGATTATACTATATGAAAGACCTCCATCTCTCCCCGAAGTATGAGAACCTAAATGAATAGTCAAGATCCTAGTTGATCAAATCTTTCAAGAGGAGTATGAGCCTTAAAGTACGTGGCAACCTAGTAAGTGAAGAGGGGCAAGAGACATTTGAAGCACCTACACCACGATAGCTAAAATAGGTGGAGGAAATTGGCAAAACACATGATGAATGAGTGACCATTTAGATAAAGGCTATGGCAATTATGGAAGAAATGGTACTAAAGTTTGAGTATTTTCATAATCTGTCACACAGATGACTCATCACCACCTATGAGCTTTAATACCGACCATAATTTGTTCTCTTAGTTGATTATAATGCAGAGGTGAAGCACATCTTTGGCAAAGAGCCTACCTTTGCCGCACAATTTCAATCGAGGACATGCCAGAAGGAGCTTGCCGAGGTACTATCTTCCAACCAAACTAGTGAACACACTTAATCAAGACCTACTCGGAGATGTTATGCACATGGTTGCATGCTCCATTTCTTATTTTGTGCAACCCATGCTACAAACGAGTTCCAAGGAGGCATTCATTGCAAGATTTTTCCTTCAAACTCTAGAATAATGCACAATGTGTAGATTGGGTTAACTACCCATACCTCACACCCATAAGGGCCACCCATAGTTGCCTACATGATATCAAGAATTCAACATTAGATACATCGCCTAAAATCTATGCCAGATCTAGTAACACAGATGATGCTAAAGATATTCGAATGAATGTGAGTTGTGTATTCAAGACATTTTGAAATGTCAAAACACCACATATATTTGCACCTGGATTCAACAATGGCAAGTTCGACCTAGTCTACGACATGAGCACCACACCTCTTATAAAGACTATGTATGCATGGCATGCTTGCATCAAGTATCTTTTGACCTGCTACAAGCAAACCTTCAAAGAAATGTTTATGACAAGTTTATAGAATGCCACATCCAAAAGACCCAGACACCATTGATTGGGAACACCTCAAGATAGATCTCTCGTGAGAACTTTGACTACATGAACATGAGTTAGGGAGCACATGTCCTTCAGTACTACACACCAACTCGCCCAACAAAGGTCTATTATGGATGACAGACTTGAGAGGGGTGAAGTGTTAGTAGCCAAGGAGGACTTAGCAGACAAGGGAGCCTCAGACAAGTAGGTGAGTAAGAGAGGGGAGGATCAAGTACATGATTCACTAGAAAGAGCACATAGATGCGATGAAAAATAGGCCTAACCAAATTTTCAAAGCTATTTTTCAATAAATTTTTATCACTACATTTCAATGTAAATACCTGTTTTTGGTCTCCATTTTGTGGAAGCCAAGGATTCCTCAAACTTGAGGATTATTAAAAGATCCAATGTTTCAATTTTCATATTTTTTAGAGCTCATTTGAGCCTCCAAATTACCCTAGGAACCTAATTTTTAACTAGGCCGGAGACTAAGTTTGAACTAGGCCAAAGCTATTAAAAACTATAAAAGGAGCTAGAGAGCTCATTCTTTAGGGTAGCATGTTCGAGAAATTGAGCTTTGTGAGAGCATACTAGGCCAAACACTAAGTCGGATACCAAGTTTGAATCACACCAAAGCTAGTTAAAAACTATAAAAGGAGCTAGAGCGTTGATTTTTGAGGGTGTAGTATAATATATATACTTGCTCACAACTCCTACTGAAAATGCAATGTTTCATCTCGTAGCTACCATAAAATACATGACACTACCAATAATGGAATGATAAGGAAATTCGACCATGAATTCCTTTTTCTCATCTAATTTGGGGAAATCATGCTTGGTCATTATTTTTTTCAAAAGGAAGTTAGACAAAAGCCTACTCTCACAAACTTTTAAATATAAAAACAACACTTGTACAAGTAAATGGTCCTAGTACCCATGGGACCCCCCAAATCCCACAAAGCAGCAGTTGTTGATTCCCTACTAGAGAACATTACAAAAAAGGTTGATAACCCTCTCGTCCCCCTTGTGTGGGATCCACTTGCTTTTGATCTTGTTGCTCTCTAGGAAAAACACTCAACGATGTCTAAAAGGTACGGGCTTCTTACAATTGGAAATTCTTTTGCCTAAAAGGAAATAAGATTTTTTGATTGACCATTCTTTAGGAGGGCTTCCAAAGTTGGCAACACATCTCTCTTTCCAAATATTTGAGAGGGTCTCACCTCTTATAGCATTCCACAATGCTGAGGAACATCCAATTGCTTCACCCAGCAAAGTTTGCTTCCAATTGATTTGTTCCTATATTTGCATGATTCTCTTGAGGGCTTGCCAGACTGAAATGGACTTGGGCACAAAAAGAAGAGGTGTCCCAAGTCCTCATTTCCACATAGGCATCGTTTGCACCATGGGAGGACCCCACAAATTTTCCTAGCTTTTACATTGGTCCAGATTCCCTAGTGGAGGATTTGCCACATAAGCACAACCTTTTTTATCTCTATGAGGGGGTGCCAAAGGGATCGAAACTTAAAGTCCCACCTCAAGCTCCACCAATTTAGACACCACTTCCCATTTAGCATGATGTGAAAGTCCACCTTCTTCTTGAATCTCAGAATTTTGTCTAGGCTATTGCCATTGTGCCATCTGAGACCCTCAGGGTGAGGAGAGTCCTCTCCTATGAGGAGGCAAGTCTTGGAGTGCTCCCAAGCATTAAATATGCTCTACAATAGGCACCATTCTTCATAGTCCACTCTTATAGCCAGATCAATGTCCTCAAATCTAATCAATTGGCATGTTTCTTGGTTCTAGAGGTGTTTCCACACATGGAAATCTTTGTTCCAAAGCTTTCTAGCTTTTTGGAGGTTCCAAGGCTCCACACCTCTGTTGCCCTTGATAAGAAACCAGATCAAGTCATTCTATCGAATATCGGTTGCCCATTTCCAATCTTTGTTGATCTTGATAAACTGCTTAACCTTATTCCAAATCTTCCATAGAGGCCCACCAACTTAAGAGCAACCCAATTTTCTAAAAAGAAGCTTGGACCAAGATGCATCACTATTGCACCATGCTTTAATTAACCATTTTGTGGCCAACTTGTTGGTTACTCCTTCAATGTCTAGAATGCCCAAACCACCATGCTCCTTTTGGCTTATGCAAGTAGCCCATTTGATTTTGGGGATACCCCTTCTATTAGGGTCATCAGTTTAGAGGAAGTTCATGCAACTTCTTTCTAGTTTGAAAATCTCTTGGTCCTTTGGTCTCCAGTAGGAGAGCAAGTAAATCATCAAATAAAGAAAGAAAGTGTCCTTGATGCTTAACCAAGCAATTGAGACCATTGGTCGTGATAACAAAGAGAAGTGGGGCCAATGGGCACCCTTTTCTGGTAGAGCATTTGAATTTAATCAGTTGTAAAAGATGGCCCTTGATGTTTATCTGAGCCATCACATTTCCCATCAATGTTGAGATCATCTTAATGAATTTTTGGTTGCAACCCAAGTCTATCAATGATTGGAGAATGAAGTCCCAATTGAGTTTGTCATAAACTTTGTTGAAATCGATCTTCAAGAAGAGGACATCTTGCCTAGATTCTTGAGCAAAAGTAATACCTTCCCAAACATCAATGATAGCCTCGAGGATGGACCTCCCTTGATGAATCCTTTTTATCCTCACTTATCCAATCTTTTAGGTGACAAGTAATATGGTTCGCAATTGCCTTGGCTAGGATCTTGTAACCAGTTTGTAACATCGTAATTGGATGCCAAATTTCAATTCTATATTTTCTTCCTTTTTTATGAATGAGCTTGATGACTCCCACATCTAGAAATTTGGGCAGTGCACCAAAAGATATATCCTCTTACCACACCATACATAATGGAATCGACACCACATGCTTGAAGGTCTTGAAGAACTCATTGGCAAGGCCATCGAACCCCGGGATTTTGCCATTAGGAAGGGAATCAATAACTTCAAGAATCTCAACATCTGAAATGGGAGCTTCCAAAAGGGCTTTCAAGTTTTGTGAGATTCTCTCCATACTGACTCTAGAGATGGTGGCCATACAATCATGCCTATGAAGAGAAAGAGGCGTGGAAACCCCACGAGGTGGGTAAAGTGATTGACAATAAGTGTACTATTTTCTTCATCCATTTTGCATTGAAGCCCAATACTGTCCATCATGAAAGTAATTGCTTCCTTGGTTTGCTTCTTCTTGAGGAGGCCACACATCTCTTTAGTGGGTTTGTCCACCCTACATGCCCACCAATCTTTAAAGTATATTTGTAGATTCTTTCTTTGAATTTCTTTTTCATATCCCAACATGCATCCGATTTTTTGGAGCCTCGTTTGATATTGCGAGTGACCTTTGTTGACATCTACCCCTAAACACCTCAGCCTTTGATAAAGATTTTCCCTTCTAGCAAGAGGGATGATTAGAAGAGCCCTGATCATGATGTGACGAGTCTGCCAAATCACCCTCCTCCAGCACTTGACAGGCAAGGAGAAGGCAACAAAGGCCTTGTTCCAAGCAGTGGTGATCTCTTGTTGGACCAAAGGGAAAGAGAAAGTCATCGGATTGGCATGAAACCAAGGGGCTTTCTTGAGATTGGTGATCACATTGAAATTAAGCACAATCGAGTAGTGATTAGTGAGAACAAGGTCCATACTTTGGGAGAGAGAAGGGGATCCCATTTATTTATGACGTTCTGTGTGATGTAGCTCCTGTCGAGTCTGGCTTTCCGCAAGTCCACTCCACGTTAGAGGTTTGACCAAGAGAAACCAACTTAGACTTTAATCTCTATAAGATCTAGATGGAGCTTGACTTGGTCCAAAACTTCCTTTTCCTGCCCATCAATCACCCGCCCCTTCCTCCCCCAAAGCAACTTTGTTCCCTATTGCATTATCTTCTTCTGGGTTTTGCTTGTTCTTACTAGATTTTTATCTCAAAGGAGATTCTTTTATTCTATGGCCCTACACTCCATAGTGAAAGCAAGAATTCAACAATTTCTTGTATATAATCTCTTGCTCAATGGTGTAGGTAAAGGTGTACTCAATGACTTTCCACCTTGCATATTGAACCTATGAAGTACTTTGGATATGTACTGAGACAAGTACGTGCATCCTTTAGTCCTATCACAAGTAATGCGCATGCCAAGAATAGGTTTGGAATCCCCCAAATCCTTCATATCAAATGTCTCACTCAACTTCTTTTTGAGGAATGACAAGTCATTAGAGGACTTCCCAACGATCACCGTATCAACAACATAAAGTATCAAACATATGAAGATTCCATTTTAGCATCTCTTATTGTAGAGACAATGATCTTCATTGCTTCAAGAATAGCCTTGAGACTTTATAAAAGCATCAAAATTTTGTTACCATTGTCTAGGGAACTATTGAAGTCCATATGAGCTCTTCTTCAACTTACAAACTAGAATTTCTTTGCTAGGAACTACATAACCCTCTAGTTGTTCCATATAAATCTCATCTGTAAGATCTGGAAGAAAGTAGTTTTCACATCGATTTGGACTAGCTCTATGTACTCCATTGCAACAAATCCAAGTAGCATGTGCAATTTAGTCATCTTGACAATAGGAGAGAAGGTTCCTTCAAAATCAACACCATTTTATTACTTAAAAACCTTTGCAAACAATCATGATTTATACTTTGGAGAAGCACTATCTTATGTGAATTTTAGCTCATATACCCATTTACATGGTTAAGATTTCTTTCGCCTTGGAAAAAGTATCGAATCCCAAGCACCATCTTGTGAATAGAATCCAACTCACTCTCCATGGAATGCTCCCACTTGACATGATCCTTTGTCTGCTTCACTTTTCCTAGATTGTAAGAAAGTGAATTGATTCCCTCCAACAACCTTTACCACCTTTGTTTGAATTCAAAATCCACTTGTAGAGTCATGGAGCACTTCTAGATTCTATATAAAGATTTCAAATCACTTGTACATTACATGGAAGCAATATACATACAGTTGTGACCATCATTGTCTTGCATAACCTCTTTGTAGCAAGAAGGCTCACATCTCTCAACATAACAAAATCCAAGCTTGAACATATCTAATAGGTGGATGTGAGACACATGTAGAATGTCTCAATGGTTACTGAATATGAATATTTGGAGATTGATCTGATTGGAAATTCTCCTAAACATCCCTATGTGTAGCATTTTTATGCATACTAACTTGAGGACTAGTATCCTCAAACACCCACTCTTCTCACTTCAACCTCCTTAATTGGTTGTTTATGCATCTTAGAATCATTGAAAATGACATTGCTACTTTTTATCACTGGCCATGCTTCAAGATCCCATAAGCTATATCCTAATTGGTTTTCTTAACCATATCCAAGAAAAATAATTTCTTTGAATTATGACCCAATTTTTTCTAAAATTCTTGGGTATATGAACATATGTTTCACACCCAAAACTTGAAGATGATCATAATATGGTGGCTTCCCTTTCCATAACTCTTGTGCCACCTTCAAACCTTTGGTAATACTAGGTGAAATGTTAATCATATGAAATGGAGTCAATACTACTTTCGCTCAAAATCCTTATGAAAGGTTTGCATGATGGACATAGAAACTACTCTTTCATGATTAGTTCTATTCATCCTTTTAGCTACACCATTCTATACTTGGGTATAAAAAAGTTATAAACTCTCTATGAATTCCTCTAGATTGACAAAAAGTTCGAATTCATGTAAGGTATATTAACACCCATTATTTGAACGTAAAGCCTTGAGCTTAGTTCCTTTTTCAATCTCAAGTGAAGTATGCCATTGTCTAACGTAGGGAATATGTCATCCTTCGATTTGATAGGATATGCACAGACTTTTCTAGTAGCATCATCTATGAAAGTGGCAAAGTAAATAGAAGCACCTAATGACCTTGTGGGCATAGGACCACACACATCTATATGAATGAGATCTAAAGGCTGAATTGAAGAGTCAATGTGCATCTTATGCACATTCCTAATTTGTTCTCCTTATTGACAATGCTCATAAAATGAAAAATCAGAGAAAGATTGTTGGAACATAAAGTTTACACTATTCTTGAGGTAGATTTGATCTATATCAAAAGCTATCACTTGTATTACGTTGAAAGAATATCCGTTGGAGAGTTATTTTACTTATACTCACTTATTACATTTTTTTAAAAGATTTTTCATGGATCATTTACCATTGTAAAAGCCTAGAGGTTTACACATGTAAAAATATAAAAAGAGAGTCCAAATTCCACGAATTTGTGGTGGTTGAGTTGTAATCAATCAATCAATCAAGCACTTAAAAGTAGATCAAACTATACCTTCACTTTTCCTAGATTGTAGGAAAGTGAATTAATTCCTTCCAACAACTAATCTTGGCTTCATTTGAATTCAAAATCCACCTGCAAGAGTCATGGATCACTTCAAGAGTCTATATAAATACTTCAAATAGGAGGTACCACTGTTGAGTGTCTGATTCATTCCAAGAGCACATTTTGCTTATTTCTTGTACTCTTGTGCATTCTATAGGCTCAAACCTATGTGTGTTATTCCTCCAAAAGGATTTTATCTAATTTTAATAATGTTGGCCGCTATGAGCATTTGAAGTTGGTGTCTCATCCAAAGATAAGAAGTCTTTTGAACTAGTCAATGCACAAACCTATCTGTTTTGCATCGACTCTTTCTCCTTGATGACCCAAAGTACATAGTGAATTTTATTGCATTTATCGAATGCCTATAAGGTCTATTTGAGTCTACATAAAAGGGCTGGTCTTGTGGTGGTTGGCTGGACCAAACTTTGTCTCTTTGCAACTCGCTTTTCTATCTCCTACAAGCTTCTCCAAGTTTTTTCAGTGGTATCAGAGCTAGATCAAGATGGGTGATGTCTTTCCCTCAATGATTGAGAAGCTTGATCGACACAACTATGGCTTGAAAAATCAGAATGGAGACCTATTTGCAAGTGTTGCTCTAGCACGATGGTGAGAACCACGTTAAGAAGCTTCACCTCCTTAATGTCAATCCGTGGGAGAGGTAGGAGTGATATGAAGATCGTGAACGTGAGATGATGTGAGAGTGAAAGTGAGAAGCACAAAGATGCACACACACATACACACACACAATGAAGAGACAAGAAAGACACAATGGAAGGTGGGAAATTAGCTCTATTACTCAAGAATACTCTTACAAGCTCAAACTAGCTCTAAGCTCACACTAACCAAAATGAACCAACCTCAAAAATGAGCTCTCTAGCTCTTTTTATAGTTTCTAGACTAGTTTTGACCGGTTTCACATCTAGTGACCGGCCTAGTTAAAAAATAGGTCCTAGAGGCTATTTGGAAGGGTAAACGATGTCTAAAAATAACGAAAATTGGTACGCGCATTCTACCTAAGCTCCTCAAGCTCGAGGACTCCTCGGCTTGCACAAAATGGAGCTATGGATTACAAAATGGGGTTTTCTATGATACATATGTTACAATTAGTGATAACAATCACTGTTGAATGTTTGAAGAAATAATAAGAAATATATTTGTTTGGAAAATTGATCCGCCTGGCTCCCTGCTCCGTCTTTACATGCTTCCGTGGCGTCTGTGCCTCTGGCTGCTTCCAACACCCCCCTCCCTCTCGCTTCTGTCGTCCTTGACAGAACCTTGTTGTGAGGTCTGCCGGATGTAGTGCTGTAGGACGTCCTGAGCGAGGGTGTGCTCTGAGATACGAATGCCTCGGGCTAGATCAGCCTCGAGTTTCTCCCAGTCAATAGGTTGCGGCTCGTCTGGTGGTGGGAGCTGATAATGTGTGGAGTACACCATTCGTTCACAGGCGAATAATTGCAATAAATGTGTGGGCCTGCTTATAAATACCTCTGAATGGTACTCCCAAAAGCCGGTGGTGAACATTTCTTCGAATGTCTGCTTGTAGCATGCCGGGAGGTATTTTATCCTACAGTGCCAGGCATAACACACCCGTAGCGATGGCGTTGTGCTCATATCATAGACTAAATCAAAGTTGCCATGCTCAAAGCCCGGGGTGTTTACATGGGGGGCCTTGACGCGTCGGAAGACTTTAAAGATCATTTGCATCATGTCAAAGATTTTGACAGTCATGTGCGCGGCAATATCATCCATATGCTTTAACCTAGGGAGCCAGTGGCGGATCGTCGCCATCATGTAGCCTACTGTTGGTAACTCGATTGGTGGCTTGAAATAAGGATAATTCAACCAGTCTTGGCACTGCTTATTGTTTTGTACCTTAATAGCGAATGCAGTCCAAGAGCGGCGTCGTGGCACTGGTCCCAGCATGGGTTAAATTTTAAGTGCAGCGGCGCTTTCACCCATGTGCTCATCATCTCTGGATAGTTTTGCAATAAATCTTTGCGCCAGTCGGGTTGATGGATTTCACCTCTCTGTGCACTTGGTGGCAAGTCCTCCGGCTCGAATTGAGTGGCATGCGTTGGTTTCATACCGGTTTCTTTCTCAATGGCTAACTGGTATTCGGCCATTAGCATGAAATAAGGTTTATATTGAAGCTCATGCCCAGATATGTAGCGTCGCGGGGCCAAATGAGCAAAGAATGGTGACTGTAGAATTTTCTCTTCAATCATGGCCATGGCATGTAACTGTGCCTCTACTCTGGCCGAATGTGTCGTTCCGAGTTCTTCAACTGTCTTCATCCACGCGGGGGTAGGTAATTCATAGGTCATCTGGCCTTCGGCCGTGACACGTCCGCCTGGAATGGGTATCGGCTCGTATGCCTCTTCAAATGTCTCCTCCACCGGGATAGTGACGGTTTCTTCCTCAGCTGGTAGCTCAGGTGGGGAGTCTGGCCTTGGTGGTGCTTCATAGACTGCAATTCTAGATTCAAGATTTGTTACCTGGGCCCGAAGTGCGTTGAGTTCCTCTAAAATTTCAGGGGCAGGGTCCACAGGTGCTGGTAATTCTACTGCTACTTGTACTTGTTGTGTTGCAGGTTCTCTGAGCTGTAGTAGCTTGTGATCTTCCTTTAACTTTTGATGCTCTTCGTTCATACGATCATAGTCCTCGAGCAATCGAACATGGTCATCTAGCAACATCCGCATCGATTCGGATGGGATTGCCTTGAATCTGCTCGGACTTAGTGGTTGTTCTGGATGATCCAATGCCGCTTCCAAGTTTTCTCTATTCTGCGCTTGGAGTCTCACGTTCTCCACCTGGGCTGCGGCTAGGTGTCTTCTGAGTAGGCCCATATTCCTTGTCAGTGTCGCATTTCTAATCGTTTGGGCTCGAAGTAGGTTGTCCAAATCCGCAGTGGCTTCTTTTGTCTTCTCTTCACTTTCTAGCTCTAGCTTATGATATGCCTCCCTTAGTTCTTGGTAGCGCGTATTTAACGAGGCATTCTCGATCGATAATGAATTAAGCTGCGTTTGTAGTTCATTCGTCGTTCTCTGCAGCTGTTGATAGTTGGTGCCAAGAGATGCAAACTCATCGCGGACTTGTGTCATGCATGTGAACATGTGTTGAAATGCAGTGTCTATGGTGGGCGATAATAGTAATGAAGTGTTAAGTGAGGATGCAGTGGAAGTAGATGCAGCAAGAATGGGAAATGGGGTTGGGAAGGTGGATGCAGTGGTGATCGTGGAAAATTGTGACGTACCTAAATATGATGGTGCTGTGAGTGGAGTGGGTGCTAGTGAGGTGGATGGTGATATGTCCATTTCATTGGACGTGTCAAGTGCGGTGACTGTAAAAAGCGGTGTGTAAGTGGGTGGTTGTGTAGGTGTGAAGACGGGATTTACAAATGTAGAGTAATTTACAGGGGGGATGGCTGGAGTAGCTTGATGAAAAGGGGATATAGGGGTTATGGTGGGTTGGGGAGGTGAAACTGGTGAGAAGGTTAGTGGGGTTAGAAAGGTGAAAGGGGGTCTTAAAGGTGGGGGAAACGCTGGGAAGGATGAAGGGGTGAAGGGGTTAACATGTAGATGCGGAGGGTTGGGTGTGGGCATGGTGGTATGAATGGGCAGGGCAAAGGGTGTGGCTATGTTGCCTTGGACTGGTGTGGATGTGGGGGGAGCAGGTGGGTGTGCGGGGGATACAGGATGGGTTGGTGAAAGATGAGGTGAGAGAGGAGTAGAAGGTGT
The DNA here is from genome assembly GCA_020310875.1 of Ceratopteris richardii. Classification (NCBI taxonomy): domain Eukaryota; kingdom Viridiplantae; phylum Streptophyta; class Polypodiopsida; order Polypodiales; family Pteridaceae; genus Ceratopteris; species Ceratopteris richardii. Next base: position 79,645,099 of record CM035413.1, read on the forward strand.
GGATGTTATTTCGAGGATAGTGGTGGTATGTACAACGGTAGTACGTGGTGGGGAATCTACAAGGATGGGTTCTGCGGTCAATGAACTTTCAGGGACGAGGCGTGCCTCCCTGGCTTGTGCTGAAGACTGAGCTCCTGTTGGTACGCGAATATACTCTCCGGGCTTTGAAAGTAGTCGTACTCGGCGGGGGTCAAACTGTGGTAGTTGCTTTCTTTGTAAGTACCTGAGTGCTTCATTGGAGCCTACTGATTTGACTAACTCTCTGAACCCTTTGATGTATGCGTCTTCGAATCCTCCGGAGATGAGTTCCTGTTCAATTAATGCCTGGCTCTCCTCTTCAGTTAACTTCTTCCGTGCCCAGACTTTCTCCATCGTACGATATAATTTCTTTATTGCCAGCGTGTACGCTGTGGCTTCGAAAGTCTCATCTTCATATGTGCTGGTGTCACCGTGTGCATCGGTTTGTTGGCCTTGGCTGTCTGTCTGTCCTTGTTCTTGGGAATCATGCGTGCCCTGGCTGGCTTCATCATCGCCTTCGTCATCATCGGTGGTGGTTCGTTCATCATCAGAGCTTGACACAGCTTGTCCCTGTGGCAGATCTCGTGGTGTGGTAGGGTAGCTAGGGCGTTCATATTCTTGGGAGAACATCTGTGCCTCTGAAAATTGGAATTCATTTGAGAATGCATCCGGCATCTCAAAATCAAATGTCGTGTTTATTGGTTCTGCCTCCATGTGTGGTATTGGGAAAGAAAAGGCTTCCGCACCAATAGTGGTGGGAGCTTCTGCTGTAGTGGTGGTGGGTGCAGTGGTTGCAGCTGCCTGAGGTGCAGCGGTACTAGTAGTACCCTCCGTGACCACTGGTCTAGACAACCTTATGCGAATAGGTTGCACTGTAGGAGCGGCTTCTATCGGTGATCGCTCTGGAGAGGGTTGTGGTGATGGGGAGTCTGGCACTTGAAGGCAAGGAATGGTGCCTCTCATGCGCTTACCTGCCCGTGTTCTGCTGGGCTTCCTAGCTTTCTTCGTCGTGCCTTTGAATGCCTTCATCTCTTCTCCTGTTAATGCGCGTTCAATTGGCAAGTCATAAGCCAAGCACATATACACAATTCTTGTGAGTGCACAACATCCATTAAGCACTTTTTTGCGTTCCCATCTGTGTTGTGCCAGATACATTTGATCAATGATCCAGCTTGCTAGATCAACAGTCTGAGGTCCGGTACATGCCAAGTACAAACCAAACCATATTCTTTTGTGTGGCATGGTAAATCTGTCCTGAGCGGGGAATGCGAAATGTTGCATGCATATCCGTAGTGGCTTTGACAGCTCAGGTGTAATTGCTGAGATCTCCTCCCACTTAGTGACGTCCCCACGTTTCATAGGATCTGGAATCAATCTCTCTCGATCTGTGGGTGTGTGGGTTCCATGAATCTTGATGGCCGCTCTGATTAAATCCTTTGAGAGGTAAAATCTCTTGTAAGGTGGATCATCCACTAAAGAAGGCAAAATGAAGGTTCCGGGGATATCCTTATTCTCGGAGGCCAGCAAGGTAGTGATTAAGTAATAGCACCTGTAAAAGTCCGGTTTGGGCAGAGGATCACTGAAATACTCCGTGAAGCCTGCTCTGGCCCAAACGTGAGTTAAATCCTGGGTGCTCTGTAGGGCTTCGAACTCTCTGGAGAAGAACTGGTATTTTCCCCAAGTGCGGTAATCAAATGTCAAAGTAGATTCGAATATGAAATCCGCGTCCGCTAGGGGTCCTGCAAGTCCCTGAAACCAATGAGAGTTTCGGTGTATCTTTTCTGTGTAGCCCATAGGTGGGTTGTCGATCGGCATGGGCCCTGAAAATCCTTGGAATTCTGGCGGTGGAGCAGTCGGGTGGGATTCTGCTCGTAATACGTTGAGGGGTACTGCCGCAACACTGGGGCCTGCTCCTGATGTTCCTTCGTCGGTTTGCATGGTGGCTGATGCGCTAATAAGAAAGATCTGCTACAAAAGATTAACACATTAGCATGGAAATTAATTATGATCCCATTAAAGTGAGACCGCAATCCCTTTCCATAACTGATGCGTAACCCGTGTAGCCAAGTGCTGTGATGTGATGGATGCAATGTTTCTTGCAGCACTAGTGCATGTCTCTAGACACCTACATGTTTCAGATCATGCATACATTTCTTGATGAGATGAGAAGATGAGTAATGTGTGATGATGGTGGGTGAATTTATACAAGGTTTAAAGGTTAGTGATTTAGTACAAGGTTGTCTGTTAGTCGGGGGGGTAGTTTTGTCAGACATGGGGTTAGGGGAAGACGGTTGGACACGCTTCGATATCCATTTCCTAAGAGTCCTTGAATGGGTGGTGGGTTTCTGCTGAGGGGCAAAAGGTGGTATCGGGTGTGGTGGTATCGAGGGATGGAAAGATTTGTGAGGGTTATATATTACATGGCTCATGGGTTGAGTTATGATACATGGTTTGGGTACCCAAATCTGCGTGGGTGTGGGTCTATGGGTAAGGTATTTCTTGGCGATCCAAATCTGTCGAATGCTCGGACCTGTAGAAGGAGGTCGAGGGGATGGTGGATACTGATTCTGTTTCTGCCTTGCCTTTTTCTTGTCGATCTCTGCTTGGTTGGAGTTCTTCGGTGCTTTTTGTCCTTTTGGCACCCATATTTGTCTAGTGCCGCTTCCTTTGGGTGGCCTAAACTGCTTTCCTTGTTGTGTCTTCTGATACTGCCGTCGGTCTGGGTTCCTTCGTCGTGGTTGACTCTGTTGTTGTTGAGGTTGAGAGGTCGGATGGACGCTCTGCTTTGGAAAAGAAGGGAGATCCAACACTTGCGTGACCTGCCCATTAGGAAGTGATGCATTCTTTAACTTTAATCTAGGCCAGTCCGCAACAAGTTTGGAAGGATGAGCACCGCAGGGTGTCGTGCTCATTTGGCCGCTGATGCAACCCACCTGACCACTGATTGTGTCCATCTGCCCTTGCAGTTGGGTATCTGTCTCTTCTAGTTTGCAGGAAGTCCCAGGGAAGATCTCCTGTCGTCCTTCTGATTGACATCTGTCTATAACCAAGCCCGAGTGGGTTGGTGTAGACGTAACGTGACTGGTCTGCCTAAAGATCTTCCGGTCTTCCGTCGCATGCATTTCATAGGGTCTAGGGTCACAACCGTCAAGCGGAATGCCGTTAGGGAAGTCAAGCGGTATCACTCGCTTCTGCTCGAAGGTTCCAATCTGTAAGGAGCCTTGTCTAAGATTTAGGTCCACTGAGTGATCGTATAGCCAATCTTGGCCAAGGATTAGGGGTTCTATCAGGTCGTCATCATGGCATACTAGTAGCTTCGCTGTCATCGTCATATCCTTAATGAGGATAGGAAGGTCCACCTCACCCATGCAAGGGGTTTCCATGCCTCCTAAGCCTATGAGGTATGCCTCCATTGGCCGCATTTCTATTCCTGAATCCTTATAGTGGGACCATCTAATCGCACTAGTCGCAGCACCTGAGTCAATTAAAGCCCGGAGTTCTTGGCAAGGGTTGCCGTGCTCTAGCCTAACTGTAATGAATGGTCTCCTGTCCACTATGCTAGGATGAGTGGTTGACTTTACTTGACACATGGCCATGGGATATCTGGGTGATGTTTCTAGATGGTTATAATGTTCTCTCCCTAGTCCTTGTCTTCTTAGCTTCATGCGCTTAATGCGTTCTATGGCTTCTGCCTGAGCTTCAGCTCGTATTCTATTTTCTTCCTCCTTACGCTTCTTTGCCAATGTGAGTCGTCTAAGCATATCCTCGGTAGGAGGTTCTTGATATAGCTTGACTCTACAGCCACTAATGTAATTAGGCATTATGTCTCCTTCTAAGGTGGCTAACTGTACTGCTCCACTAGTCGAAAGTCTGTTAATGATCATAGGTCCATAACCTCGCTTTTCTAACTTCCGTGCGTGCTGTTTCAGCGTATACACTAGAACTAAATCTCCTTCTTTTAGGCCTTTATCTTTCACATGTGCATCAAAATATGCTTTCTGTCGCTTCTTTGCTGCGTATATTCCTGCTGCTGCTTTCAGCCTGGTTTCTCCTAATCGTTCCAAGTCCATTATTCTTGCTGATAATTCATGGCCGGTCCACTGATGTTCTTGTGCAACCTTAAGGGTCGGTATCAAGAAGTCCAAAGGAAGCACTGCATTCTGACCAAAAACCATCTGAAAGGGAGTTGCATTGAGTACGGTCTTGTAGGCCACTCGATATGCCCAAACAGCGTGGTGTAGCTGTTTGTCCCAATCTGAACGTTTGTTGTTCACGAGTTTCGTCAGTACGTTACAAAGTATCTTGTTAGTGCTTTCAGCCTGACCATTGGCCTGAGGATGATATGGTGCAGATTTCTTGTGAATCACCATAAAATCCTGTAACAAATATTCAATGACTTGGTTTAGAAAGTGAGTGCCTCGATCGCTCACTAACTCTATAGGCAATCCATATCTTGTAAAGACATTTTCAAATAAGAATTTTGCCGTCGTGTGAGCATCATTCTTTTTTGTGGCTTTTGCCTCTACCCATTTGGTTAGATAATCTGTGGCAAAAATAATGTATTCCGCATGTGTACCTTTTGCAGGGGGGTTAATGGGTCCTACAAAGTCTATACCCCACTTTGAAAATGCACGTCCGCCCATCATGGGTTTCAATGGCATTTCATCTCTGCGAGTAGGAAACTGAGTTCTTTGGCACACGTCACATCTCTTTAGGTATGTGCATCCATGTGAAGAGTGGGCCACCATAATCCTGCAAAGAGAATGGCTTTGATTACCCTATCGGGTCCAAAATGACCTCCTGCAACACCTTGGTGTGCAGTCTCTAGTATGCTAAGATAATCGCTCTCATGAACACATTGTCTTAGATATCCATCTCGTCCTCTTTTGTATAAATTATCGCCAATAAGTGAATAGTCTTGAGCTTCCTGCTCTAGACTGCGTTGTCGCGCTAAGGTCATGCCTTGAGGGAATGTGTTCGTCCTCAAGTATGTCACTAAAGGTTCACTCCAGTCTGGTGTGAGAGACACGTGATATAATGTCGCATGCTCTACTGGTGGTCTTTCACAGCAAACATGGCATTCCTTACACAACTTGTAGACATCTGCTTCCATCGTAGGCCAATATACTCCTAATCTATGCAGAGTCTGTAATGTTCGATGTTTTGAATGATGTTGCTTTAGTGCACCTACGTGTGCTAATTGCAACCAATTCGCATGTTCTGATTCATCTACACAACAAGCAAGAATCTTTTGATTATCCTGTTTATATATGCTTCCTGCCATTATTTGATATTTCTGAGACTTGGTAATCTCTCCCTCTTTGATCTTTATCCTAGGATTCTTGGGTCCGTATGTCAGAATAGGGACTATAGGTTTAGCCCATTCTGGTGCTATCTCAAGGTTAAATAAGTATGCATCTGGTAATTCATCCGCTACTCCTTGAGGAGCTTCTCCTGAGGTTAATCTCGAAAGGTGGTCAGCTCTAAGATGTCTCTTTCCTTTCCTGACTACCACTTCAAAATCATACTCCATGAGTAATAGAAACCAACGTATTAGTCGTCCTGTGTTACATGGTTTGTTGACTAAGTACAATAGGGCTTGATGATCTGTAAAGAACTTGAATTTGTTGGCCAACAAGTAGTGCCTAAACTTCTTTACTGCGTAGATCATCCCTAATCCTTCTCGTTCCGTCGTGGTGTAATTTCTTTCTGCTGCGTTCAATTGTCTGCTAGCGTAGGCTATGGGGAGATCTATGTTACCTTCATTCGTGGGTTGTGCTAACACACATCCTATGGCGTAATTGGATGCATCCACGTGTACATGGAATGGCTTACTCCAATCTGGGGTAGTCAATATAGGTGCTGAGCACAAACGTCGTTTAAGTTCATTGAATGAATTTTCACATTCTTCTGTCCATTCAAAATTGGTTAAAAGAGAGTACAAAGGCTTGGCTATGATTGCATACATGTGTATGAATCTCCTATAATAACCGCAATGGCCCATAAATGCCTGTACCTCTTTCACATTAGTTGGTCTAGGTAATTCTGCAATTACCTTCACTTTTTCCTCGTCCGTAGAGATTCCATTTTTTGACACAATGTGTCCTAGAATATTGCCTTGTCTGACCATGAAAACGCATTTTTCTGGGTTCAAAGAAACCTGATATTCTCGACATTTGTTAAATATTTGTCTTAACTCTGGTATATGTGTCTGTCTTACATTTGAATGAGCACATAAGTCATCGACATAAACTTCCAAGCTCTTGCGTACGAATTCCTTAAAAACATGACACATGAGTCGCTGGAAAGTGGCGGGTGCATTTGTTAAGCCAAATGGCATTACACGAAATGCAAATATGCCCCATTCAATGGCAAAAGCCGTCTTGTGTTGATCTTCTGGAGCAATGGCTACTTGGTTGTAGCCTGAGAATCCATCAAGAAAGCTGTAAACTTCCTTGCCCGCAACTCTTTCCAATAGGTGTTCCGTGATAGGAAGAGGATAACTATCTCTAATCGTGGCGGCATTAACTTTTTTAAGGTTAATACACACACGCAATTTTCCATTCTTCTTGGGCACAACCACAATGGGGGATACCCATTCGGTGTGCTCAATTTCGTAAATGAATCCTGCTTCTATCAAGCGATCTATCTCCTCTTTAATCTTCGCAGCGTAATTATCATTGTACGTGTAAGGTTTCTGTTTTGTCGGTTTTGCATCTGGAGTCATAGGGATTCTATGAGAACATATATCTGGATCCACTCCTTTCAAATCTTTATAACTCCAAGCAAAAACATCTCTATATTCGCGCAATAGGGCAACTAGTTCTTCTTCTTCTTCAGTCGTCAAATCATGCCCTATGTATGTGCATTTTTCTTCTTCTCCTTCTATGGCCACTATTACTTTCTTGGTTTTCTCTCGGTTATCATATACTTGTCCATCATTTACCTTTCTATTGGGCATTCGTACCATGATTCTTCTATCTTCAATTTCATATTTCTTGAAATTCTCGGGTACTTCAAATAAAGATTCTTTTTTTTCTGTCATAGTGTCTTTCTTCTTTCTTTTCTTACCTTCACTCTTAGTAGTCAATTCCGTGGCTAATCTCACTTCATTCGTAATTTCCTCGTGTCTCTGAGTGTGAGTCTCTACTTCGTAGAAATATTCTTCCTCTGATGCAAAGGGTGGGTCCATGAGAATTGATTCTAGATCAAAATCGCTTGCGTCCTCAAATGCATCAGTGTTCGGTTCACACTCTTCTAAGATTGCATCGCACATGATTGGCTCTATCGTGAAAACTGAAATGTCATAGCCATCCTCGTCACAGTGGGGTGTCCATTGTTCTTCATTGATGGCTACATCCATGGTTGCTAGTATTTCTGCCCAACCATGGGGTTCAAACTCTTCGTCTGGGAATACTACAGGTGCATAGGCTGGATCTTGAAGGGTTCGTGGATGTTGTTCCGCACCTAAGGTCCTGGCTTCTAACCGCTCTTCCTCTTGTTTGGCTACTTTACACATCCATAATTGGGTATCCTCATGCAACCAAGAAGGATCTGATTCTAATGAGTGCACGGATTCCGTCTCTACTGGTGTTTTATGGATGGTATTCCATTGTATTGGGGGCACATCTCTATGTGAATAGTCTTTAAGATTGACTTTAGTAGTCACTCCTAAATGTTGCAAGTACAAAGAATTAGTTCCCCAATCCTGTACAATTTGCAACTGACGCATGAATGGTCGTCCCAATATCATCTCGTAAGCACGATTTTTCGCAAAGTCACAAATGGCGAAAGTGTGCTCAAATTCTACACCACAAGTGGTGAGAGATATGCCTTCTAGTAAGCCTAATGGTTTTTCTATGTGTCCATCAGCCATTTGTAGCTTCATCCTAGTGGGTCTGAGTGCTGGCTTACCCCAAAGCGGTGGTAGCGATGGCTACTCCGGCTCCTGAATCTAAGATGGCTTTCGTGGTGTAGCCCTGATGAGTTATTGGAAGATATGTGTTACCTTCCTCTCCTTCGCTTACGTCTCCAATCTTTTCCACGGGTATCTCTGGTACCTTCTTATGTGATCCTATCTGAGAAGGTGTGGTAGCAAGCTCAGGGAATTGATTTGCTACGTGCTTCCACAATTCTGGTTTTACCTTTAACACTTCCTCCAGAGTGAGATTACATTGTACTTTGGTATTCTTGATCACTTCCGTGTTCCTAGGGATCACTGATTCTTCATTCCTCACTATTAGCGTGGGTGCTCTCATACTAATAGACTTTGCTTCCCAAGGTCCTGTGAACTGAGGTAATTCTTGTAAAGAATTAGATTCAAATCCTGTGTGTTCACTCAGTTGTTCCACCTCTACATCATCATATATAGAGGGGATGTCTTGGGGAAATTGTTCCTGCAAGTCGTCTATTTCTTGAATAGGAGGATGAGTTCCTTGTTCTTTTCTCCATTTCTCTTCTTGGATTTCCCTCAAAAATTCATGTGAGTACCTATGTATGGAGGATATGTTATCTTGACTTTCTGTATTGGGCACTTGAGACAGGGATGGTGCATTCCTTTCCTGTGTCTCTGGGACAATAGGGTTCCTATGCTGATCCTTTTTCTCTTTGCTTTCTATCAAGTGTTCTAGCCTCTCCATTAGTCCTTGAAAGTGTAATTCCGGTTTTGCCATGGTATTCCAATTAAGATATCTAGAGGCTTCGAACAAAGCTTGTGCTAACTCTACCATCTTCATGCAAAGTTTAGTTCTCTCAATTTCTAGATCAGCTCGAGGGTAGTTTTTACTCATTTCCGTTACTTGAGGTCCCTCTTTTATTCTAGCCTGATATGCACGAAACATCATGTCTAGATCTTCGGGTATGGGTTCCGCTAAAACTGATCCTGATTTCTGAGCTGGGTCTTCTTGGTTTAATTCTTGTGACGTCAGTTCTTGGATTTTGGCTCTAGATTCCTTTAAACTTCCTTCCAATTCACTTATCTTTTTACTCCACTTTCTCTTGATTCTTTCTCTAGAATCTTTCCAAGATTTCGTCTTTTTACTACTCGATTCTGCAACTTCACTAGTTCCGGCTACTTTCTCATGATTAAGCTGTTGGTTTTGTAAGAGCGCCTGGGCTCTGGTTATAGCTTGGATAGGCACGTATGTAGGATTGGATCCATCTGCATTGTTTACAATACCTATCACGTTGATCGGTGTCACATTCGAAGCGTTAACTGGGTTCTTAGGACAATCTTTGATTATGTGCTCTTTGCCACAATCGGCACAAAAGCCTTGAATGCTATAGTACTGTGATTGCCTTGCTATTGGGGGATGTGGACAATCCTTTATGAAGTGATCTCCTTGGCACCTAAAGCATGGTCCTCTAGGACCCTGTGGTCTCTGTTGTCTCAGTTGGGGCCGTGGGTTTGGGTTTGCGTACATCACATTAGTATAATCTGGCTCCCAACTAGGTTCCATTGGTGGACTATCATAATGATATGTCTCCACATGTTCTGGTGACTCCGTGTAATAAGCGGGTGGACTAGTTACATGAGTAGAGTCAAAACTATTTGAGTTCGGGTCACTTTCTGTGATCAAAGGTGAAGAAGGCACTAAGGCCCTACTTAGGTTCTCTTCTGCAGCAGCGTATTTGACTGAGATGACATTCGCTGGTGGGGGTGGCTGCTGAGCTAAGACGGGTTGAGGTCTCTGTTGAGCTTGGTATGGGTAGTTCTGGGGAGGCCTATAGTAATAAGGCTGAGCATTGTATTGGCCTTGATACCTACCTGGCTGCTGGTATGTTTGCGGGTAGTTCTGTCTCACGGTTTGTTTGTTGTATGGGCAGTCCTGAGCCGTATGATTCGTGTATCTTCTCTCAATTGTGCAATATTGGCCACTAGGGTTGGCTTGTGGTTGTGGTGCATTAGGGCACATGTTTGCCAAATGATTTCCACCACAAGTGTAACAACGTACATTAGTTGGTAGCTTGGGCACCTGTTTACTAGAAACTCCTAGTTTTTGGGCCACTTTTTCTGCTAGGTCCTCTATCGAATTAGACAATTTTGTGGATGCTAGAGAAGAACAATCTGAGTCTTTATAGACCTTTGAGAGTTCTAATTCATCTCCTAGGTTATCCTCAATGTCTATACATATTCTTACACACTCCTCTAGCGCTCTGGGTTCTTTTAGGTACACATAAGAGCGTAGTTTAGCGCTCAACAAGCCATCTAGGAACAGTGACACTTGTTTAGCTTGTGAGGGTAGCTCTTGCATTGGACATCGTTCGACATATTGTCTGAATCTACGACCTGCCAGTCTTACTGTTTCCTGAGGGGTCTGTTTAAAGCTATGAATTAACGAAGACGTGTCATGTCTAATCCCACTTTTAGAGAATTCAGTGATGAATGACTCTAAAAAGTGATGGATGTCTCTAAATTACCTTTGTTGCAAAGGTTGGAACCAAGTTAAAGCGGTATTCTTTAACGTTAGTCCAAATGCATTGTATTGCGTGAACATGTCCTCGACTTGTTCTGCTCTTAGTACTTGCTTGAATTCTGCGACATGGTCATAGGGATCTCCTGTCCCATCAAAGTAATTCTTCATTGATTTTACTAACTGTGTGGGTCTCAATACTCTTGCGTGTTCGCGTGGTCTAGGTAGAGGAAAATCATCTCTACCACCTGGTATTCCATGATCTCTTTGTCTCTCCATTCTATTAGTGTCCGTGGTTGTTCTATCTCTCCCTATGGAGTGAGTGAAGCTTACTTCCGGTCTCTCTTTATTTCCTTCTCTTTGATGTCCATGGGCTGAGGATGTTCCTGCCCCTTGTTGACTTGTATTTATGTTCGTTCTAGATGGAGGGAATATCAATTCACCTCTCCATGTGTATGTGTTTTTAGCGCGCTCAGGCACCACAAAGACTCTTTCTGAAGTCTCATCCAGGTATACAACCTTTCCAGGTGTATCTGGGTCCTTGAATTCATAAATTGTAATGATGCCTATCTCACCAGGGTGTTCCTTTCTGTACCTCCAAAAGACTTCATCTGTCTCTTTATTTACAAATAACTCGGTGCTCCTGTTATCTTGAGGGATCCATTCTGGGATGAGTACTCTTGTTAATACGGATTTCCCTCTAGGTGTTCTAGGTTCTTCTAACGGTTCTTTTCCTGGAAATTTCGTTTCCGTCTCTAATTGAATTGTGCCAAACTCATTAGTATCGTTTGGCTGCGTACTTAGAACGTACATGGTTCCTTCTTTGTCTATGTAAGCGTCTCTCTCAAATTTCACCACTGGTCTTTCCATTCCAATGGGTTGATCAGGGTTGTGCAGTTGCACCACTTGCCTTCGCAAACCATCCTCATAGATGCGAGCACCTAATCGGTTGGTTCGGAGAAACTCTAATTGCGTTCTATAGGGTCCTTCAGGTTTTTCTAAGTATGCTACATGAGACCCTCCTTCTGGTCTGTCTGTGCTAAATGCCATTTCTGATTCGCTAGTCTCTGAGCTCTCGTAGGGATAACTACTATTCAATTACTGAGCCCAAGATCGAGCAGTAGTTCTCACACTTGCCTCTGATGATCTAAGGCTTCGTCGGTCCGACTTACCTATGTGTCTCCGTGATCTAAGGTTCATTAATTTTCTTCCTCGTTCACTCAATTACACACTTAGATCGTCAATGGTTCTTTGTTATTAATTTCTTGATTCTTTTAATTTTCTTTGGATTCTTGTCTTAATATATGCGTCAGGAATTCGACTTTCCGTTATAGTTTTGAGTTCTCGTTCCGTCAGACTTATGTTCTTTTCTTTAGGTTTTCGTCACACACACCTTTACTTTAAGTCTTAGACTTGAAAGAATTAGGTCTCTTGAACTTGAGGCGTTCCTATCGTCGTTAATCCACAACCACCGTTTAACCTAAGCTAAGAATTGACTGAGGGGGTTGAGTAATCTTCCAACCTCGAGTCGGCTTTTTCTGTTGCTCTGATGCCCAAGAAGCCGCGCTTCCCAAGCTTTGCTGTCTTCACTACCTTGCTTGCTTGCCTTTGATTGCCCTTGCTAGACCTGGAAAATTTCCAATATTAGACCAATTCACAAGATGATCAAACACTTGAGCAGATACACCTTTTAAATCCCTTCCCTTTTTGCCCAAATTTTCAATGTGTGCCCCCTGGCTTCCTAGTCCCAACTGGGTGAACCTCAAAATAGCTTATCTAAAAAATAGATGTATTCTTTAAGAAAAAAACAGTTGAGATCACGTAGTACTCGTCACGAGCTTTCTAACGAGCTATTAAGCTCAAAAAACGGACTTCGGATGAAAAAGTTATGACCGTTCAGGCCCTGGGGGGTAAAAACTGACAATCAAGTTTTTCTTCAAATATAGGCTAAGGGGTCTCTTATGAGTCTAATGGTCCAAAAATTTCTAAAAAATACCCTCAAATTTGGTCAAAAATTGGAGCCCAAAATTTGCGATGGGGGTGCACAATCGCGATGGTCTGGGACCGTCGCGATGGTCCGAGCGAACCGTCGCGATGGCGTGGAGTTTGGACAATCGCGATGGTCCGAAAAAGTGAACCGTCGCGATGGCCCGAAGTGAACGATCGCGATGGCGTGAGGTCAAACCGTCGTGATGGCCCGAAGTGAACGATCGCGATGGCGTGGGAATGGACCGTCGCGATGGTCCAAAAAATGAACCGTCGCGATGGCGTGATCAGGCGGACAATCGCGATGGCGCGGTCAACGGTCAACGGGGGACAATCGCGATGGTCCGAAGTGAACCGTCGCAATGGTCCGCGATGCGATGGCTTGAGCCAATCGCGATGGTCCGATTTTGGGCTGTCGCGATGGTCCAAAAAGTGAACCGTCGCGATGGTCTATCGTGACACGTGGCACTGTCGTGGCGATGGCATGAGCCAATCGCGATGGTCCGGGGTAAGCTGAACCGTCGCGATGGTCCAAGTGGACCGTCGCGATGGCTCAAGTGAACCGTCGCGATGGTCCAAAAAAGCGAACCGTCGCGATGGTCCGGCCGAGCCGTCGCGATGGCGTGAGCCTATCGCGATGGTGCGACACAATCGCGATGGTCTGAGCCAATCGCGATGGTCCACCAAACAACGAATTTTTGAAATGCAGCTGTGGTTCCGTGTATGCGCAGGGATCGCCTACCTCGTGGTGTGGTCACCTACCTCAAAATCCGAAAGTTGCAGACCATCGCGATGGTCCGCCACACTCGGAAATTTCTGACAGAAAGTACATTTTTTACCTTTTGGAAGCTTTCCTGATGCTCTGAAGCTCTGTACCTACAAGAAAACTCAAGAAAACACAAGCACACACAAGTGCAAAAACTCTCTCTCGCTCTCTCGCATGCACAAATGAGGGGAAATGAGGTGAATGGGTGGATATGGTGAATTTTCTGATTTTTTTTGGAAATGGGGATGATGATGCGATGATGAAGATGGAGTATGGGGAAGGTGAAAAACACTAAAAACTAAGTAAAAACAACAACAAAAACTGAAATTTTTACCTTCCAACGCCACTTATTGCTATACTCTTACCATCACACATTCGTCCTAGACTCGTTCCCCGGCAACGGCGCCAAATTTGGTGTTGCTCTAGCACGATGGTGAGAACCACGTTAAGAAGCTTCACCTCCTTAATGTCAATCCGTGGGAGAGGTAGGAGTGATATGAAGATCGTGAACGTGAGATGATGTGAGAGTGAAAGTGAGAAGCACAAAGATGCACACACACATACACACACACAATGAAGAGACAAGCAAGACACAATGGAAGGTGGGAAATCAGCTCTATTACTCAAGAATACTCTTACAAGCTCAAACTAGCTCTAAGCTCACACTAACCAAAATGAACCAACCTCAAAAATGAGCTCTCTAGCTCTTTTTATAGTTTCTAGACTAGTTTTGACCGGTTTCACATCTAGTGACCGGCCTAGTTAAAAAATAGGTCCTAGAGGCTATTTGGAAGGGTAAACGATGTCTAAAAATAACGAAAATTGGTACGCGCATTCTACCTAAGCTCCTCAAGCTCGAGGACTCCTCGGCTTGCACAAAATGGAGCTATGGATTACAAAATGGGGTTTTCTATGATACATATGTTACAATTAGTGATAACAATCACTGTTGAATGTTTGAAGAAATAATAAGAAATATATTTGTTTGGAAAATTGATCCGCCTGGCTCCCTGCTCCGTCTTTACATGCTTCCGTGGCGTCTGTGCCTCTGGCTGCTTCCAACAGCAAGGTAGAAATCTTTATGAAATTGGAGCAGGTGATGAAGCTATGCCTATTCCAAGATCCAAAGGAGGACCTACACAAGAGGAGACAAATAAGCTCACATTTTGGTGTGCAAGGGATGCTCAAGCAAGGTCGTATATACTAAACTCTATCTTTGACTGATTTAGAAGGTAAAGAAGATGACCATTTGTTCGACATAGATTTAGAAGATCAAGCACATGAAGACTTATTGCTTCTAATGGACCTAAACCACAAAGAAGGTAAAGAAGATGACCATTTGTTCGACATAGATTTAGGATGTTCAAATCATGTTGCAGGCAACATTGCTCTTCTATGTGATCTAGAAAGTCCAAAGCGTAAACATGAAGTTCAAATACGGGATGACACAAAACATAACGTGGAGAAGATTGGTAATGTCAAAGCTTCCGATGGCAGGACAAACATAGTGTGTAAGGTTCTCTATGTATCCACTATCACTAAAAACCTAATAAGTGTAGGTCAAATAGTTGAAAAAGGGTTGCAAGTTAGGTTCACCCAACATGGAGCTTTTGTGGAAGATCCATGTCAAGGATTCAAGAAGATATCTAGAGGTGAGAAGCATGGTAGGCTCTTTACTTTTGAAGTAGGAGAAACCAAGAACATAGCTCTATTCACTTTTGGGTCTCAAACACTAAGTGAGCTTGAAGTGTGGCATAAGAGACTTGCTCATGTGAATGAAAGAACCTTGAAGGATATATGCAAGTATCAAATTGTTCTTGGACTGGCAAACATATCAAAGCAACACATGATCAACATGTGTGATGCATGTGAGATTGGAAGATCAACAGGTGTGATGCATGTGAGATTGGAAAGACACAAAGACAACCATTCAACCACAAAAGCTACATCCACAACAACTTATTGGATATAGTACATACAGATGTATGGGGACCAAGTCAAGAACCTTCATTGGTAGGATCAAGTTATTATGTCTCATTTATTGATGACCATAGTAGATGGACTATTCTATACTTTATCAAGAGTAAGAATGAAGTGTTTGATTTCTTCAAAAAGTACCTAGCACATGTGGAGAATCATACAGGTAGATCACTCATGAAGCTTAGATCTGATGGAGGGGGAGAATACTTATCCAAAGATTTTGATGAGTTCTTGCAAAAAAGGTATCAAAAGGGAAGTGACTACAAGGTACTCTCCTCAACTGAATGGAATTACACAGAGGAGTGTTGGAGCTAGATGTTTGCAGAAGCACATGAACATCATAAGGAAGAAGAAGAAGCTTGGAGCACAACACAGAATACTAAATGTATTACTAGAGAATGTACAAAGATAAGTAACCCATCTAGGGCAATAGGCATATATACAAGCTGGGGGAAAAAACCTCCTTAAGAGGAAAAAAGTGTCTTGATGATCCTAGAGTGTTCACACACATCACTACCTAAATATATCAACAAATCTCTCTGGGAGTGATGCGGTGAACAAGGAGCTAGCACTCATGTATAATGAAGTGCCAAGCTATGTGGAAATCACTCCAAAAAAGGAAGTAAGCCCAAAGCTTTGCGGAAAGCTTCAAACTTTTCCCTAGGTAGAGCCTTCGTGAAAAGGTGTACAATGTTCTCCTGTGTGGGCACATATGCCAAGCGGATCTCCCAAGCAGAGAACCTCTCCCTGACACAATGATAATGCACCTCAATGTGCTTAGTGCGAGCATGGAACACAGGGTTCCTTGCAACTACCATTGTGGTCTGACTGTCAATGAAGATGGTGGTGGCAAAAGACTGACCAACACCCAAATCAACCATAAGGCATCTGAGCCACACACACTTAATAGTCATTGTGAAAGCTGCCCTATACTCAACCTCACATCTGGAAGTGGCCACAATAGGCTCCTTCTTGCTCAGCCAAGATATGCATGAGATACCAAGCATGAAGCAAAAACCACTAGTGGACACATGGGTGTCATAGCAACCAACCCAATCACTATAAAAAAAGCATGCAAATCTGGCGGTAGTGATCCCCCCTTGAGATAAAACAATCCAAGTAGCTGGGTACCACTCAAGTAGCAAAAGATGTGCTTAACTGCCTGTCAATGCTTGACTCCTGGGCAATGCATAAACCTGCTCATCTCTGATACAATAAACTAAGTATTTGGCTGAGTAATGCATAACTAAATCAGGCATCCAACAACCTGTTGATAGAGAACAACATCAAATGCCAGCATCAAATGCATCTCCAGCACCATGAAGACTTAATCATAAACCTGTCTCCATAGGAGTGGCAATAGATTTACAATCTTCAAAGCCAAAACACTACAATAATGTGTCAATATATTTCATTTGACACAAAGCCATTCCACCATCAATGTGCATAAACTGAATGCCCAAATAATAATGCATTGAATGGCCCAAATCAAATATCTCAAATGAGGCATGCAAATCAACCTTAAAATCAGCAATATGCGTGTCATGAGGACCAGTGAGCAACATGTCATCAACATACATCACAATGATCAAAATTACATCATTAGCACACTTAACATATAAGGTGCTCTTAATTGGACTGTTCTCAAAACCGTGTGCAATCAGATAGGCATGTATCTTTTCATGCCAAGCATGTGGTGCTTGCTTTAAACCATATAATGCCTTCTTTAAGCTGCACACCTAGTTTTCATGCCCGTTTTGCACAAATCCACGGGGCTGAAAAACATACACTTCTTCATGCAATTCACCATTCAGAAACGTTAATGTCCAATTGATGTACATTCCAACCATGATGAGCTGGAAGTGCATAGATGCTACGAACAATAGTCATACGACATGTAGCTGCAAACATCTCATCAAAATCAATGCCTCCATCCTGCACATAACCCTTTGCAACAAGCCTAGCCTTATACTTGTCAATTTTTCCATCAAGTTTATGCTTTAGCTTGTGTACCCACGTAGTGATAATGGCCTTCTTGCTAGGAGGCAAGTCACATAAAGACCAGATACCATTTTTCAAGATAACATCATATTCAGATTGCATTGCAGCCATCCAATGTTCAGAATTTTGTGCTTCATTAAACGAAACACGTTTAGTCTCATCACAGAGACTAGAGGTAGCCACATCATAGCAATCTGATGCAAAAGAGGCACTATGAGAGCCTGATCGAGTAATATATGATAGAGGTGCATCTAATTTGCTATCACACAAAGTCTGCACCAGCTCTTTTGGCATAATTTTTGCTTGCTTAATATCAACTCTCTCATCAAGAAGTGCATCATGTAAATTTGCATCAGAAATGGAATGATCTGGATCATCACATGAAACCTGCAAAGGTTGAGAAGTTGCCTCATTAGGACCAGCACCAGACTGTTCACTTGTAAAAAGAGGCAGCAAAGTATCATACATGTCTTTGGAGCTAACAAATGTCTTCTTACTCTTCAACTGTTCTTTCAAATCCTTGATCTTTGTTAGAAAACTGTCCATAGAATCACCTTCATTCATGTGCTCACTCTCCAACTGTTTTTGGAGGTAAGCAACACGAGCCTCATTCCTAGCTTGGTACAATGTGGTGAGTGTATCCCAAGCATCCTTAGCTATTTTGTAAGAGCAAATGTGAGGAATAATGGCACGTTTGAGAGAGAAAGCTATCAATGCATGTGCTTGAGCATCTTTGCCATCGCAATGAATTTGCTCTGTAGTAGGTGCAACAAAAACAACAGCACGAATAGGAATATGTAGAATATCATCACCTTCAACACCATCTCCATCAGCTCCAGTACTTGGATTTGCAGTACTTGTATTCATAGGTGTAACAAGACGTCTTTCAACCTGCACAATGTTCCACATTACTTTTGCAACCAATACATGTCACATCATATAAGCCCACAACGGGTAGTTGGTACCATCCAACTTATCCTCAACATCAAACATACATAATACATCACTGCTTTCAGCCATGGTGGGTGACTAAAATACCACGATGCAAAAAGTTGATTGCATCTCAAAAAGTTGAACAAAACTGCCCAAACGTGTTCCACTAAACTTGTCGTAGACTTCGAGATGCTTATTTTGGCGAACCAAAACTGGTATATAACTTTGTCAAAAAAAGATGAAATAGCCTACACAAGCATTGCGATAGTGCATTCGGAGCCGAAACGAGCTTAGATCGCAATTTCGACACCACAGAGCGAAGCCGTTTTGATCTTTGAAACACCTTAAGTATGCTCACCAAAATTTATGTGATTCTGAGACTACAACCAAAGGAGTGTCGAAGATGCCCTAGATGAAGTGGCGACCAACTCTAATACCAATTGTTGGAGTTAGATGTTTGCAAAAGCACACAAACATCACAAGGAAGAAGAAGAAGCTTGGAGCACAATACACAATACTAAATGTATTACTAGAGAATGTACAAAGATAAGTAGCCCATCTAGGGCAATAGGCATACATACAAGCCGGGGGAAAAGACCTTCTAAAGATGGACAAAAGTGCCCCGATGGTCCTAGAGTGTTCACACACATTACTACCTAAATATATCAACAAGGAGAAACAAAACATTAGTTGGATAAGCTAGAACAATGCTTGAAGAGAAGAGGTTGCCACATTATCTGTGGGTAGAGGCTATTTCAACTATTGTGTACCTTGTCAATAGGCTACCATCCAAATCACTTCAAGGTATGACTCTTTATGAAGCATGGCATGCAAGAAAACCTAGTCTTGGACATTGCAAGGTGTTTGGTTGTTTAGCTTATGTTCATGTTCCATCACAAATAAGAGGTAAGCTAGTGAAAAGGCAACAAAAGCAATGTTTATTGGGTATGAATCAACTTAGATGCGCTACATGTTCTATAATCCTTCAACCAAGAAATTCACTACAAGTATAGATGTTGTGTTTGAAGAACACATGTTTTGGTATGATGAAGGCAAACAAAAGGTAATTCTACCATATGATCTTGATTTTGATTCTCATCAATTAGGAAGCAAGCATGATACATAGGTCCACGATCCAAGAAGTGATATAGATGATGACCAAGATGAAAGGAAAAAGGATTACAAACTATGGAAGTCAAGAGGTAAAGCAAAGATGCAAGAGTGTGTAGAATGCTCCAAGCAAGCGCCTAGAAGATCAACCAGGGAGAAAAAAACAACCAGAAAGGTATGGATATGATTCCATATTTGTTACAAAGCATTCAATCTACTTGGCAAAAGACTCAATTTTAGAGGAAACCTCAACCTATGAAGAGGAAAAGGGAAACCCTAATTGCAAAAAGGCCATGAAAGAAGAAATAGATGCATTGAACGAGATGGACACTTGGGATTTGGTTCTATCCAATCAAAAGATAATTGGTTGCAGATGGGTGTATAAAGTTCAAAGAAACTCAAATGGATCAGTTTGCAGGTACAATCCAAGATTAGTTGCCAAAGGATGCTCATAAACTCGTGGTGTGGACTATGAGGAAACATTCTCACCAATTGCACAGATGACTAAAATCAGAACATTGATAAGTGTAGCTGTTGGAAGAAATTGGAGACTCCTCCAACTTGATGTGAAAAATGCATTTCTAAATGGTTTGATAAGTGAAGAGGTATACATGTCACAACCTCTAGGTTTTGAAAACCCAAATCACGCATCTTATGTTTGCAGACTTAAGAAAGCATTGTATGGATTGAAAACAAGCTCCTAGAGCTTGGAATTACAGGTTGGTTACATACCTTCAAGATCAAACATTCAAACCTAGCAACTCAGATCCTTCTCTATTCATCAAAAGGGATCACAAAGAGGTTATCTATCTATGTGTATATGTAGATTATACTATTGTGACACGTGATGATCTTAATGGCATTCAAAGGACCAAGAGACACATGCAAGAGGAGTTCAAAATTAGTGACTTAGGTATACCTTGGGAGATGAATCATAAACTTAGTGTTTATGAAGGTGAGAAAATTGAATATCAAAGCTTGGTAGATAGCTTGATATATGCTACTCATACAAGACCAGGCATATCATATAGCATGGGAGTGCTTAGTCAGTGCATGCACTCACCTAGAAGGCCACACATGGATGCTGCAAAGAGAGTACTCAAGTACCTCAAAGGAACACTTAATGAAGGTATTGTTGCATAGTAAAGAAGCACAAAAGAGGAGACCCCAAAAATTTTCAATTTGAGAACAATTTTTCTTCTTCAAAATCCTATGAAATTCCCTTGAACCTATGTAAATGCACTAGAGGAGTCCTCTAGATGCATGAGCCCAAATCATTGTAACATAACTCTTGTAAGATATTAGGAAATTAGAGTTAGTCAATAAAAGTGCTGGTCTCTTGTGTGAAAGGACCATTTTTAGGGCACATGTATATAAGTCACTTTGTGACTCTTGTAAAGAACTTTTTGCCATTGTGAGCTTTGAAGAAGATTTTCGAATTTACTTCTTTCTTGCTGATTTCATCCTTGTCCATGATCTTTTTTGTGTGTGTAATGCTTGAAATGTGTGTGTAGGACTGTTGTCTACCCTCCTTCCAATCACATTTGAACTACTGCAATGTGTGTGTGAACCATTACGAGTTGTGGTGCGAGTGCTAGTGTTTCTCGCCATTCACTATTTTGCTCATAACTTGAAGTATGTTTGTCAGATTTGAATGCCACTAGTAGATGCGTCTCATCGAGAGAGAGCTTCGAAATGAACCGTTGTTGACTATATTTGGAGTTCGAAGCTGAGAGAAAAGTTCAAATTTGTGCTTACTGCTATAAATGGTATCACAACATGCATTTTCAGAGGATTAGTGAGTTGGAGAGAGAGATGAGACTAGTCACATGCATTGTGGCTTAGATACTTCACTTATCATCATGTGTACACACGTCTTCATACACTTGGTTCATTTGGTTCCTCAGACTGATAATTAAATGTGTATTATTCCCCCACTATATGCATTTGTGGGGCGATTGAGGTACAGTCTCATCGACACAAGTCGCTAAGGCTTCACGACTTAGGTACACATGTTTTTGGTGCCATTGCTGGGGAGAAAACCTAACCAATGTGCCTTTGTGATGGTTATAGCTCTGGAGTGAAGGAATCATACTTGTAGAGGTGAATTCATTCAATGGCAAGTCATTAAGTATTCTAGCACTTGTTACTTCACACTTTTGGAGTGTGTGTAATGAGTTTTTATGTTTAGGGTTAGAAGTGAGGAAGTAAGGGAAGAGTTAGGGTTAGGTAGGAGAGAGGAGTAGAGTAGGAAGAATCAGACCATCTCAAGAAAACTAAAAAAATTTGTCAACTTTAGTTCAGTTTAGGCACAAGGCAAAACAAGGCTATAAAAACCAAAAAGTTCAGTTCATTCAGTCACTTGTGTGAACAAGTATTGTGGGAGAGTAATGACCGGTATTGCTGAGGTGGCATTGTGCCAAGCAAGCAAATAGTGGTCTTTGTGCCCAAGGCTTAGGCAAGTCATCCTTGAAGGTGAGTTCTTCAAATATAGTATCTTGAAAACATCACAAGAACACACAGAAATGCGATTAAAACCCCATCCGATATCATGGGGTAGAATAGAAGCTTTTTGAGTAGTTTTTGAGTGATACAGGGGGTCAAAAGTGAAGGGGAGAGAGAAATAAGTACATTGCACATTTTTTTTTTCGTTTTTGATAATTTTTGGTTACAATATCACAATCAGTTAAGTTTTGGTATTGTGATACCAAAATTCCCTAGTATTGTGATTCTCGCCTGGTATCGTATCGTGTATGCCAACTTGAGGTATCACGATAATGTCAAAGTATCGTGTATCATCAAGTGTTGGTATCGTGATCGCAGTCACCCGGTGGTATTGTATCACGGTCCACCTGGTATCATATCGTGTCGATCATGGTATCATATCGTTGATCAAGCAGTATCGTATTGTGTGCATGTTGGTATCATATTGCCAACTTGGTATCATATCAGCCCTAGAATTCCTAGGTATCATATTGTCTCTTATTCTGGTATCATATCATGAGGGGTAATATCGTATCATCGGGAAACCTGGTATCATATCATGTGTTGACCCAGTATCGTATTGCCACTTATCTTAGTATCGTATTGTGTGCAGCACAGGTGTCGTATTGTCTACATCTCTAGTATCGTATTGTGTCTTGATTTGGTATCATATTGTGGTAGGCCCTTGGTATCGTATCATGCCAAGTGTGGTATCGTCAGAAGTGGTATCGTCTAGAACGCCTTAGACTAATTGAAAGTGAAATTGATAGTGATTGAGGAGATAATTAAGGGGAAGAGGAGAGCAGATATAGACTTAAAGGGGTGAATGAACTTAAGACCAGGACGGGTTCTAAGTATTTGAAGAAGTGTCATTTCATCGATAGGAAGTGCAACCCAAGAGAGCCATCACTCGATCTACTCGGACACCTCTAGTGACTCAAAGGAGGAACTGCCCATGGCCTCAGAGGACATGCATGGTTCTATTCTTAGGGAGAATTTTATGTCAACCGTAGAGGGTGAATACCGCACCTCTCTGCAGTATGTATCAACTAATCGGTAGGGAATCCCTATTTACCTTGATGGCATAAATAGGTCTGTCATGAGAATGGTAAACTCTACGAGTTAGCAATAGTGCCCAGACTCACAGTCAAGTACCAAAGAGGAGTGCACATGGACAAGTTAGGTCAAATCTACGCAGTGACAAAAAACTGAGATCATATCAACGAGAGAGGAGAACTAGAGGGACAAGGAACCTCTGGAAGATCTAACCCTGAAGAACTGGTGACTACCCCAAGGGGCAAATCCATGGTGACTCAAGTTTTGAGAGGGTATTTGATACCTCAAGATGATTACCTGTTGGACATATACCTAACCATGGGTCAGACCTGCTTTTACAAATGGATTCACCCATCTGAGGACAAGAAGTGAGCCCAGTGACCATATATGAGTTGAAGGATTCAGAAGATGAGTCTAGAGTCACATACCTATACCAAAACCAAAGAAGGTGTAGATAGAGCTCAATTGAAATACATGGGGTTGCCTGTATTCCCTCATCGAGAGTAGGCAACTACCTCCCACAATCCTTTTGGATTAACCCATCAGGGAATAGAGAATACAATGTCAAGTCAAACAAGCCAGTGAAGTATCCCCAACCGAACACATGTGCAGTTCACAATGCCAGGAACACATTCACACAAACAAACCAACTCAGGGATAGGCAACATGAACTGTTCACCCATTAGAACAAGGCCACAACCAGGTGTGCCACCAGGAATGCATCCAATTAGACCTGCAATTCTTGTAATGCCTAGACCACCTAAACCTGTAAGAAGGCTGAGACCGGTTCAAGTTGCTAAATGCACGAGAAACCACTATGATGGAACGAGAGAACCATATGAGCACATAGCAAAATTCAAGCAAGTGTTAGTCGCCGAACAAGTGGATGACTTCTTTGTGCACTATGAGTCCTTTGGACTAACCCTCACAAGGACAACCTTGACTTGGTTCCAGCCATTGCATCCAAATCATTTTGGAAACATTGAACAATTTTTCCAAGAATTTATCGGAGAATTCACTAAGCGAGGGATTAAACACAATTCTTCATTCTTAATTCATAGTTTCAAACAAAATCCAAATAAAACCATAAACACAGCCGCCTGAAGATTTAACCAATATGTCGATAGATGCCCAATAACAGAAAGACCCTCCCAACAAAACATGATATCATTATTTTTAGATGGTTTAATTAATGGAATCGTGAGAACTTTAGTGTTACCGTTAGTGCCCATGTGAAAGGCCAAATGGCCACCGGACACTTCTTTCTATATGTTCTTTAATAAAACATATAGTGGCCTGGTCAGTCACAGACTGTAAGTTCGATCGCATTTGTAAAGACCTAAGAAGTCTGTCTTCATGCTCCCTGTGTACTGTGTTTTCTGTGTATTCTACGGCCTTTGTGCGGAGTACAGTGGGAGGCCTGAGGAGCTCTTGTTTTCTATTCCGAGCATATCGTTGCGCAGCTCTCAATAAGGAGAGCGCACTGTTGTGCATCGCCCCTTTTGTTCCTTTTGTGTGAGCGAAGCGACCCCCCCCCAGGCTTTCTCCAAGGCTTACGACTAAGGCGGCGACCAAGGCATAGACCTTGTCATCCGAGTCACCAAAGTCACCGTTGGCGCCGTTGGCTGCGCACGAGGGAGGACCTCAACGATCAAGGAATATAGAGGTTCTCGATACTTCCCGGGACGTCACCCATCCCAGTACTGTTCCCCCTAGAGCTCGCTTAACTGTGGCAATCTCTTGCCACTAAGCTACACTCTTGTGGTGTTTGAAGAAGGGGAAAGACTAAGGCTGACATTACCTTGAACAAGTTTTGGTCCCTCAAAGCTTCATTCTTTTTGCTCTCAAAGCCTATTTCTGAAGCAATTTTGGGGTGTTTTTGGAGCCATTTCAGAGTACTTTCGCACATAGTTCTCTTCACACAGGTCCAAGAACATCAAAAAGAGTGTTCCTTGTACTTCTCAGACAATAAATATCAACCTTTGGGGCTGTATTTTCAGCCACACTCATAAAACTACAGGTTTCTTGAGGGGTTTTCAGTTTTGGTGGGAGCAGTCACTGCAAATTTATGCAGGTTTTTTAAAGCTTAAAACATCAGAGTTGACAGACACTTGCAGGTGTTATTGACTAGTTTTTGGGCTATGTATTCAGCCTTTTAATGTCATTTTACTGCATATATTGAGCACATACACATCATGTACGCTTCTGTGGATATCGCTTATGTACGTCCATGTGGTCATTGATATAGCGGTTACGTTCTTTGCATAAAGCCTTTTACGTTTGATAAAGAGGGTTGTGGTGAGGTTTTCTTAACTGGGAGACACCCAGATGTCGGGGTCTCTTCGGTGATGCAGGTGGAAGACTTACCCAGCCTCGCCATAGGAGATGTATATAGTTGTTCATAGGTGCTCGATAAGCCTAGTAGGCTTCTACTGGGTAACTGATTATATGCAGTGGAGTCAGTGATTCACTATGCAGGTAGACATGTCAGTACTTGCAGTTTTATGATACTTTGACACTGGTCATATGCTAATTTTGCAGAGGATACTCTGGCAAAATTTTTCCAGATTTTTGGTATAGTCAACTATACAGTGGTTGTTTTACTCCTTGATACACTTATTTCTTGGTGTTTGGACTCTTCTAGCTCCATTATCATTCTACTCAGTTCTCTATGATCATGGCATCCGAGGTCTCAGGCACATCCGGTGGATCAGGGTCTAGTGCTAGTGTTCCGAGGAGGAGCTATAACATGCAGGGCAAAGAACATTTTGAGATCCGAAAATTTCATGGCACAAACTTTGCTCTATGGAAGAATCAGATTAAAGATGTGTTGATTCAAAGGAGGCAATGGAAGCCAGTAAATGGGATTTCAAAGAAGCCTGCTGACATGGATGAAGATGATTGGGATGAGTTAGATGAAATGGCTAGGTCTACCATTTGCTTGCACTTGGCAGATAATGTTTACTTTATAGTATTAGACTGTGAAAGTGCAGAGGAGCTTTGGAAGAAGTTATGCAATACATATGAAAAAGTGACGGCATCAAATAAAGTGTATCTGATGAGAAAATTATATGACCTTCGTATGAAGGACACGGATAGTGTTGCTGCTCATCTAAATGGGTTTGATGCTATATTCTCTCAGTTACAGGCTCAAAAAATGGATATGGATAATGAAATGAAAGCAGTATTGCTGTTATGCACCCTGCCATCATCATGGGATACGTTTTGCACAGCTATTAGCAACAGTGCACCTGGTGGTAAACTTGTCTATGATGACATACGTGGAGCACTCTTGAGTGAGGAGATTCGTAGAAAATCTATGGTTGGCACTCAGACTGGAGATGCATATAATGTTCGTGATTCTTACCAAGGAAAGAATCAACAACGTGGCAGGAGCAAGAACAAGGAAAAGAATGGTCAACGGAATAAGAGTAGAAGTAAATCAAGGAAGAGGGATATCGAATTCCATTATTGTCATAAGAAAGGACACATGAAGAAAGACTGTTATGCATTAAAGAATGCTAAAGGTAAAGGACAGAATGTTGATGGGCATGTTAAACAGTTACCTGCACCATCTACTTCGACTGTGAAGATTGAAGAAATCAATGCTATTTCTGACGATGCTGATGTGTTGACACTTGATAGTACTGTGCCATCTGAGGCACTTATGGCTGATTCTCTTTCCCACACCTGGCTGCTAGATTCTGGTGCTTCTTTCAATGTGACACCACATAGAGAATGGTTCTCTAATTATGCAGCAAAGTCTCTTGGTACCGTGAAACTTGGTGACTCTTACCAGTGTGATGTTGTGGGGATTGGAGATGTGGTTGTGCAGTTCATTGATGGTTCAAAATTTGCTATGCATAATGTACGCCATGTACCTCAGTTATCACATAGTTTGATGTCAGTCCGTCAACTTGATGACCTTGGTTACAAGGTGGTCTTCTATGCTCAGTCCATTCGTATATCAAAGGGAAATATGGTTATTGCAAAAGGAAGCAAAGTTGGCTCACTTTATCCTTTATTTGTATCACAGAAAGAACACTTGTTAGCTGTTACTGAACAACCTATGGCTTGTATTTGGCATGGTCGTTTGGGCCATATATCTCGTAGTGGAATGGAAAATCTTTCTCATTCTGGCTACTTACCTGTGTTACTTTTCTCTGATTTTTCATTTTGTGAGCATTGTCAATATGGAAAGCAAACAAAAAATGTGCATAGAACGCACATTGATTCTTCAATTCAGCCTTTAGATCTCGTTCATACAGATGTGTGTGGTCCTATGCCCACTAGGTCCTTAGGTGATTCTCTTTACTTTGTCACTTTCATAGATGATGCTATTAGAAAAGTCTGGGTATATCCTATCAAGTCAAAGGATGATGTATTCCCTACTTTCAGAAAATGGCTTGCTTTAGTTGAGACTGAAAAAGGAACTAAGCTTAAGGCTTTACGTTCAGATAATGGGGGTGAGTATACCTCACATGAATTCAGCCTTTTTTGTGAGTCTAGAGGGATTCGTAGAGAGTTTACAGCTCCTTATACCCCAGTACAGAATGGTGTAGCTGAGAGGATGAATAGAACTATTCAAGATAGAGTAGTCTCTATGTTGCATCATGCAAACCTCTCACAAGGTTTTTGGGCAGAAGCAGTATTGACCGCAGTTCATGTCATTAACCTTTCACCTAGTACTGCCAAAGGTCTGAAAGTGGCACAAGAGTTATGGACAGGGAAACCACCATATTATGATCATCTTCGAGTTTTTGGGTGTGAAGCATATGTTCATATACCCAAGAATCTTAGACAAAAGTTGGACCATAAGTCAAAGAAATGTAGTTTTCTTGGATATGGTCGAGAAGGACAATTTGGATATCGCTTATGGGATCCTGAAACACGGTCAGTGATCAGAAGTAGTGATGTCATTTTTAATGAGTCTAAGATGCATAAATAGCCCATTAAGGAGGTTGAAGTGAGAAGACTGGTGTTTGAGGATACTAGTCCTCCGGTTAGCATGCATAAAAATGCTGCACATAGGGATGTTCAAGAGAATGTCCATTCAGATCAGTCTGCACATGTTCCTGTTTAGCAACCATTGAGATGTTCTGCACGTGTCTCATATCCACCTGATAGATATGTTCTAGGTTTAGATTTTGTTATGCTAACAGATGCCGGTGAGCCTTCTTGCTACAAAGAGGTTATGCAGACAGAGGATCATGTCAAGTGGGAGCGTGCCATGAAGAGTGAGTTGGATTCTATTCACAAGAATGGTACTTGGGACTTAGTACCTTTGCCAAAGGGCAGGAAAGCTTTACCATGTAAATGGGTATATAAGCTGAAATTCACATCAGATAGTGCTTCTCCAAAATATAAAGCACGACTTGTTGCAAAGGGTTTTAAGCAACAACATGGTGTTGATTTTGAGGAAATCTTCTCTCC
The DNA here is from genome assembly GCA_020310875.1 of Ceratopteris richardii. Lineage (NCBI taxonomy): Eukaryota > Viridiplantae > Streptophyta > Polypodiopsida > Polypodiales > Pteridaceae > Ceratopteris > Ceratopteris richardii. The sequence continues at coordinate 79,673,278 of CM035413.1, forward strand.
AATGGTCAAGATGACTAGTTTGCGCATGTTGCTTGGATTCGTTGCAATGGAGGACTTAGAGCTTGTCCAAATGGATGTGAAAACAACTTTCTTGCATGGAGATCTTACAGATGAGATCTATATGGAGCAACCAGAGGGTTATGTAGTTCTTGGCAAGGAAAGTCTAGTTTGTAAGCTCAAGAAGAGCTTGTATGGACTTAAACAGTCTCCTAGACAATGGTACCAAAAGTTTGATGCTTTTATGAAGTCCCAAGGCTATTCTCGGAGCAATGAGGATCATTGTCTCTACACAAAGAGATGTTCTGATGGCAGCTTGATATGCTTGATACTTTACGTCGATGATATGTTGATTGCTGGGAAGTCCTCTTATGATTCTTCAATTCTCAAAAAGAAGTTGAGTCAGACATTTGATATGAAGGATTTGGGGGACGCCAAACACATTCTTGGCATGCACATTACTCGTGATAGGAGTAAAAGATGCATATACTTGTCTCAAAGTGAGTACATATCCAAAGTACTTCACCGATTCAATATGGAGGGTGGAAAGGCATTGAGTAAACCTTTACCCACATATGTGAAATTGAGCAAGGATGATTGTCCCAAATCAGATGAGGAAAAGGAATTCATGACCAAAATTCTCTATCAGTCTGTTGTTGGTAGTCTCATGTATGCTATGGTAGCTACGAGACTAGACATTGCATTTGCAGTGGGAGTTGTGAGCAAATATATGTCTAATCCTAGCAAGAAACATTGGGAAGTGATCAAATTGATTTTGAGATATCTGAGTGGAACTAAGGACAAGTGTCTATGCTTAGGTAGAGGAAAAGCATCCATTATTGGTTACACAGATTCTGACTATGTTGGTTGTGTAGACAATAGTAAGTCTACATCAGGGTACATTTTTCATTTTGCTGGAGGTGCTATCTCTTGGAGATCTCGTCTTCAAGAATGTACAGCTGTTTCCACCACAGAAGAAGAGTATGTTGCAGCAAGTGAGGCATGTAAGGAAGCATTGTGGCTTTCTCGTCTTGCTTGTGATATGGGTTTACCTCAACATGTACCTCACTTGCTTAGTGATAGTCAGAGTGCCATTGCTTTGGCTAAGAATCCGGTCTATCATGCAAAGACCAAGCACATTGAGGTGAGGTATCAATTCATTAGAGCTTGCTTAGCCACTGAGAGCATTATTCTTGAGAAGGTTCACACTCGAGATAATGTTGCAGATGCTTTGACTAAAGCTCTACCACAGGATAGCTTTCGACACTGTTGTCACTTGATGGGGGTTACTTGATTCTTGATCTTACGCAGTCACTTGTGTAGCTCAGTGATGAGTAGCACCTCCTTTAATGTCAATCCGGGAAGATGTGAGGATGGTATGAAGACCTCGAGCAAGTGGCGGCACAAGTGCGTGAGTGAGAAGCACACTAGCATGCACACACATACACACACACGTGCACACACAGTAAGACAAAGAGTGAGAATCAATGGAGCTTTTAGATTACTTTCAAAATGCTCTTTACAAATTCGTTTCAATTACAATCTAACCTCAAAAATGAGCTCTCTAGCTCTTTTTATAGTTTTTGACTAGCTTTTGGCCCTGTCCAGACCTAGTGTCCGGCCTAGTTAAAAATTAGGTTCCAGGGCTTATTTGAGGGCTCAAACGAAGTCTAAAAATTATGAAATTTGGTACGATGGTACTTCTAATACTCCTCAAGCTCGAGGACTCCTCGGCTTGCACAAAATGGAGTCTAATCTACCAAAAACGGGATTTACAATGTTTGTGTAGTGATTAAAATCACTTGGGTTGTACATAATCTATGGGAAAAAATGATCTGGCCTTGTTGCCGTATTGTGCATGACTCCTTTATTGCTTTGTATGCCAATACTCCCCCCTTCCTAGCGTCTGTCGCCCCTGACAGACCTTTGTTCCCTCGGGTGGTCGATGTAATATTGGATGACATTGGTGGCCAGTTCATGTTCTCCTATCCTTAAGCCTCTTGCTAGATCGGCTTCCAATGCCTCCCAATTTATTGCACCGGGGGTCTCTGGTTGCGGGGTGGTGTAGTACTCTGAATACATTGCTTGTTCACAAGCAAACAGTTGAAGCAGATGTGTCGGCTTTGGCGCGAAAATCTCCGAGTGGTACTCCCAGAACCCTGATCTGAACATTTCTTCGAAGGTCTGGTTGTAGCAGGCGGGGAGGTATTTGATGCGTGCATGCCAAGCGTAAGCCACACGGATACTGGGGGTGGTGCTCAGGTCATACACCAAGTCGTAATTTCCATTGCTAAACCCCGGAAGGCGTACCTGTGGTGCGGCTGCATTTCTAAAGGTCTTCAGCACCACTTGCATCATATCTAAGATTTTAAGCATCGTTTGCGCTGCTACATCTTGCATGGGCTTCAAGCGCGGCATCCAGTGGCGAATGGTCCCCATCATATATGCTACCGATGGTGGTCCTTGTGGTGGCGCTATGTACGGGTAGTTCAGCCATTCCTTGCATTGCGCATTGTTCTGTACCTTGATATTAAATGCCTTCCACGACCTGCGGTGGGGGACTGGACCGTAGCATGGGTTGTACAAGAGGTGCAACGGCGCGTTGTTCCATGTGCGTAGCATTTCTGGATAAGTCTCTAAAAGTTTCTGCCGCCATGTTGGTTGACGAATCTTGCCTTTTCGCACCTCTGGAGGAAGGTCTTCGGGTTGAAATTGGGTCGCAAAAGTAGGAATCTGACCCGTGACTCTTTGTATTTCTGCATTATAATCAGCCAAGATAATATAATATGGCCTGTACTGGAGTTCCGATGAGAGAATCAGGCGTCTCGATGACAAGTTCTTGAAGTAATCTGATTGTAAAACAGTCTCCTCTATGACCCTCATAGCCTGATTTTGCACTACGGTGCGCTCTTCATGCGAGGTCCCTATTTCCTCCACTTGTCGTAACCATGGCGGCCGTGGTGCCTCGAACGTGTCCTGCGCTTCTTCTGTTTGTTGGCCTCCTGGGAATGGTTGCGGATCATATTCTTCATCAAACGTTTGTTCCACAGGAATTTGCACAACTTCTTCGTCCGTGGGAGCCTCCGGAGGGGAAGATGGCCTCTCATATTGTAGTAGGCGTGTCTGCAATTCAGTTACCTGTTGCTGGAGATCTTTTATGGCCTCTGCGTCGGAGGGAAGCGAAGCTGCAGAGGGGGTGGTTGGAGGGGCAGCTGTTGGGCCTTGTTGGTGTTCCTGCTTCAGTTGTCCTAGCTCCTCCGATAGCTTATCATGTGCTTCGAGTAGCATGGCATAATCTTCCAATATAATCTTGATATTATCGGGGGTCACTGCTTGAAACTTGGATGGGCTGATGGGTGCCCCCGGTGTGCTCTCAATAGCTGCCTCCAGGTTCTCTTGATTTTGTATTTGCAGACGTCTGTTCTCTTCCTGAGCAGCCACAAGATGGCGTTTAAGTAGCGCCATATTTCGCTGAAGTTTTGAGTTGCGTTCCAGTTGTGTCCGTAGGTGACTTTCTACCACCTGCACTGCTTCCTGATCTACGTTCTGTAGCTGTACTTCCAATATATTATGGGCGTCTTGGAGGGTTTGGAACTGTGTGTGGAGGCGAGCATTCTCCTCTTCTAGTACCGCAAGGCGGAGCTGTAGTGTCGCTGAGTGCTCTTGCAGGCGTGCGTTTTGTTGCTGGAGCTGAATGTAATCTGTTCTTAAATTTGATATACAAGCCAACATGGTGTCCAATGCATTACCTATAGATGAGTGGGGGGTGTTTACTGTGGAAGATGCATGGGAAGGGAATTGGGGAAGGGAGACAGTGAATGATGTGTCTACGAAAGTTGTGTGTGTGGGTGAAATTGGTGGAGGGGGAATGGGAGGAGGTGAAACCGTGGGTGGAGGTGCCGTGGGTGGTGAAATGTCCATACCTTCAGGAGTGGGTGTTAGTGTGGGGCCTGCCATATATATTGGTATGGTAGGTGGTGTGTGTGTGGAAGTGGTGAATAGATGTGACGTGGGGTGGGGAGCTGAAAAGACAGGGAATGGTTGAGGGCCTGGTTGAAAAGCCCTAGCAAAGATGTCCTGGAGGGATTGTAGAAATGGAGAGAGGGATATCGGGGGTTGGGGTCGTAAATTTGAGGAGGGCTGAAAGGGTTGCGTGGTAGCAGGGAAGCCCATGAATGTGGATCTGGGGTCAGGATGACCGGTGGCTGAAGGCATTGGGGATGGTTGTCCTAGGGCAGGCTCGGGAATGTTTTCGGTGGGTGGTGTAGTGATGGGGTTTGCGTCAAAGACCGGGTTATCAGTGGTAGAGAATAGGGTGGCACTGGAGATCGGAGTACGGAAGGTGAAGGTGGGGTCGGTGGGTTGAGCAGTCGATGTGGTTTCCACTGTTTCTCTTCTAGGAGGTGATGGTGGGGGAGTGGATGGTAGTGGTTCGGTGGACTCCTCATGGGTGGCGGGGTGCTGTTGACTAGCTGTTTGGGAGGTTGGTGTAGTAGTGGGCTCTTCTGCAACTGTAACGGGAATTTGGATATTTTTACCTGAGCGAGGTCGTGTCTGGAACCTTCGTGGGTCATATTGAACTGAAGGCCTCTGAATGGCAGTGCGCACAGCTTCTACAACTCCATATGTTTCTGCCATCAATAAGAGACCTTCCCTGTACTCTGAGTCAACTCCCGCTTCTTCCAACAACTGAGTCATAAGTACTCTGCTGCTCTGTTCAGTGAGTAACTGCTGCGATCGCACTCTTTCCATAATCTGATACAGCCTTCGGAGTTCTGCTGTATATGCTGGGGCTTCAGTGGTCTCTTCTTCATATGCTTCTTCTTCTTCCGGGTGTCCGTGTTGTTGGCTTTGCTGAGCGTCACTCCAATGGACATGTCTACCGTCTGTAGACTTTCTTCTTCTCCGTGAGGATGTGCCCTGCTCCTCTGCCTCTGAATAAAACTCCACATCAGAGAATTGTGTGCTTTGTAGGAATGCTTCGAAATCCTGGGGGTCCAGTCCTTCAGCCTCTCCAGTGGCAGCAAACTCGAATTCAGGTGTAACCGGAGGAGCCGATGGGGTGGGTTGTGTCGTAGTGTCAGATTCCGACCTGGGTATCCTAATGGTAAAAGGAGGTACAGTGCCCTCTCTTAATGGTGATGCCTCAGGAGTAGTCAGGACTTCCCTTGTCTGGACACACGGAATCGCGCCCCTCATGCGCTTGGACTGATGTGTGGATGTCTTGAGCCTTTTAAACATTTGTAATTGTGCCCAAGTTAAGGCACGCTCAATGGGGACATCATATGCCAAGCATCGGTAAATGATGCGTGTGAGTGCACAGCATCCGTTCACCACTAATTTCCTAGAAGCCCGTTTGTTCGCTTCATACAACTGATCTATAATCCACACTGGTAGCTTAATAGGTAGCGCACCTGCTTCCGCCAAGTAGAGAGCAAACCAGATCTTCTTGTGTGGTTGCGTGAATCGGTCTTGACCGGGGAAGGCGAAATGTTGCATGCACATGCGGAGAGGGATGGACACATTTGGGGTGAGGGCTGCCATGTCTTTCAGCTTCACTACTTTCCTGTCCTTCATGTTGTTGGGAACGAGAGCATCCTTTTCTGAGGGTACATGCGTGCCATGCATCTTTAAAGCATCACTCACTAGCTCCACAGTAAGTTCAAACCTCTTCAACTCGTTGTTGCCCAGCAATGAGGGGAGAACAAATGATCCGGGTTGGTCCTTATCTTCATGAGCTTGTAATGTAGAGACCAGATAGTAACATCGGAGGAGGTCGGGTTTAGGTAGTGGGGCTTCAAAATATTCCGCCAACCCTGCTCGTTGCCATATGATCTGGAGGTCTTCGGTGTTCTGTAAAGTCTCGAACTCCTTGGAGAAAAATTGGAAACGCACCCATGATCTGTCATACTCGCATTTAGACTCCCAGATATACTTAGCCTCTCCTAATGGACCGGGCATGCCATTGAACCAATGAGAGTTGGCATGGACTCTTTCCGTGATTTCTGTAGGTGGGTCTGGCACCGGGAGTTGCTGAAGGTGTTGCATCTCCACTGGTCGTTCAGTCGGGGGCACGTCCACAGGTAGGCTATCCACATCAATTCCTGCAGTAAGTATCCCTACTTGTGAGCCCGAACCTGTCGCTTCTGCCATTTTACTGTTCGCCTTCTGATTCTGTGAGAATATAGAAGCATGTGTTAACATCGTAATGGACAGACTAAATCCGTTGCTGTCCCCGTTACAACATTAACATGAGGTATATGGTGAGTTAGTGGTTAGTAAGTGCACGAAGACAGTGAGTGTAGTTAACGTTTGTGTATTCCTAGGAGACTAATGCCGTTAGTAAGTGGGGTGAATTTACAAATCGGGGTCGGGGGGTTTATCACAGATCTTAGACTGCCAAATGCAGTGGATGGGTTTTGCTTTCGGTTTCGTAGAGACTCCAGAGAGCTGTGTCGGTGTCGCTGTTTGGGAATGGGGCCTTTTAGGGACCCACTTATAAGTGATTACATGCATGCTCATGGGTCTTGGTGTGTTCCTAAGTGTTGAGCACGAGGGAATACTGGTTGTACTCGTAGATGGGTTATGCTGCATAGGTTGTGGCCTTGGCGTAACTACTTGTGCCCTCAAGCAAGCCTTAGGCACCCAAATTTGTCTAGATTGTGGGCTTGCCTTCATCGACTTCTTGGGCACCCAAATAGATTTTACTTTAGCAGAAGAATTTCTGACAGACTTCTTATTAGCGTCGTGTTGTTGGTTACTAATAAGAGGCTTTGCCCGTGTAGTTGACGGTGGTGCACCCGGTCGTTCGCCTTTCCGCACCCACACCTGGTTTATTTTCTGGGACATTCTGCTGCGCAGGTACTTTTGATCTCGGACATAGGTAGTACTCGGCTTCTTCTGCTTGTGATCCGCCTTTGGTTGCTGCCTCCTTCTGGCCTTTGGAAAAGAAGGGAGTTCCGTTGCATCCCTGACTCCTTTTTTGCAAATATCATTCCTCTGCAACACAGGGTTTTGAACAAGAACAGCATGGTCATCTTCATGTGTACCCCTGGAAGGACCAGGAGTCTGTGCCTTTCCTAGTTCCTTGAGTGCTCCATTGTCTAATTCTACTGTAACTCGACTATGATTGACCCAAACCTGGAGAAGTCCACTTCTTAGGTTTAAGTTAATTGCTTGGTCATAGATCCAATCTTGACCCAAGACTAGAGGTTCTGTGAGATCCTCATCTTGACACACCAGTACTTTAACTGTCATTGCCTCATCATGAATGTAAAGGGGAAGTTCCGCCTCGCCCATGCAAGGGGTTTCCACTCCTCCCAATCCTATAAGATATGCTTCCACAAGATTGACAGTCAATTGTAATTCTTGGCAGTAAGACAATTTAACAGCACTAGTGGCTGCACCTGAGTCAATCAAGGCTCTTACGGTCCTTGCACTCTTTCCTTGTCCTATATCTAAGGTTACGAAAGGACGTCTATCAATTATCCTATGCGAGCTTGTTCCTGCGACTTCACACATGGCCATAGGAAATCCTTGGTCTGCATAGTCATTCGCTCCAGGCTGATCTCTACCTTGCCTTCGTAATTTCATCCTTCTGATGCGTTCCAAAGCTTCAGCTTGAGCTTCTTCTCGAACTCGCTTTTCTTCCTCTTTGCGTTTCTTAGCAGTGTTGAGTCGACTGAGCATTTCCTCCGTGAGGGGTTCCTGATACAACTTGACTCTGCAACCGCTAATATAATTTGGGAGAACATCACCCTCTAATGTGGCCAATTGTACTGCTCCACTTGTGGAGATCCTATTGATGATCATAGGTCCGTAGCCTCTCTTCTCTAGCTTCCTTGCGTGTTGTTTCAGTGTATAGACTAAAACTAGATCTCCTGTTTTCAAGCCCTTATCCTTCACATGGGCATCAAAATATGCCTTCTGTCTCTTCTTGGCTGCATATATTCCTGCAGCGGCTCTCAGTCTTGTTTCCCCTAATCGTTCAAGGTCAAAGATCCTAGAGGAGAGCTCATGACCTGTCCATTCGTGCTCTTGTGCTACTTTCAATGTAGGGATCAAGAAGTCCAAGGGTAGCACAGCGTTTTGGCCGAAAACCATCTGGAAGGGGGTGGCTTGGAGTACCGTTTTATAGGCAACTCGGTATGCCCAAACAGCATGGTGTAGCTGTTTGTCCCAATCAGAGCGTCTAGTGTTCACTAGTTTCGTCAATACATTGCATAAAATCTTATTAGTGCTCTCAGCTTGTCCATTAGCTTGAGGGTGATAAGGGGCAGACTTCTTGTGTATTACCAAGAATTCTTGGAGTAGATTTTCAATCACTTCGTTCAAGAAATGAGTGCCTCTATCGCTTACAAGCTCTATAGGTAGCCCATATCTCGTGAATACATTCTCAAACAAGAATTTGGCAGTTGTTTGAGCATCGTTCTTGGTTGTAGCTTTTACCTCTACCCACTTGGTGAGATAATCTGTTGCCACAATGATGTATTCCGCATGAGAACCCTTAGCTGGGGGATTAATAGGACCTACGAAGTCTATTCCCCACTTAGAGAATGCACGTCCACCCATCATAGGTTTCAGTGGCATCTCATCTTTGCGTATAGGATACTGAGTCCTTTGACAGATATCACACCGTTTCACATAGGTATGAGCATCCATGTGAAGTGTAGGCCACCAAAAGCCCGCAAATAGTATTGCCTTGATTACCCGATCTGGTCCAAAGTGTCCTCCTGCTACACCTTGGTGAGCAGTTTCTAAGATCTTAAGATACTCACTTTCATGGACACATAATCTCAGGTAACCATCTTTACCGCGCTTATATAGATTATCACCTATGAGTGAATAATCCAGGGCTTCTTGTTCTAAACTCCTTTTCCTAGCTAGAGTCATGTCTGGGGTGAATGTGTTTGTCCGCAAGAATGATACTAGAGGTTCACTCCAATCTGGCACAATAGATATTTGATAGAGAGTGGCATGTTCCACAGGTGGTTTAGTGCAACAGATTGGGCATTCCTTGCACAACTTTTGGACATCCGCTTCCATAGTTGGCCAATGCACTCCGAATCTCTTTAGAGTCTGCAACGTTTGTTGCTTTGAATGGTGTTGCTCTAGTGCACCTACATGTGCTAGTTGCAACCATTTAGCGTACTCATCCTCTTCTACGCAACAAGCCAAGATCCCTTGATCTGTGTGCTTGTACATGCTTCCTGCCATGATGTGGTATTTTTGGGCTTTTACAACCTCTCTGTTCCGTGTGTTTACCACAGGATGGTTAGGCCCGTATGTCAATGCTGGTACCAATGGCTTGGCCCACTGCGGCACCACTTCCAAATTAAACAAGTAAGCATCCGGAAGGTCATCTGACACTCCTTGTGGGGCTTCTCCCGATGTGAGCCTAGAGAGATGATCGGCTCTCAAATGAGTCCTACCTTTCCTTACCACAACCTCAAAATCGTATTCCATTAGCAAGAGAAACCATCTCACTAATCTTCCTGTATTGCATGGCTTGTTTACAAGATATAACAACGCCTGATGATCAGTAAAAAATTTAAACTTATTTGCAAGCAAATAGTGTCTAAATTTTTTAACTGCATATACCATGCCTAATCCTTCGCGCTCTGTAGTGGTGTAATTCCGTTCAGCCGCATTCAATTGTCTACTGGCATAGGCAATTGGAAGATCCATATTACCTTCACCAGTAGGTTGTGCGAGCACACATCCAATGGCATAATTGGATGCATCCACATGAACATGGAATGGCTTACTCCAATCTGGTGTGGTCAAGATTGGTGCTGAACATAATCTTCGTTTAAGCTCTTGGAAGGAATTTTCGCATTCATCCGTCCATTCAAAGTTTGTCAGAAGTCCGTACATGGGCTTTGCGATGACAGCATACATGTGTATAAATCGTCGATAATAACCGCAATGCCCCATGAAAGCTTGTACTTCCTTGACATTCTTTGGCCTAGGTAACTCCGCTATGGCTCTCACTTTTTCTTCGTCAGTAGATATGCCATTCTTTGACACTATATGTCCTAGGATCTTGCCTTGCCTGACCATAAAAACACACTTTTCGGGGTTCAGGCAGACTTGATATTCTCTACATTTGTCAAAGATTCGTTTGAGTTCAGGAATATGGGTTTGTCTAACATTGGAATGAGCACAGAGATCGTCAACGTAGACTTCTAAACTCTTCCTCAGGAACTCCTTAAACACATGGCACATCAGCCTCTGGAAGGTGGCTGGTGCATTGGTAAGCCCAAATGGCATTACTCTAAAAGCAAAAATGCCCCATTCTATGGCAAAGGCTGTCTTGTGCTGATCCTCTGGAGCTATGGCTACTTGATTGTAGCCCGAGAATTAATCAAGGAAACTGTACACTTCCTTGCCTGCCACTCTTTCTAAGAGATGTTCTGTGATGGGAAGCGGATAGTTATCTCGGATTGTGGCTGCATTAACCTTCTTCAAGTTAATGCACACACGCAGCTTACCATTCTTCTTGGGCACCACTACGATGGGGGATACCCATTCAGTGTGCTCAATTTCATAGATAAATCCGGCTTCGACCAGTCTATCTATCTCTTCCTTGATCTTAGCAGCATAGTTATCGTTATATGTATAAGGCTTTTGCTTAGAGGGTTTGGCATCTGAGGTCATGGGGATGGTGTGTGAGCATATGTCAGGGTCAACACCTTTCAAATCCTTGTAACTCCAAGCGAATACATCTCTGTATTCTCTTAGCAAGGTAACCAATTCGTACTCTTCTTCTTCTGTCAGGTCATGGCCTATATACGTGCATCTCTCCTCTCCTTCTTCTATGGCCACTACTATTTTCTTGGTGGTTTCTTTGTTATCATAGGCCTCTCCTGATTGTGCCTCTCGTTTAGGCATTCTTATCATGACTCTCCTGTCATCTATCTCATACTTCTTAAAATTTCCGGGGACCTCAAACAAAGATTCTTCCTCTTCTGGTGAGGCTTCTCTCTTTTTTCGTTTCTTTCCTTCTTCCTTCGGGGTCACATGTGTTGTTAATCTTACATTAGTTGTAACCTCTCCATGCCTCTGGGGTTGAAATTCTACTTCATGGAAGTATTCTTCATCTGATGCAAATGGTGGGTCCATAATGATTGACTCTAGATCGGAGTCACTTGCATCCTCAAATGCATCAGGGCTAGGTTTGCATTCTTCTAGAACTGCCTCTCCCATGATTGGCTCTATGGAGAAGACTGAAATATCATAGCCATCCTCATCACAGTGAGGTGTCCATTGTTCTTCGTTGATGGCTACGTCCATTGTTGCTAAGATTTCTGCCCAACCGTGAGGTTCAAATTCTTCGTCTGGAAAAACTACAGGTGCATAGGCTGGGTCTTGGATTGATCTATGGGTTTCTTTCGCACCTACCTCTCTGGCTTTCTCTCTCTTCTCTTCTTCTACTGCTACCTTGCACATCCATAAGTGGGTGTCTTCATGCATCCATGAGGATCCAGACCCTATGGAATGCACCGATTCTGTGTCATCTTTAGCTCTATGGATGGGATTCCACTGGATAGGAGGGACATCTCTATGAGAATAATCCTTGAGATTGACTTTGGTTGTAACACCTAAGTGCTGCAGGTACAAAGAATTGGTCCCCCAATCCTGTACCACTTGCAACTGTCGCATGAATGGTCTTCCCAAAATCATCTCATAGGCATGATTTTTGCTGAAGTCACATATGGCAAAGGTATGTTCAAACTCGACACCACAAGTGGTGAGAGTTATTCCTTCTAGCAATCCTAGGGGTCTCTCTATGTGACCATCTGCCATTTGCAATTTCATTCTCGTTGGCCTGAGTGCTGGCTTGCCCCAACGCTTCCATAAGGAGGTAGTGGCAATTGCAACTCCTGCACCTGAGTCCAAAATTGCCTTCGTGGTGTAGTCCTGGTAGGTGATGGGAAGATAGGTGTTCCCTTCTTCACCTTCACACATATCCCCGATCTTATCCAAGGGAATTTCTGGCACTGTCCTATGGGATCCTATCTGGGAACGAGGTTTTGCTATCTCTGGTACTTGTTTGGCTACATGTTTCCATAATTCAGGTCTAACCTTGAGTAGCTCTTCTAACCTGAGATTACACTGCACATTAGTGTTCTTCACTACCTCTGTGTTCCTAGGAATGACTGAGTCGTCGTTCCTTACCATGACTGTGGGTGCTCTCATACATGTGGACTTTGCTTCCCATGGGCCTGTGAAGTGGGGTAGCTCTTGTATGGAATTAGACTCAAAGTCTAATCTCTCGTGAGACTGAACACTCTCATGCTCCCCGTAAATAGATGGGATGTCTTGTGGGAATTGGTCGTGTGCATCGTCCACAAGTTCAAAAGGAGGGGCGACCTCGCTTTCGTTATCCCATTTGTCTTCTTGAATCTCTCGTAGGAAGTCTGGTGCAAACCGATTCATAGAAGAAGAAGTGTCTGGCTCCGTAGAATTGGGCGCATAAGCAACCTGTGAAGGAGGGCTGATTCTATTGTTGACTCTCTCCTCGTTCTCGCAAATGGCTGGAGCACAAGCTTCTTGGGGAGGATTACTTATTCTATTACTTTTCCGAACAGGCTCACACATTCCCTGAGAAGGAATGTAGGCAACCTGTGGAGGTACTTGAGCTTTCGAGGGGGGCTCATCTGCCTTTTGGGGGGGAATATAAGCTTCTTGAGGAGGCCCACGGGCTTCCTGAAGAGGCTGGCTTACCCGTTCTCTTGCCCTTCCCTTTCTTTGAGGGGTAGATTCCTTTTCTGGCTGTGCTATTGGCCTCTCTATTCTTTCTACGGAGGGGAAGTTGTCCGGTTTAGGGGCATTGGCCACATACACTTCTGATTGGGACTGATTCCTGTTTTTGCTTGCTTTTTCTTGGTCTTGATTTTTTTCTTCCTTGTCAGATCTTGCAATTATCCTCTCTAACTTCTCTAGGAATCCATCCAAGTGTAATTGCGTTTTGGCTGAGCCTGAGTAATTGAAAAGGCGACTGGCTTCAAACATAGTCTGAGCCAATGCGACCATTTTCGCGCATAGTTTGGTTCTTTCTATCTCTAGGTCAGCTCTAGGATAGCACTTGTCATGATCCGTGACATTTGGCCCTTCTTGGATTCTGTCCTGATATGCTTTAAGCATCATGTCTATGTCTTCGGGAGTGGGATCAGCTAATACCGATCCTGTTTGGGGTGGTGGGTGGGTTACGTGGGCTGTCTTAGAGGGTGGAGGGGTGGAGGGCGATGGGGATGGTAGCGGTGGTAACGTGTGAGAGTGCGGTTGAGATGTGATCTCTATGATTTTAGCCTTGGTTTCTCGTAGACTTTCCTCAAGTTCACTCATCTTCTTTGCCCATTGCCTTTTCATACGTTCGCGGCTATCTTTCCAAGCTCTTGTTCTCTTTTTATTTTGGCTCTCAGTATCGCTAGCATCTGGACTCTTTTCCTGGCCTACCCCTTGGTTTTGCTGCAAAGCTTGAGCTCGAGTGACTACCTGTACTGGTGCAGTGGAAGTGACACTTCCTGAGGAGTCTACCACTAACCCAACAACGTTGATAGGGGTGATTTTTGGCATGCTATTGGGGTTCTTAGGGCAATCTCGTAAGAGATGCTCTTTTCCGTAGTCTTGGCAAAAGCCTTGGATCGTCACCGACTGGGTTTGCGTAGGTGGAGGCAAGGGACAATCACGAATGAGGTGATCTCCTTGGCATCTGTAGCACGGTCCTCTAGGAAATGGTGGTCGTACTTGCCTAGGTTGAGGTCTAGGGTTGGGGTTTGTATACATGATGTTCGTGTAATCTGACTCCCAACTAGGTTCGTTCGACTCTTCACCATAGTAGGACTCACCATGTTCTGGAGACTGCATGTAGTAAGCCTGGGGGCTATCCACATGGGTAGAATCAAAGCTATGATCACTTGGGTCATTTTCAGAGATCAAGGATGTTACAGGGACTATAGCTCTATTCAGGTTTTCTTCTGCAACAGCATACTTTACCGGAATCACATTAGCTGGGGCTGGGGTTTGTTGTGCTAGCACAGGCTGAGGCCTTTGTTGGTTTTGATATTGAGGTTGGAAATTTTGTTGTGGCCTGCCATATGGTTGTGGAGGGTACTGGTTCTGGTATCTGCCTTGTTGGTAGGGCTGAGGGTAGGGTTGCCTAACCGCCTGCTTGTTGTATGGGCAGTCTTGTGCGGTGTGGTTGGTGTATCTCCGTTCTATGGTGCAGTACTGGCTACTAGGGTTTACTTGGGGTTGAGCCATAATGGGACAGACGTTCGCCATATGGTCACCACCGCATGTATAGCACCTTTTCACAGGAGCAAACCTTGGAATTTGTTTGCTAGTCACACCTAATTTCTGAGCTACTTTTTCGGCCAGTTCCTCAATTGATGTGGCTTGTGTGGAAGATTGACTAGATGCACTATCTGAATCTTTGTAAATTTTGGACAGCTCTAGCTCTTCTCCTAGGTTATCTTCAATGTCAATGCACATACGTACACACTCTTCTATAGTCCTAGGGTCTTTCAGATACACATATGATCTCAATTTTGGACTCAACAATCCGTCAAGGAATAAGGCTACTTGTTTAGCAGATGTGGGTAGCTCCGAAATAGGGCACCTTTCAAGATATTGTCTAAATCTTCTTCCGGCAAGTCTCACAGTCTCTTGAGGGGTTTGTTTGAAGCTGTGAATCAGTGAGGAGGTGTTGTGCCTTATGCCACTCTTGGAGAACTCAATAATAAATGCTTCTAGGAGTTGGTCTATGCTCCTGAACTGGCGCTCATCCAATGGTTGAAACCATGTAAGTGCCGTATTCCTCAGGGTTAGACCGAAGGCATTGTACTGCGTGAATAGATCCTCAACTTGTTCGGCTCTCAAGACTTGCTTGAACTCCGCCACATGATCATAGGGATCTCCTGTGCCGTCAAAGTAATTCTTCATGGACTTAACTAGCTGGGTGGGTCTCAAAGTTCTTGTGTGCTCCCTAGGTCTCGGCAGAGGGAATCCATCTACATTTCTTTGGTTCCTGTGGGCTCTATGCATCTCGGGTTCTACCCTATTCGTCTCGGTTCTCGTTCTTTCTCTGCCCACTGGGTTGGCAAAACTTACTTCCGGTCTATCTCTACTTCTGTCTCTTTGCGTACCATGAGCTTGGGAAGTTCCAGCCCCAGGGTGACCATAGGATACATTTGATCTAGGTTGGGGGAAAATAAATTCGCCCTTCCAAGTGTAGGCATGTCTATCATTTTCTGTCACCCCAAAGATCCGTTCTGAAGCATGATCTAAGTAAGTCACTCTACCTGGGCTGTCCGGATCCTTAAACTCATAGATCATGATATTTCCTATGTCTGTTGGCTGATTAGACTTATACCTCCAAAAGGCTTCATCAGTTTCTCGATTGAGGAGCAACTCTATGCTCTTGTTGTCTTGGGGGACCCATTCAGGCGTGATAATCCTAGTGAGAACTGATTTACCTCGAGGGGTTCTAGGTTCCACTCCCATGTTTCCTTGTTCCAAGTCACCTAAGTCCGCTTCTGAAATTACATTTCCAAATTCATCTGTCCTATCTGGATGACTGGTGACTACGTATATGGTTCCTTCCTTGTCCAGGTATGCACCATTTTCAAACTTGACAGCTGGGTGTTCTAGTCCAATGGATTGATCAGGGTTTTTAATCTGGACCACAGATCTTCCTAGGCCGTCCTCATAGATACTCGCACCTAATCGGTTGGTCCTAAGGTATTCCAACTGTGTTTTGTAAGGGCCTTCTACCCTGTACAAGTAAGGCACACCTGAACTTCCCGTAAGCCTGTCCATGCCTTGAGACATCTCTGACTCACTGGTATCAGAGCTAGGGTAATGAGAGTGGCGACTCAACTGCTGGGCCCAAGACCTTGCAGTGTGATTGACACTAGCCTCTGAAGACCTAAGGCTTTGTCTCTCTCTTACTAGGTGTCGTCCTGATCTAAGGTTCATATGCCTGATGGATTAGCCAAATTTTTTTTTTTTTTTTTTTTTTTTTTTTGAGTACAACCTCGTTGCCGATCAATTGGTACCAGTCACTTGATTCTTTTTAGTTATTCCTCGTGTTTAAAGTCTTATCTGCTATTACGTCGTCCGGAATACTTGAATGTTCTTCGTACTTTCAGGTTGATCGTTCCACGTTAGGTTCTTTTCCTTTATGTTGTTGACAGTACAGTGATTAAGTTTTTAGCTTGAACTCGAGTTTTTAGGTAGTCTTCAACTTGACAGTGGCCTATCGTCGCCCTGACTTACTCCTACTTCTAATCGTTCTTAGCCTAAGCTAGGAATTGACGAAGAGGAGTTGAGAATATTCCGACCTTTCTCGCCGAACCTTGCTCTTTAGTGCTCGAGAAGTTGATTCTCAAGCGTGCGCCACACCCTTGCTTGGATACTCTCAGTTGCTTCTCAGTAGGCCTGCATAAATCCCAAGATTAGCTCCAAGTAGACCTTTCAATTGACAGACAATTTATTTCAGACACTTTGTTAATGACCCTTGTTCCCCCTTTTGCATTGTTAGAAATTTACTCTGGAGCTCCCTTGGTGTTCCTACCCCTCAGTGTGTCAACTTCCAAATATCCTATCTGAAAATCAACGCGAGCTTTCCGACAAGCCCTAGAGCTCAGAAAATGGATTTCGTATGAAAAAGTTATGACCGTTCAGGGTTTAGGGGGTTAACTAGACAAACAGAACCTTTCGGGGGTTTTAATGCATTTTCTAAGGCCTTTGTAAGTAGATGAGTACATGAAAGTGCAAATATGCCCAAAATTTAGCCTAAATTTCCAAGAATTCACTCCTTAATTTTTTGCCGAAAATGCCTGTCTATCGCGATAGACGGTGTCTGTCGCGATAGACACAATCTATCGTGGGGGCTGTCTGTCGCGATAGACGGTGTCTGTCGCGATAGACAGTGTCTATCGTGGATTTCTGTCTGTCGCGATAGACGGTGTCTGTCGCGGATTTCTGTCTGTCGCGATAGACGGTGTCTGTCGCGATAGACGCTGTCTGTCGTGAAATTCGGTCTGTCGCGATAGACGGTGTCTGTCGCGATAGACGGTGTCTATCGTGGATTTCTGTCTGTCGCGATAGACGCTGTCTGTCGCGATAGACGGTATCTATCGTGGATTTCTGTCTGTCGCGATAGACGGTGTCTATCGTGGATTTCTGTCTGTCGCGATAGACGCTGTCTGTCGCGATAGACGGTATCTATCGTGGATTTCTGTCTGTCGCGATAGACGGTGTCTATCGTGGATTTCTGTCTGTCGCGATAGACGGTGTCTGTCGCGGATTTCTGTCTGTCGCGATAGACGGTGTCTGTCGCGATAGACAGAAAAAACGCAAATTTTTGAAAAACTTCTAGTGATCTAGAATGCCCTCAAGGTGTAGGTTACAGTGCTACTCATGCATTCACAAAATGTTAAGATTTTCTGTCTGTCGCGATAGACAGAGATCGTCGTCTCGGGAACTGTGCAGAGCCTGTCGTACCTGCGCACACTGCTGGGGATGATGGTACAGCAAAAAACCTGCAAAATAGCTCAAGAAACATGCAAAAACAGCGCATGCAAATTCGCTCTCTCGCTCTCTCTCACAAGTGAAATGAGGGAAATGAGGTGGAGATGGGGATATAGTCAAAAACTGAAATTTTTGCGATGATGGAGATGGAGGTGGGAGATGGGAATGATGATGATGGTGATGAAGATGGTGAAGAAAGTAAAAGAAATTCGATGAGAGTGAAGAAAATACCTACCACTCCAACGCGTCAACTCTACGTCTTACCATCACACGCTCGTCCTCAAAGCTCGATCCCCGGCAACGGCGCCAAAATTTGGTGTAGCTCAGTGATGAGTAGCACCTCCTTTAATGTCAATCCGGGAAGACGTGAGGATGGTATGAAGACCTCGAGCAAGTGGCGGCACAAGTGCGTGAGTGAGAAGCACACTAGCATGCACACACATACACACACACGCGCACACACAGTAAGACAAAGAGTGAGAATCAATGGAGCTTTTAGATTACTTTCAAAATGCTCTTTACAAATTCGTTTCAATTACAATCTAATCTCAAAAATGAGCTCTCTAGCTCTTTTTATAGTTTTTGACTAGCTTTTGGCCCTGTCCAGACCTAGTGTCCGGCCTAGTTAAAAATTAGGTTCCAGGGCTTATTTGAGGGCTCAAACGAAGTCTAAAAATTATGAAATTTGGTACGATGGTACTTCTAATACTCCTCAAGCTCGAGGACTCCTCGGCTTGCACAAGATGGAGTCTAATCTACCAAAAACGGGATTTACAATGTTTGTGTAGTGATTAAAATCACTTGGGTTGTACATAATCTATGGGAAAAAATGATCTGGCCTTGTTGCCGTATTGTGCATGACTCCTTTATTGCTTTGTATGCCAACAACTTGTATACTGTGTAACATGCCCATCAGGTGGGAGTTATAGTTTGTATACTTCCACTCAGGTATTCTTTATCATTCTTTATTTCTCTCCCATAGTTACTCTGGCCATATTGGCCTTTAGTGGGAGATTTAGTTTATGTGAAACGGCTTTAGACATTGAGTGAGTGCCTCTAGGAATGCATTGATCTAGAAGACAACCTAGTTGATGATGTCAAAAGCTCATCAAGCTCTACTAAATCAGAGGACACTAGGAGTATAGTGACGACTAGTTCTAGTAATGTGGAGGAACTAGCAGAAGCGATAGCTAAGAAGTTAGGAGTTCATGGATATAGAAATTACCAGAACCTACCAATCAGAATGCCAATGCTAAAGAGATGAAGCCTGTGCGATGGAGATCATCCATCTCACATGTGTGAAAGAGGAGGAGTGGGCATGCCACAATCTTATCCATACAAGAGCAAGCCACCCAAAGGACCCAACCTATACTGTCACATTGAGCAGAAATACACCAACCATGCTACTAAAAGTTGCCCATTTAACAGGCAATCAAGGCTCGTGAATCAACCCTAGTATAGGCCTTACAGATACTGTAACATAATCCTGGTAGAAGATGGTTGAACCACACCCTAAGAGAGAGGATTAGGAAGTAATCCTCAACCATGGCTTTTGGGGCAAGTGGTTAGCCCATCACATTCCTAACCAAGAGGTTGTGAGTTCAATTCCTTACATTGGTATCAGAGCCTAGGAAGTAGGCTTGGGCAAAGTGGAATGACCCAATGGCCTCTAAAAAAGGCGCTTGGGCATCCTCCATGTGAAAGGGTAGGAATTGTGGAAGGCGCGCGTCGATTTCAATGATGGACCTTACAATGATTGGGGTGTATCTCCCAATCCGTAGGTCGGATTGAGGCGTGTAATATACCGTTGGAAAGCTCTCGGAATGAACTTTCCAATGAGCTAGCTTGCAATGTGTGAATTTCTTGGGAATCCTTGGATGGAACTTGATTGAGTACATCCTGCCAGTCCCATAGCTGGTCAGGGTACATCCTGCCAGGGTACATCCAGGGTACATCCTACCAGTCCCATAGCTGGTCAGGGTACATTCCCGAGGGAGTTCAAGGGGGGAAGAATGTAACATAATCCTGGTAGGAGATGGTTGAACCACACCCTAAGAGAGAGGATTAGGAAGTAATCCTCAACCATGGCTTTTGGGGCAAGTGGTTAGCCCATCACATTCCTAACCAAGAGGTTGTGAGTTCAATTCCTTACAGATACCCTCCCAGAGAACAAGGAAGAGAGATCCTGAGATACAACCCCTATCCAAGCCCACAAGGAGCACCCAAAGCTTATGAACAAGGAGGATATGGACAACCACAATTAGTGTTATGAAAAACACCCCTCCCACATAATGTAGTGCCAGTCAAATACACCCAACCAAGGGAGAACATGGAAAGAGCCATATTACTAGCTACACCTTTAGCTAGTGCAGAAAGAACAAATTAGGGATACGAGAAAACTCAAGGAGAATACTATTCTTATGACACCAATCTTGTGGAGTATGAACAAACTTATGACCAACACTATTATGGTTATGAAGGATACGACAATCCTTATGGACCAGAGTATGCAATCTGATGTACACTGCACCTAAGGCACCAACACCTATGAGACCACCCATTAGACCGCGTGTGCCAAAAGGACCATGCTATAGATGTGGAGGAGATCATTTCATAAGAGAATGCACTCTGCCATACATCCCACCACCTCCTAGGACTTGGGAAGGGTACTGCAATGAGTGTGGAAAGGTACATCTATTTAGAGATTGCCCAAAAAATCCCAATAAGACTCATAACACAACACATATCAATGTGATAGAAGTTATTGAATCATCGGGAAGTGATAAAGATTACACAATACCATTGAAAGCCATTAATATAGCCCAAGCCAAAGGATAGGGAATAATGAAATTAGATTCTAAACAAAAGGTGAATAAGGATCAAAGAGCCAAAGACATAGGTAGCAAAAGGTTTGGAAGACCCATGTGAGAGTAACCAAACTAAGAGGATGCAAAGTTGGAAGACTAGAAGGAAAAAATTTAGAAATAAATTGCTGAAGAAGGGAAATAAAGAGGACAAGGAAGATGTAAAAGAAAGTAGGAAACCTTAGGAACTAAAAGTGCAAGATAACACGTCCCCCAAGTGCCACACCCAGAAGCTAGACAAACTAGGATCAATCCTAGCAGATCCAGTACCACAAGACCTGGACATGTGGTTGAAAGCTTATCAGTCTAGAATCATGATTGGACCGAATATAAAGCAGCATGAGAAACTCTACCCACAAGGGGAACTAGAAAATGAGAGATTGGCTGTGTCCAGAAAGCTCATAGAGGTAGCCCAAGCCACTCTACAAAAGACTGTCCCAGCCCTTCCAGAAACAAGAGTACCAGAGAGCCAATTCAATGAATGCTTACCTAAAGAGAAATGTAGCGGGGAAGAACAACAGGGCACTTAGAGCAAACCAACTTCAATCATCCCAAAACTAGAAGCCAATTGGCTGTTGGAAATGAGGTAGGCCCATGGCTCATATCACAGGTCCATGGTTCCATATGTCCAACATATACAACATAGAATCTAGCAATCTTCAATATTGACAAAACATGATCATACCACGCTTAATCATACAAATGATGAGACAAAGATAGAGAAAGAATAGACGACATGTGTAAGGTGTTACGTAAGCCATTGCTTACTCATAGTATCATATATACCAATGTTCAATGTACAATGTGGGAGCAAAACTCTCAACCACTCTATGTGATGAGAAATAGATGGATGAATGAATGTACAAATGTAACAAACATTTTCAGATGTATGGGCAGAAATCTGAATATACATGAGATGTGTGACCTAATAGGTTATAGAAGAGTGAATATGAGTGACTGAAAGAGGAAGGATCAGTGTGAAACTAATAATCAACAAACCCTTATCTAACCTTAGGCTATGGAAGACCCTAAGTCAGATACGTGTGTGAAAAGATCACATACTTAAAAGGTAGCAAAGAATGCTAACAAGTTTGCTACCGGAAATCCTTAAACTCATGTGAACACACCTTCTCAAACACCTCATCAAAATATGCATAAAGCATATACGTACTGATTCTCTTGTACCTATGCCGAATAGGAGTTCTCCTGATATGGATGCTACTGCCTCCATAAAATACAAGTAGTACCTGTGTGCATAAAGAGAATATGTACCTGAATCCTTAACATAAGATGTAAATCTTATGTTAAACATGAACCAAAATCGTCTGACTTCCAGATGTGTCTGGTTCTTCATCTATCACTACGAGTCTTTGCAAGTTGTAGTTTCTTGGTATGTGCTTCTTCCTTGGATTCTAGCATGACCGTGTCGTTGTGAGTCTCCGTTGATGTTTTCTAGATCTTCCACAGTTGATGTTTAGAGTAGTCATGCCAAGTACTCATAACCCATACTGAGTGATGGGTAAGTGTGTTCGTGCATGGGTTGAGGAAAATATGTGCCTTGTGCACGGCCTTGTAATGTAGCCCTATGAATGCTTACTTGGAAAATGCATTGGAAGAAGTATGGTGCAAAAATTGGGGGTCTTGAGCTAAGTGCTCAAGGGTATGCCGACGAAGAGGTTTCCTAAGCTATCATGGTTATGATGTTTCAAAGGTAAAGATACTTACCATGGAGAAGGTCGATCGATGTTCATCTCTTCGTGTTGTACACTCGGTCTTTGGGATGGAACATTGTTGATGAACGTCCATGTTGATGGTCCACTTATGAGATCTTTTGAGTGGCTGATCTTGTCTCCTCATAAGTAGGAGTCTTCTCATCCAGTATACATACAAAGATTTGCAGGGTACCAGAGCTACCCCGTGCAAATATCTCCCTGGATGCTCTCGTACATGCAATAGTGATGCATCATTC
Source organism: Ceratopteris richardii (assembly GCA_020310875.1). Lineage (NCBI taxonomy): Eukaryota > Viridiplantae > Streptophyta > Polypodiopsida > Polypodiales > Pteridaceae > Ceratopteris > Ceratopteris richardii. Next base: position 79,695,649 of record CM035413.1, read on the forward strand.
AAGTTGCAAACCTTCAAGCTCTTCACTCCTACCATAGTAAGAGGAAACCATAGTTGTGGATGCCATGCTCATGCCAAGTTCTTGACATCTATGAGATAAGGCAACAATTATATCATCTGCTAGCCAAGACACACTTCTATCCAAACTGATAAATGCCTAGTAATCAACAGTTCCACCCTTAACCAAGCATGACTCATTCATGTTTTATGAGCCAAACCTGGGAACAAGTGCCCCCCCCCCCCTTTTTTTTTTGAGGAAAAAGATATCACAAAACAAGAACACAAAAGTTAGTATCAATAGAAATATTTGACATATGTCATTGTGCTCTTGTGTTTGGGATTCTCAAGTGTGTCTATGCACGGCCGTGTAATGTGGCCCTATATTAATGCATACTTTGGAAATGCATGACCTGAATGGTGCAAAAGACAGGGTTGTGCCAAGAGCACATGGTTGTCGCTCGTTCGAGGCTTTTGATGTTATTTGCAGAGGTTGATGCCGACCTTGGTGGAGGTATCCATTGAGTCTCAAGCTGATGTAATCCTCCTTATTGGAATCCATTTTAGAACATCATTTGGCACTGTAGAGGTCACTTCAGGCGTCTTCCTCTTTGGATGCTTTCTGAACTGTGGTATCCACTACGGTTGTCGCTTTGGTTCGGTGGGGGCTACTTGTACTTTTGGCTTCCAAACCCATATCCTTGATCTTCCTTTGGTGTCTGTACGTGGTTCTTTCCCTTTTCTCTTTTTGGCTTCTTTGTTGAGACCTTTCGCATGTGGGAGAACATAGGTTTGTTGTGGATGTAAGAGCTTCTTAGGTACCCACATCTGGAATTGCCCTTGCTGAACTGCAGCTAACTTCTTAGGCACCCAAACTTGTTAGATACCTTGTGATTGAGCTTGTCCGAGCTGCTTCCTTCGTCGTCTGACCTGGTTGGCTTGCCTGGATGGGATTTGTGGGGGCAAGGCTGGTGGTTGCTCTCCTTTGCGTACCCAGATCTGCTTCATGCTCGGAACTGCTTTCTTATCGAATGGTGTCTTTCTATTTGATGTAGCAGTTGTTGTGAACGGTTGTGTTTGCTTGTGTGGTGGACTCACTACTGTGGCTACTTGATTCTTTGGAGAAGAAGAAAGATCCACCCGCCTTCGAACCTGGTCTTCCACGATTGACTCCTTCTGCATCATAGAGCTTTTGACACATACAACATCTTCTTTCATATGATTAGTCTTGGAAGAACTAAGAGAGTGTGTGGTGCCATGATCTAGGAGCATGCAGTTCTCTAATTCTAATGTAATACATTGTTCATGTACCCACACTTGAAGAATTTGACTTCTTAGGTTTAAGTTGACTACATTGTCATAAATCCAATCTTGTCCTAAGACAAGTGGTTCTGTAAGGTTCTCATCTTGACACACTAGCACTTTGACTTTCATTGGAACATCTTGCAGGTAGATGGGAAGTTCCACCTCGCCCAAACAAGGGGTTTCCCCACCTCCCAATCCTATGAGATAAGCTTCTATGGGATTGATGTTCAACTGCAAGTCTTGGCAGTAGTAAAGTCTAACTGCACTACTTGATGCACCTGAGTCAATCAATGCTTTCACTGTCCTTGCACCCTTCCCTTGTCCTATCTCTATGGTCACGAAGGGTCTTTGGCCAATGACTTGAGAAGTCGCTATGCCTGACTTTTGGCACATATCCATGTGATATTTTGGGGCTTTTGAGTTGACATCTAGGCCTAATCACCTTAACTTATTTCGCTTAATACGCTCTCTGGCCTCTGCCTGTGCTTCTTCTCTCACTCTTAACTCTTCTTCTTTTCGTTTCTTAGCAGTGTTGAGTCTCATTAGCATGTCCTCTGTAAGAGGTTCTTGATATAACTTGACTCTACAACCACTAATATAGTTTGGCAAGATATCACCTTCTAAAGTAGCCAATTGAACCGCGCCGCTAGTGGAAATTCTGTTAATGATCATGGGTCCATATCCTCGTTTTTCCAACTTACGGGCATGTTGTTTTAGTGTGTAAACCAACAATAGATCTCCCTCTTTCAGTCCCTTATCCTTAATGTGTGCATCGAAGTATGCCTTTTGCCTTTTCTTTGCAGCGTAGATGCCTGCAGCAGCTCGTAGCCTTGTCTCACCTAAGCATTCTAGATCAAAGATCCTAGATGACAATTCATGTCCATTCCACTCATGCTCTTGTGCTACTTTTAAAGCAGGGATTAAGAAATCCAGTGGTAGCACCGCATTCTGTCCAAAGACCATCTGAAACGGGGTGGCGTTGAGTACCGTTTTGTAGGCAACTCGGTAAGCCCAAACAGCATGATGAAGTTGTTTGTCCCAATCAGAGCGTTTATGATTTACCAATTTTGTCAATACGTTACAAAGGATCTTATTGGTACTCTCGGCTTGTCCGTTAGCTTGTGGGTGATAGGGGGCAGACTTCTTATGTATCACCAAGAATTCTTGGAGAAGATTTTCAATGACTTCATTCAAGAAGTGTGTGCCTCTATCGCTCACCAACTCTATTGGTAGTCCATATCTCGTGAACACATTCTCGAATAAGAACTTAGCTATAGTCTGAGCATCATTCTTTGTTGTGGCTTTCACTTCTACCCACTTTGTAAGGTAATCTGTGGCTACAATAATATATTCTGCATGGGAGTTTCTAGCTGGGGGGTTAATAGGACCTATGAAGTCTATGCCCCACTTCGAAAATGCACGCCCTCCCATCATTGGCCTCAAAGGCATCTCGTCTTTTCTAACTGGATATTGTGCACGTTGGCATGTGTCACATTTCTTCACATAGGTATGTGCATCCATATGAAGAGTGGGCCACCAAAGTCCTGAGAATAGAATGGTCTTGATCACTCGGTCAGGACCAAAATGTCCACCTGCAACACCACTGTGTGCAGTCTCTAAGACTTTTAAATAGTCTGATTCATGAACGCACAGTCTTAAGTAACCATCTTTTCCTCTTCGGTATAGGTTCTCTCCTATTAAGGCATAGCCTTGAGCCTCTTGCTCCATGCTTCGTCTTCTTGCTAGACTGGCCTCTTTGGGTAATCTTCTCGATCTCATAAACTCTACCAATGGGGCACTCCAATCTGGAATTAATGATACTTGATAAAGGGTCGTATGCTCCACTGGTGGTCTCTCTCTACACATTGGACAATTCTTGATCCACTCATGTATTGCTTTGTCCATGCTAGGCCAATACACTCCTAAACTTTTCAAATTCTGCAATGTTTGTTGTTTAGAATAGTGATTTCCTAGCATTCCTTCATGGGCTTGTTGCAACCAACTACTATGTTCATCGTCCGCAACACAACAAGCTAATACACCCTCAGTATCTTGTTTGTACATGCTCCCTGCTAATATGTGATATTTTTGTGATTTTACAATTTCTTCTTGTGATGTTTTCACATTCTTATTTGCAGGGCCGAAGGTTAGGACTGGTACCAACTTATTTGCCCATTTAGGAACAACTTCTAAATTGAACAGATAAGCATCGGGTAATTCATCAGACACTCCTTGTGGTGACTCTCCTGAAGTGATGCGAGAAAGGTGGTCTGCCCGAAGGTGGGTTTTGCCTTTCCTGACAACAACTTCAAAGTCATACTCCATTAGTAAGAGGAACCATCTTACTAATCGTCCAGTATTGCAAGGTTTATTGACCAAGTATAACAAAGCTTGATGATCAGTGAAAAACTTGAACTTGTTGGCCAATAAATAGTGTCTAAACTTCTTCACAGCATATACCATGCCTAACCCTTCTCGCTCGGTTGTGGTATAATTTCTTTCGGCTGGGTTTAGTTGTCTACTAGCATATGCTATGGGCAAATCTAAATTCCCTTCACTTGTGGGTTGTGCTAGCACACATCCTATGGCATGATTGGATGCATCCACATGGACATGGAATGGCTTATTCCAATCAGGAGTGGTCAGTATTGGTGCTATGCACAAACGTTTCTTCAGTTCATTAAAGAATTCTCGCATTCATCGTTCCACTCAAAATTAGACAACAAGGCATAAAGGGGTCTAGCTATGATCGCGTACATGTGGATAGACCTATGGTAATATCCACAATGGCCCATAAAGGCTTGTACCTCCTTAACATTCCTTGGCCTTGGCAGCTCCGCTATGGCTCGTACCTTATCTTCATCTGTTGAGATTCCATTCTTAGAAACAATATGACCTAAGATTTTACCTTGACGCACCATGAACACACACTTTTTTGGGTTCAGACACACTCGATATTCTCTACACTTGTTGAAGATTTGTCTGAGCTCAGGAATGTGAAATCTTCTTTCTTGGGAATGAGCACATAAATCGTCCACATACACTTCTAAGCTCTTTCGCAAGAACTCTTTGAAAACATGACACATGAGCCTTTGGAATGTTGCAGGTGCATTGGTGAGCCCAAATGACATCACACGAAATGCAAAGACTCCCCACTCTGTAGCAAAAGATGTTTTGTGTTGATCTTCTGGGGCAATGGCTACTTGATTGTAACCTGAAAATCCATCAAGGAAGCTATAAACTTCCTTGCCTGCAACACGCTCCAATAGGTGTTCTATGATTGGAAGTGGATAACTATCTCTGATCGTAGCGGCATTAACTTTTTTAAGGTTAATGCACACTCGCAACTTCCCGTTCTTCTTGGGTACCACTATAATGGGGGACACCCATTCAGTATGCTCAATCTCATAGATGAATCCAGCTTCAATCAGCCTATCAATTTCTTCTTTTATTTTGGCTGCATAGGTATCATTATATGTGTAGGGTTTCTGTTTGGTGGGCTTGGCATCAGCAGTCATGGGGATAGTATGGGAGCAAATTCTTGGATCTACCCCTTTCAAGTCTCTATAGTGCCATGCAAACACATCCCTATATTCCTTAATAGAGCTACAAGCTCCATTTCTTCTCTTGCTCCTATATATGTGCATCTCTCTTCGTTCTTTTCGATGGTCACTACAATCTTCTTGGTCTTTTCTTTATTATATGATTCTCCTATGATGGCCTCTCTCTTAGGCATTCGTACCAAAATTTTGCGGTCGTCAACTTCATATTTCTTGAAGTTTTCTGGTACTTCAAACAATGATTCCTCCTCTTCTTGTTTCACTGCTTTTCTTTTCTTTTTCTTTTGAATGCTCTCACTTCCATCCTTTGAATTTACCGTTTTAATACTTGTGAGAGGTTCTTCTTCTTTCTGGGTGAACACTCCTATATCTTCCAGATAGTGCTGCTCTGAGTTAAAGCAACTATCCATCACAATGGACTCTATATCATCGTCATTCTCTTCTTCTTCTATAACATCACTAGGGTCACATTCTTCTAGCAAGGGCTGACACATGAACACTGAGATATCATAACCCTCCTCATCACAATGAGGTGTCCATTGTTCTTCATTGAGAGCAATGTCCATGGTGGATAAGATTTTATGGCCAGCCATGAGGCTCAAATTCCTCATCTGGAAAGATCATCGATGTATAGGCTGGGTCTTTAATTGGTCTATCTCCTGGCGAAGTTCCTTCTTCTCTTGCCTTTAAACGTTTTTCCTCTTCCTCTGCGACCTTGCACATCCACAAATGAGTATCTTCATGTAACCATGATGGATCAGGTGAACTTTCAGAATGCACAGAGATGGAATCTTCTTTCGCTTTGTGGATAGAATTCCATTGTAGGGGTGGTACATCTCTGAAGGTGTAATCCTTCAAATTGACCTTGGTGGTGACCCATAAGTGTTGTAAGCAAAAGGAGTTAGTTCCCCAATCCTATACTATTTGCAATTGTCGTAGGAAGGGTCTTCCCAGGATCATCTCATAGACATTATTTTTCTCAAAGTCACATATAGCAAATGTATGTTCAAACTCCACACCACAAGTGGTTAGAGTTATTCCTTCTAGCAATCCTAGAGGTCTTTCAAAATGGCCATCAGCCATTTGAAGCTTCATTCTAGTTGGTCTTAATGTGGGTTTGCCCCATTGCTTCCACAAAGAGGTGGTCGCAATAGCAACACCCGCACCTGAATCTATGATTGCTTTGGTTGTGTAACCTTGGTAGGTGATTGGAAGATAAGTATTACCTTCTTCACCCTCACACATGTCTCCTATTTTATCAAGAGATATCTCTGGAACTTTTTGCTTAGAGCTTGCTTTTGGCATGTTGGAATCAAGTTCTGGAACCTGATCCTTCACATGATTCCATAGCTCAGGTTTTGCTTTGAGCAGCTCTTCTACAGTGAGATGACACTGAACCTTAGTGTTCTTCACGACATCCGTGTTCCTTGGAACCACTGAGTCTTCATGTCTAACTAGTATTGTGGGAGCTCTAATCTGGAGAGATTCAGATTCCCATGGACCTGTAAATTGAGGCAGTTCTTCTAAGGTATTAGATTCAAAATCTAACCTTTCTTCTTCTTGTTGTTCTGCTTCATTTTCGTAAATAGATGGAATGTCTTGGGGAAATTGATCATGAAGATCATCAATCTCAGGAATAGGAGGGGAATTACCCTTCTCCTTGGCCCATTTCTCCTCTTGTATTTCCCGCAAGAACTCTTGAGAGTACTGTTGAATTGAAGGAGGTATTCTAGCATCCGTGGAATTAGGAACATAAGCTCCCCTTGATAGTGTGCCTCCTCTTTCAATAACTGGTTGAGCATGTGGAGGTAAAGAAACTTGTGGTTTGTTTACCAACTGCTCTAGTTTTTCTAGTATGCCCTGGAAATGCAAATCCGATTTGACAGAGTTTGTCTGATTGAACTTTTGACTAGTCTCAAGTATAGCTTGAGCTTGTTCTACCATTTTCATGCACATTTTCATTCGTTCAATCTCTAAGTCCGCTCTAGGATAACTGTTATCTAGGTTTGCAGATGTTGGCCCTTCTTGAAGACGAGCCTGATAGGCCTTGAACATCATGTCCAAGCCTTCTGGGGTTGGATCTGCAAGAACAGACCTTGGTTGTGGCCTATTTACAATGGGTGGTGGGGTGGGATGAGGTGGAGTGGATGGAGTTTCGGCATGCAAGGGGTTTTGAGATGCAATTTCTTCTATTTTTATTTTTGCGTCTTTCAAGCTTTCTTCTAGTTCCGATAACTTTTTATTCCACTTGCGATTAGCCTTCTCTCTGGTATCTTTCCATGTTCTTGTTTTCCTCTTATTAGGTTCTCCCGACTCACTCGACTCTGATTGCTCTACTGGTTTATCCTGTTTTAAGGCTTGTGCTCTAGTGACAGCTTGTATAGGAGCCACATTACTACTACTTGAACTTGAATCCGCCACTAAACCTACCACATTAATGGGTGTAATCTTGGGTGCACTAGAGGGATTTCTTGGACAATCTCTGGGGAGATGGTCTTTGCCACAATCAGGACAAAAAGCCTGTATTGTGATAGTCTGTCTTGACTTAGAGATGGTGGGTGGGGACAATCACGAAGGAAATGGTCGCCCTGACATATGAAACATGGTCCTCTAGGGGCTTGTGTTCTCATTTGTCTCAATTGGGTCCTAGGGTTAGGATTTGTGTACATGACATTGGAGTATTCTGGCTCCCAATTTTGCTCCATAGGTGGTGCCTCATATTGATACGAGTAAATCTCACTATGTTCAGGTGACTCTGTGTAATAAGCATGTGGACTACCTTCATGGGAGTAGTCTGAACTATGAGCATGAGAGTCATTATCTGGTATCAATGGGGTTAGTGGCACCAATGCTCTATTTGGATTTTCCTCTCCCACACCATATTTGACTGGAATCACGTTGGCAGGAGCTCGTGGTTGGTTTCCCAAGATTGGTTGTGGCCTATATTGTGCCTGATATTGTTGTTGTGGTCTATAATATGGCTGTTGGTATTGGTTTTGATACCTACCTGGTTGGTAAGGTTGTTGATAATTCTGTCTAACAGCTTGCCTATTATAGGGACAATCTTGAGCCGTGTGGTTCGTATATTTTCTCTCAATAGTGCAATATGGAGCATTCCTTTCTCTCATGTTCTGGTTGTGCAATGGGCATACATTAGCCATGTGGTCGCCTCCGCAAGTATAACACCGATTCACTGGAGTGACTCTCAGCTATCTCCTCTATTTTCGTGGAGATTTTTGAAGCATGACTAGTAGAACTATCTGAATCCTTATAGAGTTTGGATAATCCTAACTCCTCACCCAAGTTATCTTCTATGTCAATGCATGTCCACACGCACTCTTCTATGGATCTAGGCTCTTTCAAGTATACATATGATCTTAACTTTGTGCTCAGTAAGCCATCTAAGAACAAAGCCACTTGTTTGGCTGGTGTGGGTAGCTCTGGAGCAGGGCATCTTTCTAGGTACTATCTAAACCTTCTACCTGCTAGTCGCACTGTTTCTTGGGGTGTCTGCTTGAAGCTGTGAATCAAAGATGAAGTGTTATGCTTGATACCACTCTTGGAAAATTCTACAATGAATTCGTCTAGCAGTTGACCTATATCGCGATAGTTGCGACCACTCAATGGTTGAAACCAAGCTAAGGCAGTGCCCTTAAGAGTCAGACCAAATGCCTCGTACTGGGTGAACAAATCCTCGACTTGTTCAGCTCTTAACACTTGTTTGAACTCGTCCACATGATCATAAGGATCTCTTGACCCGTCAAAATAATTCTTCATTGCCTTGATCACTTGAGTGGGTCTAAGGGTTCTTGGGTGCTCTCGGGGTCTAGGCAATGGAAATTCATATTCATTTCTTTGTTGCCTATGTGCTTGATATCTCTCTCTTTCAGGTCTTTCATTTTCAAATCCTGACCTATTCCTGCCCACTGTGTGTGCAAAACTTACCTCCGGTCTCTCTCTAGTTCTTTCTCACTGGGCTTCATGAGCTTGGGATGACCCTACTCCTTGGAGGCCATGGGAAACATTGGATCTTGGTGGAGGGAAAATCAATTCATTCTTCCAAGTATATGCATGTCTATCATGTTCTGTTACCAAGAAAATTTTCTCTGACGTGTTATCTAGGTAGACAACTTTGCCTAGTATCTCTGGATCCTTGAACTCGTAGATGATGACTATGCCCAATTGGCTAGGTTGTTTTGGCTTGAATCTCCAAAAGGCTTCCTCTGTTTCTCTATTAAAAAATAGTTCTATGCTTTTGTTGTCTTGAGGGATCCAGTCTGGAGTGATCACTCTGGTCAAAACTGACTTGCATCTAGGAGTCTGGGGTCCTTGTCCTACATTTCCTTGTTCTAGGTCTCCTATCTCATTCTCATGAATGATATTTCCAAACTCATCGGTCCTATCTGGTTGGTTGGTGACCACATACATGGTTCCTTCCTTATCAATGTATGAACACTCTTCGAACTTGACCACCGGGTGTTCAAGTCCAAAGGATTGATCTGGATTTTTGAGTTGGACCACTGATCGCCTCAGGCCATCCTCATAGATGCGAGCACCTAATCGGTTGGTCGGAATATATTCCAACTGTGTCTTATAGGGACCTTCTGGTGTTTGTAGATGGGCAGTCCCTGAGCCACCTACAGGTTTCCCCATGCTAAAAGACATTTCTGAATCACTTGTGTCTGAACTTAGTCTGTAAGGATGACCACTTAGTTTTTGTGCCCAAGACTTAGTTGTATGGTTGACACTAGCCTCGGAAGATCTAATGCTTTGTTTATCCTTGCCTAGATGTCTACCAGACCTCAGGTTCATAAGCTTTGTCTTCTAGTCCCAAACTTCCCCTTTGTATTGCATTATTCTTATAAAATATAGTTGAGGCCGTATAGGATTTGAAACGAGCTTTCCAACGAGCTATAGAGCTCAAAAAATGGACTTTGGATGAAAAAGTTATGTCAAATCAGGCTCCTGGGGGTCAAAACAGGCAAACAGGACCTTTTATAGAAAATCGCAATTTTGAGCACAAAATCGTGTTTTTGAAAATCGCGATGTTGAGCACAAAATCGTGTTTTTGAAAGTCGCGATGTTGAGCACAAAATCGTGTTTTTGAAAATCGCGATGTTGAGCACAAAATCGTGTTTTAGAAAATCGCGATGTTGAGCACAGAATCGTGTTTTTAGAAAATCGCGATGTTGAGCACAGAATCGTGATTTTAGAAAATCGCGATATTGAGCACAAAATCGTGATTTTAGAAAATCGCGATGTTGAGCACAGAATCATGATTTCACAAAATCGTGGTTTATAGAATCGTGTTTTTTGACATGAAAATCGTGATTTCTGAGAATCGCGATTTTGAATATAGAATCGTGTTTTTGAAAATCGCGATTTTGAGCAAGAAATCGTGTTTTCACAGAATCGCCTTTTTCACAAAATCATATTTTCACTGAAAATCGTGATTTGTGAGAATCGCAATTTTGAACACAATCACAGAATCGTGTTTTCTCAAAATCGAGTTTTTTGGCTGAAAATCGTGATTTGTGAGAATCGCGATTTTAAGCACAATCATAGAATCGTGTTTTCTCAGAGAATCGTATTTTTTGGCTGAAAATCGTGATTTGTGAGAATCGCGATTTTGAACACAATCACAGAATCGTGTTTTCTCAAAATCGTGTTTTTTGGCTAAAAATCGTGATTTGTGAGAATCGCGATTTTGAGCACAGCCACAGAATCTCCTTTTTCACAAAATCGTGTTTTTACTGAAAATCGTGATTTTTGAAAATCGTGACTTTGGACACAAAATCGTGTTTTCACAAAATCGTGTTTTTACTAAAAATCGTGATTTTTGCTGAAAATCGTGATTGGTGAGAATCGCGATTTTGAACACAATCACAGAATCGTGTTTTCTCAAAATCGTGTTTTTTGGCTGAAAATGGTGATTTGTGAGAATCGCGATTTTAAGCACAATCACAGAATCGCGATTCTGAGAATGACCACAGAATCGTGATTCTTTCAGCCAACTTTTAGGCGAGAAAACAGAAAATCGCGATTTTAAAAAAAAATTTGAATTTTCACAGAATCGCGATTTTTATCACAGAATCGTGTTTTTTGGCGGGAACTTCAAATTTTTGAGCGCCGAACAATGGCGAGCTCCGTATGTGCAGAAAATCATGAAAAAACACAGGCGCTTGCTCTCCTTTGCATCTCCTAACTCCTTCCCACACAATAATGCATGAAAAATGGTATGAAAATGGTGAAAATGCACTAAAAAACAAGAAATTTCTATGAAGAAGAAGATGGAAGAAGGTGGAGATTATGATGATGATGAAGATGAAGAGGAAAAAAACAGCAAATGAACTGAAATGATAGTTTTTTTACCTTCCAACGTCGCAAATCTACGATCTTACCATCACAACGCTCGTCTTCAAAGCTCTCTCCCCGGCAACGGTGCCAAAATTTGGTGTAGCTTAAGCGTAAGCACCACCTCCTTTACTTGTCAATCCGCGGAGACGTGAGGACCGGTATAAAGACCACGAGCATGTGAAGGCACAAGTGTGTGAGAGAAAGCACACGCAAGCATGCACACACATACACACACACGCGCACAAGGTAAGATCAAAGAGAGGAACAATGGAAAGCTTCGATTGCAAACGGTTCTCTTACAAAGCTCTATTCTCTAACAAGCTAACCTCAAAAATGAGCTCTCTAGCTCTTGTTATAGTTTTTTGACTAGTTTTGGCCCTGTCCAGACCTAGGGTCCGGTCTAGTTAAAAATTAGGTTCTAGGGCTTATTTGAGGGCTCAAACGAAGTCCAAAAATTATTAAAATTGGTAGGATGATAGTTCTAATACTCCTCAAGCTCAAGGACTCCTTGGCTTGAACAAAATGGAGTTATAAAAATAGATAATGGTATTTACAATGGTTTTTAGTGATGAAAATCACTATTTTTGTAGGGGATTCTTTTGAAAAATTTGACATACACTTCTTGGAGCTCCCTACTTGCTCCCTTTCCTTGTGTGTCCACCTTTTGATGTGCTTCCATGCTTTGTCCTTGACTTTGAGCTTCAACAACAATCTTCAACTACAACATGTAGATGGCCGATCCTCACCATCAAGCTGCTAATGACCAAATCCTCTTTCCATGAACAAGAGATAACCTCCTCTCCATGAGCAAGAGTGTGAGTACACTCTACATCTTCTCCAAGAAGAACTCCATAGCTGCTCCTCAACATGCTTCAATTTAGCACCATGGCTACCCCATGTGCTAGAAGAAACACTACCTCTATTGAGGTCCAAGCACAAGGTTTGTGTTGAAAACTAGGTGAAGGATGAAAGACAATCAACCAAGCTTGTCTTATATAGGATTTTTGATCCCTCAAAAGCACCAATAAATCACTACACACAAGTGTTCTTGAAAAAATCAAACGCGTTTGTTAAAGCAAAAGCTTTCGCCTTTTATCGCGATCCAATTGGTTGTCATTCATATTTATTCTAAATTTGAATAAAGCAAAATCTGCCGATTGCGCTACCCGTGGGATTGGAACTTGCACCACTAGTATAGGAGTGTTATGATCTAACCACGTCACCTTCTTGTTTTGCTTGTAGAAGGACTAAGAACAAAAGCTATACATGCTGTAAACTCTTGGACAAAATGAACCAATGGAACATTGGATCTTGACCTTTTGACCATGAGATTTTGTACTTATATGATATTGTTTCCAACAATCCCCCCTGCAATGTCATATTGGTAAAACCTGGTCTGGATCTGCAAAATTACAAGCTTCAAGCTCGTACTCCTGAACTGACCTTCAAACCTTTTCTTCAAAAAGTCTTCTTCAAAACTGAAACTGACTTCCCTTCAAAAAACCTGAACTTGCTGAATATGAACCATAATACTTGAGAAAATATGCAAACTAGATATCCAATAGTGTTCTCATCAAGCAATCATTGCTTGACAACAAATATAGCATGAACTGACTCTAAACCTGCTATCTCCTGTCTTCAAAAACCTGAAAACAAACACTAGGATCCACATATTTGCATTTTCCTTCCAAAAAGATTTCTCAACTTACTTCTGCTGTTTCATGTAAATTCACTAACCAAAATCAAGAACTTAATCCTGCAACCTGTGACTGACAACTCACAACTTAGTGTATTATGAACATTGTTGGTTCATCTCTGACTGTACTCAAGTCAACTCAACTCGACTCAACTGAAATCAATTGAAATCAACTGAAATCAACTCATGAGTCTCATCAATAAATTTATGACATCATCATGTCTTCATCCTTGTTCTATATGTAATTCTTTCATACCTCTTTCCTTCAGAACCTAGTATAAACATATATGTGTGCACTTCTAAAACATACCTTTCTGAAACATCAAGCTTCTCTTCAATAGAACTCTAGAACCTTCTCCTGAATAGAAACATCCTAACAGGAACTTTCTCCAAACATTCTCCTTCTTCCTTCTTCTTTCAAAGCTCGAACATAAAGAGAAGCTGACAAAGGAAATATAGGAATACATGAAATGGGAATACCTGTAAGTATGAATCTGCATTCTTTCACATATGGCTGAAAACAAGTCGTCATGTTTCATCACCCCCCATGATGATTTAACACTAGTATCCAGTATTCTTCAAATATATCAGACTTTATGAAATCTGGAATGTCTTCCTTCATAAATCTGATGTTCAGTGATCAATACCTGTACCTCAAAGAAAATCACTAAACCCTTTTTATTAGCACTGCACACATGCCAATAGCTTTCCATGTCATTCCTCAGCTTTCCAAATTGTAGAATAAGGTTAGCTAAACCTAACATAACAAAACCTTGCTGAAAGCATTTTAGGATTCATAACCTTCTGTAACGTAACAAGTATCTTCTTCTATCTCTCTATAACACAAATTTGATAGAATCTCAATCTTTGACTTACTTCTTCCAATGTTAAGAATCTTACAAACAAAAGGATAGACAACTGACTTATAAATACTCAAGATCATACAAGATCTATTCAAGATCAATGATCTCTCCTGTGTAGAATCTGCTCTCATCAAACCTTCATAATTGAATGTTTGATTTGTTACCTGAATGTCTCCAAGTGTCCATGCTTCTTAAAAAGTTGTAAAACTTTTTCTTCAAACAAATCCTTCCCAAGAATTTGCAATTCCTACTTGAAACATAAGTGGACAAAACTTCTCACCTTGAGAACTCCAAAAGCTGCAAGTTGATACTTCATAACTTTCATATTCTACACGGGTGAAATGTGACAATACTTGCTTGACTTTCTTTTGGCTAACTCCACTTCTCAATCAAGTGATAGGATATGATGGAACACCTTTTTGAATACAAACATGTATTGTTGGCAGCAGTCAGGGAACCGAAGGAGCCACAAGACGAAGAGAGTCAGAGCGAAGGGACAGCACAAGCAGACATGGCAGTCAAAGAAGATCTGGCAAGTAGGCCAATAATTTTCTTCATGAAGAAGCAAGTATGAGCATTCACGCAGATCTAGCACTAAGGCAACCCTTTAATTTTTCAAAACCCTTACACCAATTAAAAGTGATTCTCATCACTAAACACCATTGTAAATACCATCTCATATTTTTGTAGCTCCATTTTGTGCAAGCCAAGGAGTCCTTGAGCTTGAGGAGCTTTAGAAGTATCTACCTGCCAATTTTCGTATTTTTTAGATCTCGTTTGAGTCCTCAAATAAGCCCTGGAACCTAATTTTTAACTAGGCCGGACACTAGGTCTGGACAGGGCCAAAGCTAGTCAAAAACTATAAAAGGAGCTAGAGAGCTCATTTTTGAGGTTAGATTGTAATTGAAACGAACTTGTAAGAGCTTTTTGAAAGTAATCTAAGAACTCCATTGCTTCTCACTCTTTGTCTTGCTGTGTGTGCGTGTGTGTGTGTATGTGTGTGCATGCTTGTGTGCTTCTCACTCACGCACTTGTGCCGCCACTTGCTCGAGGTCTTCATACCATCCTCACGTCTTCCCGGATTGACATTAAAGGAGGTGCTACTCATCACTGAGCTACACCAAATTTTGGCGCCGTTGCCGGGGATCGAGCTGTGAGGACGAGCGTGTGATGGTAAGACGTAGATTGGAGACATTGGTGTTGTAGGTAATTTCTTTACTTTTCCTATTTTTCTCTTTCTTACCTTACCACCATCATCACCATCATCATCATCACCATCTCCCACCTCCATTTCCATCATCGCGAAAATTTCAGTTTTTTGATCATATCACCTTCTCCACCTCATTTCCCTCATTTCACTTGTGAGAGAGAGCGAGAGAGCGAAATTGTGTGTGCTGTTTTTGCATGTTTTTTTAGCTGTCTTGCAGGTACAGGCCGCATCATCGTCCCCAGCACTCTGCGCAGGTACGGAATTCGAAGTAACTGTCTGTGTGTCGCCGAGCTCTGTCAATCGCGACCGACAGAAAAAATGCACAAATTGCCAAACAAAGTGCAAAACCATGATCTACAGGCCTAGAGCTTCCCAAAAATGTTCTTAGAATTTTGAAACTCCTCAGATTTCTGTCAATGGCGATCGCTCTGTCAGTCGCGACCGACAAACCACGACGGACAGACCTGTCAATCGCGATCGACACGTCAATCGCGATCGACACGTCAATCGCGATCGACACATCAATCGCGATCGACAGCCCACGACGGCTCTGTCAATCGCGACCGACAGAGTCAACGACCGATTGACCACGACCGACGGACCATACACGTGACACGTGTCAATCACGATCGACAGCTTCAAGCAAACCCCTCAAGAAACCGTGAGACTTGCAGGAAGAAGATTTAGGCAATACTTAGAAAGATGCCCTGTTTCGGAGCTTCCCACACCAGCCAAGCAAGTGGCTTTATTCCTGGATGGATTGCTAAGTACTAAATTGAGATCTTATGTGTACTTGAAGGACCCTAGGACCATAGAGGAGTGTGTACGCATGTGTATTGACATTGAGGATAACCTAGGGGAGGAGTTAGAGCTTTCCAAGATATACAAAGATTCGGATAGTGCCTCTAACATCTCTTCCACGCAATCCACATCAATCGAGGAACTCGCGGAAAAAGTAGCTCAAAAATTAGGCGTATCTAGTAAACAAATTCCTAGATTTGCCCCAGTGAAAAGATGTTATACTTGTGGTGGCGACCACATGGCGAATGTCTGTCCCATTATGGCTCAACCCCAAGTTAATCCTAGTAGCCAGTACTGCACCATAGAACGGAGATACACAAATCACACAGCGCAAGATTGCCCATACAACAAACATGCGGTTAGGCAACCCTACCCTCAGCCATACCCTCAGCAGGGAAGATACCAGAACCCGTACCCTCCACAACCATATGGCAGGCCACAACAACCTTATCAGCAACCATACCAAAACCAACAAAGGCCTCAGCCTGTGTTAGCTCAACAACCCCCTGCCCCAGCTAATGCGATCCCAGTAAAATATGCAGCAGCAGAAGAAAACCTGAATAGAGCTATAGTCCCGGTAACCCCACTGCTTTTCGAAAGTGACCCCAGTGACCATAGCTTTGATTCTACACATGTCGATAGCCCCCATGCTTATTACATGCAATCTCCTGAGCATGGTGAGTCCTACTATAGTGAGGAACCGAGTGAACCTAGTTGGGAGTCAGATTACACAAACGTCATGTATACGAACCCCAATCCTAAGCCTCAACCTAGGCAGGTAAGACCCCCATTCCTTAGAGGACCATGCTACAGATGTCAGGGAGATCACCTCATTCGTGATTGTCCCTTACCTCCACTCACACAACCCCAGTCAGTAACAATTCAGGGCTTTTGCCAAGAATGTGGGAAGGAGCATCTCTTACGAGATTGCCCTAAGAATCCTAATAATATGCCAAAAATCACTCCTATCAACGTTATTGGGTTGGTGGTAGACTCCACAGGAAGTGTGACACCCACCGCACCGGTACAGGTAGTGACTAGAGCTCAGGCATTGCAGCAGAACCAAAGGGTAAACCAGGATAAGAACCCAGAGGCTAGTGAAACCGAGAGCATGACAAAGAAAAGGACTAGAGCATGGAAAGATAGTCGGGAAAGAATGAAAAGACAATGGGCTAAGAAGATGAGTGAACTTGAGGAAAGCATAAGAGAAACCAAAGCAAGGATAACTGAACTCACATCTCAAACTCCCTTTCACACTACCCCACCACCACCATTCCCATCGCCATCCGATCTGCCACCTTCCAACCCACCTCATACGATTCCACCACCCCTTAGAGTAGGATCAGTATTAGCTGATCCCACTCCTGAAGACATAGACATGATGCTTAAAGCATATCAGGCCAGAATCCAAGAAGGGCCAAATGTCACGGATCATGACAAGTGTTACCCTAGGGCTGACCTAGAGATAGAAAGAACCAAGCTTTGCGCGAAAATGGTCGCATTGGCTCAGACTATGTTTGAAGCCAGTCACCTTTTCAATTACTCGGGCTCAGCCAAGACGCAATTACACTTGGATGGACTTCTAGAGAAGTTAGAGGGCATAATTGCAAGATCTGCCAAGGAAGAAAAAAATCAAGAAAGGGATAAAGCAAGCAAAAACATGACCCATCCCCCACCGAAAGCTTACGTGCCCAATTCCACTGAACCAGACAACCCCCCCTCCCTAGAAAGAATAGAGAAGATGACTGCACAATCAGAAAAGGAACCAGACTCTCAACACAAGGATAAGGCAAGTGAAAGAGTAAGCATTCCTGCTCAAGAAGCCTATGTGCCTGAAGCCTATGTGCCTAACTCTACGGAGCCAGACACATCATCTTCTATGAATCGGTTCACACCAGAATTCCTACGCGAGATTCAAGAAGACAAATGGGCTAAAGAAAGTGAAGTCCCTCCTCCCATTGAACTTGTGGATGAGGCTCATGACCGATTCCCACAAGACATCCCATCCATTTATGGAGAGCAGGAGAGTACCCAATCTCAAGAAAGATTAGACTGCGAGTCTAATTCTTTACAAGAACTACCCCATTTCACAGGTCCATGGGAAGCAAGGTCCACCTGTATGAGAGCACCAACAGTCATGGTCAGAAACGAAGATTCAGTCATACCTAGGAACACAGAGGTAGTGAAGAACACCAAAGTGCAGTGCAATCTCACTTTGGAAGAGCTTCTTAAGGTTAGACCAGAAGTGTGGAAACATGTAGCCAAACAAGTACCAGAGATAGCAAAACCTCGTTCCCAGGTAGGATCACATAGGAGAGTGCCAGAGATACCCTTGGATAAGATAGGAGACATGTGTGAAGGTGAAGAAGGGAACACCTATCTTCCCATTACCTACCAGGGGTACACCACCAAGGCAATTTTGGACTCAGGTGCAGGAGTTGCAATTGCCACCACTTCCCTATGGAGCGTTGGAGCAAGCCAGCACTCAGGCCAACGAGAATGAAACTGCAGATGGCCGATGGTCATATTGAGAGACCCTTAGGATTGCTAGAAGGAATAACTCTCACTACTTGTGGTGTCGAGTTTGAGCATACATTTGCTATATGTGACTTCAGCAAAAATCATGCCTATGAGATGATATTGGGAAGACCATTTATGCGACAGCTGCAAGTGGTACAGGATTGGGGAACCAACTCCTTGTATCTGCAGCACTTAGGTGTTACGACCAAAGTGAATCTCAAAGATTACTCTCATAGAGATGTCCCTCCCATCCAATGGAATCCCATCCATAGAGCCAAAGATGATACGGAATCGGTGCATTCCATAGGGTCAGGATCCTCTTGGATGCATGAAGACACCCACTTATGGATGTGCAAGTAGCAGTGGACGAAGAGAAGAGAGAAAAAGCCAGAGAGGTAGGTGCAAAAGAAACCCATAGATCAATCCAAGACCCAGCCTATGCACCTGTAGTTTTTCCAGACGAAGAATTCGAACCTCACAGCTGGGCAGAAATTTTAGCAACCATGGATGTAGCCATCAATGAGGAACAATGGACACCTCACTGTGATGAGGATGGCTATGACATTTCAGTCTTCTCCATAGAGCCAATCATGGGAGAGGCAGTTCTAGAAGAATGCGAACCTAGCCCTGATGCATTTGAGGATGCAAGTGACTCCGATCTAGAGTCAATCATTATGGACCCACCATTTGCATCAGATGAAGAATACTTCCATGAAGTAGAATTTCAACCCCAGAGGCATGGAGAGCTTACAAATGATGTAAGATTGGCAACACATGTGACCCCGAAGGAAGAAGGAAAGAAACGAAAGAAGAAAGAAGTCGCACCAGAAGAGGAAGAATCTTTATTTGAGGTCCCAGAAAATTTTAAGAAGTATGAGATAGACGACAGGAGAGTCATGATAAGAATGCCTAAATGAGAGGCACAATTAGGAGAGGCCTATGATAACAAAGAAACTACCAAGAAAATAGTAGTGGCCCTAGAAGAAGGAGAGGAGAGATGCACGTACATAGGCCACGACCTAACAGAGGAAGAAGAGCATGCGTTGATAGCCTTGCTAAGAGAATACAGAGATGTATTCGCTTGGAGTTACAAGGATTTGAAAGGTGTTGACCCTGATATATGCTCACACACCATCCCCATGACTTCAGATGCCAAACCCTCTAAGCAAAAGCCCTATACATATAACGATAATTACGCTGCTAAGATCAAAGAGGAGATAGATAGACTGGTCGAAGCTGGATTTATCTATGAAATTGAGCACACTGAGTGGGTATCCCCCATCGTAGTGGTGCCCAAGAAGAATGGCAAGCTGCGTGTATGCATTAACTTGAAGAAGGTCAATGCAGCCACAATTCGAGATAACTATCCGCTTCCCATCACAGAACATCTCTTAGAAAGAGTAGCAGGTAAGGAAGTGTACAGCTTCCTCGATGGATTTTCGGGCTACAATCAAGTAGCCATAGCACCAGAAGATCAGCATAAGACAGCTTTTGCCACAGAGTGGGGTATATTTGCCTTTCGTGTAATGCCATTTGGGCTTACCAATGCACCAGCTACCTTCCAAAGACTAATGTGTCATGTGTTTAAGGAGTTCCTGAGGAAGAGCTTAGAGGTCTATGTGGATGATCTTTATGCTCATTCCAACATTAGACAAACCCATATCCCTGAACTCAGACAAATCTTTGACAAATGTAGAGAATATCAAGTCTGCCTAAACCCCGAAAAATGTGTTTTCATGGTCAGGCAAGGCAAGATTTTAGGGCACATAGTGTCAAAGAATGGCATATCTACTGATGAAGAGAAAGTGAGAGCGATAGCAGAGCTACCTAGGCCAAAGAATGTCAAGGAAGTACAAGCTTTCATGGGACATTGTGGTTACTACCGCCGGTTCATTCACATGTATGCTGTCATTGCAAAGCCCAAGTACGGACTTCTGACTAACTTTGAGTGGACGGATGAATGTGAGAATTCCTTCCAGGAGCTTAAACGAAGATTATGTTCAGCACCAATCTTGACCACACCAGATTGGAATAAGCCATTCCATGTTCATGTGGATGCATCCAATTATGCCATTGGCTGTGTGCTCGCACAACCTACTGGTGAAGGTAATATGGATCTTCCAATTGCCTATGCCAGTAGACAATTGAATACAGCTGAACGAAATTATACCACTACGGAGAGAGAAGGCTTAGGCATGGTATATGCAGTTAAAAAGTTTAGACATTACTTGCTTGCAAATAAGTTTAAATTTTTTACTGACCATCAGGCACTGCTATATCTTGTGAACAAGCCATGCAATACAGGTAGATTAGTAAGATGGTTTCTCTTACTAATGGAATATGATTTTGAGGTTGTGGTAAGAAAAGGGAGAACTCATTTGAGAGCAGGTCATCTCTCTAGGCTCACATCTGGAGAAGCCCCACAAGGAGTATCAGATGACCTTCCTGATGCTTACTTGTTTAATTTGGAAATGGTGCCGCAGTGGGCTAAGCCATTGGTACCAGTATTGACATACGGGCCTAACCATCCTATAGTAAACACACAGAATAGAGAGATTGTGAGAGCCCAAAAGTACCACATCATGGCAGGAAGCATGTACAAGCACATAGATCAGGGAATCTTGGCTTGTTGTGTGGAAGAGGACGAGTACAATAAATGGTTGCATTTAGCACATGTAGGTGCGTTAGAGCAACACTACTCAAAACCACGAACCCTACAGACACTAAGGAGACTCGGAGTGTATTGGCCAACTATGGAAGCTGATGTCCAAAAGTTGTGCAAGGAATGCCCAATCTGTTGCACTAAACCACCTGTGGAACATGCCACTCTTTATCAAGTATCCATAGTGCCAGATTGGAGTGAACCACTAGTATCCTTCCTGAGGACGAAAACATTCCCTCCAGACATGACTCTGACTAGGAAGAGGAGTTTAGAACAAGAAGCCCTGGATTACTCACTCATTGGTGATAATCTATACAAGCGTGGTAAAGATGGTTACCTGAGGCTATGTGTCCATGAAAGTGAATATCTTAAGATCTTGGAAACTGCTCACCAAGGTGTAGCAGGAGGACACTTTGGACCAGATCGGGTGATCAAGGCAATACTATTTGCGGGCTTCTGGTGGCCGACCCTTCACATGGATGCACATACCTATGTGAAACGATGTGATGTCTGTCAGAGAACTCAGTATCCTATACGTAAAGATGAGATGCCACTGAAACCTATGATGGGTGGACGTGCATTCTCTAAGTGGGGAATAGACTTCATAGGTCCTATTAATCCCCCAGCTAAGGGTTCCCATGCAGAATATATCATTGTTGCAACAGACTATCTAACTAAGTGGGTAGAGGTAAAAGCCACAATGAAGAACGATGCTCAAACAACTGCTAAATTTTTGTTTGAAAATGTATTCACTAGATACGGGCTACCTATAGAGCTAGTCAGTGATAGAGGTACTCATTTCTTAAATGAAGTTATTGAAAATCTGCTCCAAGAATTCTTGGTAGTACATAAGAAGTCTGCCCCCTATCACCCTCAAGCAAATGGCCAGGCTGAGAGCACCAACAAGATCTTATGCATGGTATTGACGAAATTAGTGAACAACAAACGCTCTAATTGGGACAAAAAGCTACACCACGCTGTTTGGGCATACCGAGTCGCCTACAAAACGGTACTCCAAGCCACTCCCTTTCAAATGGTGTTTGGTCAAAATGCTGTGCTACCTTTAGACTTTTTGATACCTACATTGAAAGTGGCACAAGAGCATGAATGGACGGGTCATGAACTCTCCTCTAGGCTTTTTGACCTTGAACGATTAGGAGAAACAAGACTGAGAGCAGCTGCAGGGATATATGCAGCAAAGAAACGACAGAAGGCATACTTTGATGCCCACGTTAAGGATAAAGGTTTAAAGGCAGGCGACTTAGTTTTAGTCTACACATTAAAGCAACATGCAAGGAAGCTAGAAAAGAGAGGCTACGGACCTATGATCATCAATAGGATCTCCACGAGTGGAGCAGTACAATTAGCCACTTTAGAGGGTGATGTTCTCCCAAACTATATTAGCGGGTGCAGAGTCAAGTTGTATCAGGAACCCCTCACGGAGGAAATGTTAAGTCGACTCACTACTGCTAAGAAACGCAAAGAGGAAGAAAAGCGAATTCGAGAGGAAGCTCAAGCAGAAGCCCTAGAGCGCATACGAAGAATGAAATTAAGAAGACAAGGTAGAGAGCACCCTAGGCAAGATGCATATGCAGATCAAGGATATGACGTGGCTATGTGTGAAGTTTCAGGTGTAAGCTCACATAAGATAACCGATCGACGTCCTTTCATAACCTTAGATATAGGACAAGGAAAGAGTGCAAGAACTGTAAGAGCCTTGATTGACTCAGGTGCAGCCACTAGTGTTGTTAATTGTCCTACTGTCAAGAGTTGCAATTAACTGTCAATCCTGTGGAAGCATATCTCATAGGATTGGGAGGCGTGGAAACCCCTTGCATGGGCGAGGTGGAACTTCCCCTCTATATTCATGATGAGGCAATGACAGTTAAAGTACTAGTATGTCAAGATGAGGACCTCACGGAACCCCTTGTCTTGGGTCAAGACTGGATCTATGACCAAGCAGTCAACTTAAACCTAAGAAGTGGACTTCTTCAGGTATGGGTGAATCAGACTAGAATTACAATTGAGTTAAATAATGGAGCACTCAAGGAACTAGAAAAGACACGGACTCCTGGTCCCTCCAGGGGTACACATGAAGTTGACCATGTTGTTCTTGTCCAAGGCTATGTGATGCAGAAGAATGAAGATCTCAAAAAGGAGTCAGAACCACAATGGAACTCCCTTCTTTTCCAAAGATCAGAAGGAGGCAGCAACTAAGGGCAGATCAATCACTGAAGACTCTCCAAGCGAGAGACCAAAGGAACGCGCGAAGCAGAACATCTCAGCCGTTGAGACAAATGTGGGTGCGGAAAGACGAGCTGCCGACCGTAACTAAGTCGCAACAACGGTCTCAACTTACTATTAGTAATCAACTACTTGATGCTAATAAGAGGACTCCTAAAACCTCTGTTGAGAAAGTGAAATCCATTTGGGTATCCAAGAAGTCGATGAAGGCTGAACCACAATCAAGACAAATTTGGGTGCCTAAGGCTTGCTTGCGGGCTCAACTAGTCCCACACAATTCACATCTTACACGACATAGTTCACTTGCTCAAGCAGCCGCCACCCACTCTTGTCTGATACACTCGAACACACTGCCACCTAGAAGCACGCACAGACTCACTCGTAAATGGGTCCCGATGACACAACAACTCCCAGTAGAATTACTCATGCAACCCTCCCGAATCTCCACAAAACCAAGACCAAAAGCCATTCATGGTGTTTGGCAACCTAAGACTTGTAATAAACCCCCCGACCCCAATCTGTGAATTCATCTCCACTTACTAACTGCATTAGTCAGACAGCTCACCTTTCCATCTAGCTCCTAGGACTAACCAGGCATTAACTACACACACTGTCATCGTGCACCTACTAACCACTGACTCATCATCTACCTCATGTTAATGTTGTAACGGGGACAACAACGGGTTTATTCTGTCCATTACAATGTTAACACCTGGTTCTAT
Source organism: Ceratopteris richardii (assembly GCA_020310875.1). Taxonomy (NCBI): domain Eukaryota; kingdom Viridiplantae; phylum Streptophyta; class Polypodiopsida; order Polypodiales; family Pteridaceae; genus Ceratopteris; species Ceratopteris richardii. Next base: position 79,719,585 of record CM035413.1, read on the forward strand.
ATTCTCACAGAACCAACAAGCAAGCAGGGCCATGGCAGAAGCCGGAGGTGCCAGTTCTCAAGCCGAATCCAGTGCACAGATTGTGGATATAGAAACACTCCTCCTCGAACCCCATCTCACCGAAAGACCGCAAGAACTTCAAGCCGTGCATGTGCTCCCAATTCAGGATCCTCCCCAGGGACACACCTCTCAGGTGGGCAAACACGCTCATTGGTTCAGTGATGTTGCTGGACCATTGGGTGATGGAACCTATTTCTGGGAAGCTCAATTGGAGTTTAATGGTAAATGGGGACGCTACCATTTTTTCATGCGCGAGTTTGAGAGCTATCAAAATGCCGAAGTCATGCGTTCAGTATGGACCAAAGCTGGCTTGGACAGTTATTTCAGGGCCCACTTACCAAAGCCGGATTTCTTACGCTGTTCTTATCTTATCAGTACTATCACTCCGAGCAGGGCCAAGGGAGGCGACAACACCTTTGTGTTACCCTCACTGTTGCCGGGCCATGAACTTAAACGATTCAAACTGACGCTCAATCTGGTGCGAGAAGCATTGGGCATGTATGGTATGCACATTCCTACTGAAAAGGAAACAATGGTTCCAGGCAGAATGAAACATAAAGATCTCAATAAGCTGAAGGATATGGTAGCGATGACACCGACCATTGCTCTTCACCTACGGACCGTCATGCAGCATTTCGCTTTCCCCGCCCAGGAAAGATTCACCATGCCCCCAAAGAAAATATGGTTCAGCTTGTATTTGGCGGAAACAGAAAGCCTCCCCATCAACGTACCACATTGGATCATAGATCATATTCACCTAGCCCATCAAAGGTGGAACAAGAAGCAGAAGAATGTGCTTCACGGATGTTGTGCTCTAACCAAGATAATCTACCGATGTCTTGCCTATGACGTGCCTATTCAGCGGGCACTCATATGGCCCCGGGCCTAGGAATTCCAGAGAAGACTATCAGCGGCAGGTCCCCCATCAAAGAAGATGAGAGGGGGAGTCCAACTACCCTGCGCTCAACCAAGGGGAGCCACCAATACACCAGAAATTACCCCTCCCCAGACACGACGCATTAGACCATTCACCATTCGGCTACCAAGACCAAGTACAGAGGGACCCAATCTGGTATTTCCACCCGTCCCATCAGATTTGGAATTTCCACAGGGCTTTACTCTCAATGATCTCACTGATGAAGAAGTGGCTAGGCTAATCTACGACTCTAATCTCGAGACGGAAACAGAGCGAGCTCAGGAACCACAACCCCATACAACAACATCAGCCCCCACCCAACCACAAGTTGTAGAAGTTGATGTCGAAGAACAAGAGACCGAACAAGAGGAAGAAGCCTACGAGGAACAAGAGTATGACGAACTTTTAGAGTTAGCAAGTGCCCCTGCGTATTTGGCACAAATAAAAAGACTATATCGAACCATGCAACTAGTTCAAGAACAGCATAAAATGTCACTGGAAGCAGGCAAAAAACTCATGAACCAATTGCTAGCGGAGGAAGGCGTGGACGATATGTTCATTGAGTCCATAAACCTACATGCCGATGCAGTAGGGTTGGATGAGGCCATTCATGAGGCTATGGCCTACATTCACCGATTTGAGAAAAGAGTTCCCGCTCGTCCCATGAGATCCGGGAAACAAATTCATATCAATGTATCAGCACCAGGAGAGACAACGCAAGCAGACGAACATCAGGAAGCACCACTGTCACCACCCTCCCCACCTCTCACTACACAACTCACTCCACCACATGACACTAGCACCACCACGTCCAATACCACCACAATCGTCATGGGAATTCCAGTTTCTCTGGGAATCCAATTCGGGGGAGTCACCATGCCCACTTTCACCACTCTCTTCACTAACGTCACATCCACCCCACCCACGATCCCCATATACACGGTCACTCAAACAGTTGACACTATGGAAACATCTCCTGCCACTGCACCGCTCCCTCCCCCAATGCCACCTGCATCTCCCATACCCCCTCCACCCACATCTCCACTTGCATCCACATCATTCACAATTCCCTTTCCCGCCCCCATTCCCCCTGCATCTTCACCCCTCCCTGCATCATTTAATGTAAATAGTATATTTCTAGCATTAAATCAATGTCTATATCAGCTTCAGAATGAGTACAGAGCTCTGGACGGCCGGTATCAACAACTGACAACACATCACCAGAACTTACAAAGGCAATTTAAAATTCTGGAAGAGGAAAATGCAGATGTGAATCAATGTTATACAACGCTTGAGCAGGCTCACCAAACACTATTGGAGGCACCCCAACCATCGACAGAATCAGGCGTCAAACAACTAGAAGCCTTGCTCGAAGTATACCAGACCGATAACCTACGAGTCAGACGTAACTTGGCGCTACTCAGGAAACATATGGCCACGACACTGGAAGAGAACAAGAGACTGCAAAAACAAAATGAAGAGAACCTAGAAGCGGCAATGGAAGGCTCTCCCCACGAGATAGATCTAGAGCAGTTCAAAGCAGTTCCCACGGAGACGATGAAAACCATTTTGGAAAGCTATGCAGATCTCCTGGAAGCCCATGATGACTTGGAAAGAGAACGTGACACACTACAGAGCAGACTTAAGGAACAGGAAGAACAACCGAAGAGTGTCCCATCAACCTCTACCTCAGACAAAGTAAAGGCCTTAACTGAGCAGGTAGCAGAATTACAAAAGAGGTTACTGACATACGAGAGGCATCCCTCTCCAGTGGTAGAACCAGAGCCAGAAGAGCTGGTCCCTATTGAGGTAGATGATTCGTACGAAGAACCGTATGTTCCTATGCCAATGCCAGGCGGGCAACGAACCTCAGAGGGACTAGACACCTTGGAAGTGGAAGCACCCGAGTGGCTTCAGACACTGGAAAGGACAGCGAACACCCACGAAGAACGGGTGGCCATTCAGATCCAGTCACTAGCAAACCTAGAAGAAACTGTCATAAAGTCAGAATATTTCAGAAGCATGTCTCATCATAGATGGATCGGCACCAATGATGACCAATATGTGCCATACTGCATACTGTTGGCCGATTACAACGCCGAGATTCAACGACCATGCGGCAAGCCTCCCACATTCGCTACACAATTTGGTCCAGATGATATACCGGAAAGTGCTAAGCGTGGGTCCATCCATCAACCCACCTGGAGGATCAGGCTTTTGGAAACATATCCTGAAATGGTCCGAACCTGGAATAATATGCCGTTGTTTATTAAATATAATCCTTGTTACATTCCAGTTCTTCGACGACACACCTGGCCTGAATTCACTATTGCCGTCAGAGACATCAAAGCCTGCGCAAAATGGTTAAATTACGTTTATCTAGCACCTCCACGAGGACCCCCCACGGTGAACTACATGATTTCTACAATCCGTCACTGGAGTATTCGACTACGCAATATTCCCGATGTGATGGCCCAGATGTGTATGAAAATATTCGAATTAATGCTGATCACTTTTAGGACGTTTAAGAACATTAAGGACCCCCACTTCTCAGGAGCAGGCTTTGTGACAGGAAACCAGGATCTAGTGTACGATATGAGTACCACCCCATCAATTGAAGTAATATATGCTTGGCACGCCAGAATCAAGTACCTCCCAGCCTGCTTCAAACAGACATTTGAGGAGATGTTCATCACAGGATTCTGGGAATATCACTCCGAAATCTTTATACCCAGACCATCACATCTCCTCCAATTATTTGCGGTGGAGAGAACTATTTACTCAGAACAATTGAGGGTGCCTCATCCAGATGTTCTCGGACCTGTGAATTGGGATGATTTGCTCACAGATCTAGCACGCGGCTTACGACTCGAAGAACACCACCTAGCCTCCGATGTCGTCCAATATTATGTTCAAAAATCCTCTAGACAAGGGTCTGTCAGGGGCGACAGACGCGAGAGTGGGGGAGGGGGTGTTGGCAGCAGTCAGGGAACCGAAGGAGCCACAAGACGAAGAGAGTCAGAGCGAAGGGACAGCACAAGCAGACATGGCAGTCAAAGAAGATCTGGCAAGTAGGCCAATAATTTTCTTCATGAAGAAGCAAGTATGAGCATTCACGCAGATCTAGCACTAAGGCAACCCTTTAATTTTTCAAAACCCTTACACCAATTAAAAGTGATTCTCATCACTAAACACCATTGTAAATACCATTTCATATTTTTGTAGATCCATTTTGTGCAAGCCAAGGAGTCCTTGAGCTTGAGGAGCTTTAGAAGTATCTACCTGCCAATTTTCGTATTTTTTAAATCTCGTTTGAGTCCTCAAATAAGCCCTGGAACCTAATTTTTAACTAGGCCGGACACTAGGTCTGGACAGGGCCAAAGCTAGTCAAAAACTATAAAAGGAGCTAGAGAGCTCATTTTTGAGGTTAGATTGTAATTGAAACGAACTTGTAAGAGCTTTTTGAAAGTAATCTAAGAACTCCATTGCTTCTCACTCTTTGTCTTGCTGTGTGTGCGCGTGTGTGTGTATGTGTGTGCATGCTTGTGTGCTTCTCACTCACGCACTTGTGCCGCCACTTGCTCGAGGTCTTCATACCATCCTCACGTCTTCCCGGATTGACATTAAAGGAGGTGCTACTCATCACTGAGCTACATGTATCCAAAAGTCTAGACAATCATAAAAAGTAGATTCTTCATTGACTTGTACATCAACAATCTGAATTTTTTGAAGTTTTCTGAAAATACTGAATATGAGGTAACCTTTTCCAAACATAAAACCTCAACCCAAGTCTTCAACATTTGCTAGAAAAAAACTCTTTTACCTCAAGAGTTAGATAAAGAAGAAATATACTTCTCTGCAACTTGTCATATACCAAGTAGCTCTGTATTGACACTCCAAGAACTCTTTGAGGGAACATATAAGCTGCCTGCTTAAAAACTTCAACTTATATATAACTCATGCATATGAGTTAAAATATACAAGTTGTTTTCAAAATCTGTTGCTTTTCTTTCTCTCAATGCAATTCTTTGTCAAATCTACTAAATCATGACCAATAGTATAATGCAAACAAGAAACTGCTTCTTCTTTAGAATTTCTTCACAAGATGTTCTTGTAGACTTGTCTTTGGATGTAGAGGATAAAATAGGAAAAGTATATGGAAATTACATGAGAAAAGGAAGCCTTACTTTTCTTTTGGAAATGATGGACTTTCTTTTTCTACTTTTTCTTCTACCTGATGATGATGTTAACATTTTCAAACTTCTCTTCCATACCTTTTGTTCTCTTCATCTTGAAGTAGCAAGCACTCTTAACTTCTTCAAATGAACTTTTTCTCTTTCTCTAGTACTAAGAGTAAGAGATAAAACAAACATGGTATATAAATGGAAGTGAATATAGAAACATGTTTTACCATCTCCTCATATCTCTGAAAAATTTTTCTTCAAATGTCTGAAATGACTAAATTCATCAACCTTTTGTGTGAATGATGAATTTCCTTTCTAGAGTTACCTCTCTAGATACCTAGATTACATTCTGTACCTGGATATCCAACCAACTTATAATAGAAAATTGGCTGAAAACAAAAAAACTCATCCCATCTCCACATTTGTCTTCTTAGATGAGCTTTCTCGCCATGAAAGAGATCTCTCAAAACTCTCTAGGAAAACCTCTAGATACCTGTTTTGATGTAGCCTTTAGCTTTCAAATGATGAAAGCATATAAAAGCATTCCTTGAAACCTCTTCATAACTGCTCTTCTAAGACATGACCTACAAATGATAATTTGATAGTAGAAACTGATACCTATGATTTGATGTCGATCTGATTCCTTTATCTTCTCTAAACCATTGTTCTTCCTTGAATTTGAAGTAGCCTTCTCTTCATCAAGTCTGGGTCTTCAAACAATACTTTTGTAAAGTATTTGCATATGCTTCCAAAAATATTCAGCTGCTAACAAATCATCAACTTCATACTCCACACTGATGAATACACATGTAACTGAATTGTCTAGTTCTCAAATCTCTACTCATCTAGATTAAGTGTGTATGTCAAATGTCAAATGTTAGAAGATGCCCTTAAATCATATGTTGTAAATCTGGAATTCTGGAATCTTGAGATTATGAATGAGCCTGAATGCATTGATGCCAAATACCTAAAGTTCTGAAACCAAAACCTTAGTGCTCTGATACCAAATTTTGGAAATGAGGTAGGCCCATGGCTCATATCACAGGTCCATGGTTCCATATGTCCAACATATACAACATAGAATCTAGCAATCTTCAATATTGACAAAACATGATCATACCATGCGTAATCATACAACTGATGAGACAAAGATAGAGAAAGAATAGACGACATGTGTAAGGTGTTACGTAAGCCTTTGCTTACTCATAGTATCATATATACCAATGTTCAGTGTACAATGTGGGAGCAAAACTCTCAACCACTCTATGTGATGAGAAATAGATGGATGAATAAATATACAAATGTAACAAACATATTCAGATGTATGGGCAGAAATCTGAATATTCATGAGATGTGTGACCTAATAGGTTATAGAAGAGTGAATATGAGTGACTGAAAGAGGAAGGATCAATGTGAAATTGATAATCAACAAACCCTCATCTAACCTTAGGCTATGGAAGACCCTAAGTCAGATACGTGTGTGAAAAGATTGAAGTGTTTCAACGGCGATGCACCACAGTGCGCTCTCCCTTCTCGAGAGCTCCATGACGATATGCTCGGAGTAGAAAACCGAGCCCTTGGGCCTGCACACAGTACTCCGCACAGAGGCTATAAAATACACAGAAAACACAGTACACAAGAAAGCACGAAGACAAACTTCTTAGGTCTTCCAAATGCGGTCGAACTTACAGTCCGTGACTGACCAGGCCACTATATGTTTTATTAAAGAACATATACAAAGAAGTGTCTGGTGGCCATTTGGCCTTTCACATGGACACTAACGGTAACAATCTCTCACTAAAGGCCAATATGGCCAGAGTAACTATGGGAGAAAAATAAAGAATGATAAAGAATACCTGAGTGTAAGTATACAAACTATACCTCCCACCTGATTGGCATGTTACACAGTATACAAGTGACTGCGTAAGATCAAGAATCAAGTAACCCCCATCAAGTGACAACAGTGTCGAAAGCTATCATGTGGTAGAGCTTTAGTCAAAGCATCTGCAACATTATCTCGAGTGTGAACCTTCTCAAGAATAATGCTCTCAGTGGTTAAGCAATCTCTAATGAAGTGATACCTCACCTCAATGTGCTTGGTCTTTGCATGATAGACCGGATTCTTAGCCAAAGCAATGGCACTCTGACTATCACTGAGCAAGTGAGGTACATGCTGAGGTAAACCCATATCACAAGCAAGACGAGAAAGCCACAATGCTTCCTTACATGCCTCACTTGCTGCAACATACTCTGCTTCTGTGGTGGAAACAGCTGTACATTCTTGAAGACGAGATCTCCAAGAGATAGCACCTCCAGCAAAATGAAAAATGTACCCTGATGTAGACTTACGATTGTCTACACAACCAGCATAGTCAGAATCTATGTAACCAATAATGGATGCTTTCCCTCTACCTAAGCATAGACACTTGTCCTTAGTGCCACTCGGATATCTCAAAATCATTTTGACCGCTTCCCAATGTTTCTTGCCAGGATTAGACATATATCTGCTCACAACTCCCACTGCAAATGCAATGTCTGGTCTCGTAGCTACCATAGCATACATGAGACTACCAACAGCAGACTGATAGGGAATTTTGGTCATGAATTCCTTTTCCTCATCTGATTTGGGGCAGTCATCCTTGCTCAATTTCACATATGTGGGTAAAGGTGTACTCAATGCCTTTCCACCCTGCATATTGAATCGGTGAAGTACTTTGGATATGTACTCACTTTGAGACAAGTATATGCATCTTTTACTCCTATCACGAGTAATGCGCATGCCAAGAATATGTTTGGCATCCCCCAAATCCTTCATATCAAATGTCTGACTCAACTTCTTTTTGAGAAGTGACAAATCATAAGAGGACTTCCCTGTTGATATATTTAGGTAGTGATATGTGTGAACACTCTAGGACTGCCGGGGCACTTTTTTCCCTCTTTAGGAGGTTTTTTTCCCCCGGCTTGTATATACGCCTATTGCCCTAATGGGCTACTTATCTTTGTACATTCTCTAGTAATACATTCAGTATTGTGCGTTTGTGCTCCAAGCTTCTTCTTCTTTCTTGTGCTGTTCGTGTGCTTCCGCAGACATCTATCTCCAACAATTGGTATCAGAGCAGGTCATCGCTTCTTCTAGGGCGCCGTCGACACTCCTTCGTTTGCAGTCTCAGATTCGCACGAAATTTGGTGAGCATACTCAGGGTGTTTCCGAGATCAAAATGGCTTCGCTTTGTGGTGCCGAAATCACAATCTGAGCTCGTTTCGGCCTCCGAACGCACTATCGCAGCGCTTGTGCATGCTATTTCGTCCTTTTGTGCCAAAGGTATATACCAGTTTTTGTTTGCCAGTTTAATCGTCTCGAAGTCTGCTACAGGTCTAGTAGAACTCGTCTAGGTAGTTCCGTTCAACTTTTTGAGATACAGTCAATTTTCCGCATCAAGGTATTTTAGTCACCGGCCATGGCTGAAAGTAGTGATGTATTCCGTATGTTGGCTGTTGAGGATAAGTTGGATGGTACCAACTACCCATTATGGGCTTATATGATGCGACATGTACTGGTTGCAAAAGGATTGTGGAACATTGTGCAGGGTGTTGAAAGACGTCCTGTTACACCTGTAACGACAGGTACTGCAAATACAGGTGTTGGAGCTGATGAAGATGGTGTCGAAGATGATATTCCACAGATTCCTATTCGTGCTACTGTTTCTGTTGCACCTACTGCAGAGCAGATTCGTTGGGATGGCAGAGATGCCCAGGCACATGCATTGATAGCTTTGTCTGTCAAACGTGCCATCATTCCTCACATTCGCTCTTGCAGAACAGCAAAGGATGCTTGGGATACACTTACCACTTTGTACCAGGCTAGGAATGAGGCTCGTGTTGCTTACCTCCGAAAACAGTTGGAGAGTGAGCACATGAATGAAGGTGATTCTATGGACAGTTTTCTTACAAAGATCAAAGACCTGAAGGAACAATTGATTTCTGCTGATGAGGTTATACCAGATAGCTCACTTGTGCAGACCGTTCTGAATGGTCTTCCTGATTCATATCAGAGTTTTGCCTCTACTCTTCGGTTGATGATGAAAGGCAATCCGAATGCCTTGTCATTTGAGGAATTAGTCTCTGTTCTATTGCAAGAAGATCAGTCCAGGCAGAACATGTCCATTATGCGTGTTGCAGATCAAGCTTTCCTGGCTAGTCAGAAGGGCAAAGGAAAATGGAGCTCTTCTACTAGTAAGTAGAAATCTGCAAATGCTGCACAATCGAAGAACCAGGATAAAGATGAGAAGAAATCAGAAAAGCAGAAATTGTTCTGCAAGTACTGTAAAGGAAATGATCATATTATAAAGAACTGTCCAAAACTGGCTGCTAAAGAGGCAAAGAAGAAAGAGGCTGGAATGGTTGTTGCAGAGGCCTCTACACCAAAAACAGAGTCTGTAAATCTTGTGCAGGAAGAAGAATGGGCGTTTACTACTGTCTGCAGTTTTGACCCATCTTCTCATGATCAGTGCATGTGTGCAGTAGACTCAGATGTTTGGTACTTTGATAGTGGGGCGACCAAACATATTACCTCGCAGCACAGTTTCTTCTCTTCACTCGAGCCTACCCCTACAGGGAATACTGTCACATGCGCCAATAACTCCTCTTATCCTGTTATGGGAGTTGGTAAGATCATTCTGACTACTGTTGATGGTAGTTCTTTCACTTTGTCAGATGCTTTATTTGTGCCAGGGATAAAAAAGAACCTGTTATCAGTTTCTGCATTAGCCAAGATTGGCTTGGTTGTGAAATTTGTTGATGACAGGTGTACAGTCCATGATCTCTCAAATGGTGATGTGATTATTGCTTCTGGCATTTTATGTCGTGGGCTGTATAAGCTCATAGACTATGAAAGATCTGTGAATGATTCGGCATGTGCAGTTCATGATTCTCAGGCTATGTCAGATGCAAAGCTTTGGCATGCACGCTTTGGTCATCTGAATTTTGCTAGTTTGTTATGCCTGCAGAAATCTGAAATGGTGTCCTCTTTGCCCAAACTTGAGGCACCTAGAAAACAAGGCTGTATTTTGGGCAAAATGCAGCATTCTTCCTTTCCAAAAGATGGTTGAGTTCGGGCTACGCAGAAATTGCAGTTTGTACATAGTGATGTCTGTGGTCCTATGCAGACACCCTCTTTTGGAAATTACCTTTACTTCGTGACTTTCATTGATGATTTTTCCAGGCCTGCATGGGTATATCCACTCAAAACAAAGTCCGAAGTGTTCATGTGCTTCAAACAGTTTTTGGTTTTGGTTGAAAATCTGTCAGCATGTAAAATGGGCACCCTCCGTTCTGATCGAGGGGGGGAATATATGTCTTCAGATTTTAATGCATTTCTGGCTGAACGTGGGATAAAACACCAATGTACAATGCCGTATACACCTCAACAAAATGGAGTTGCTGAACGAAAGAACATGTCACTCATGGAAATGGCGAGGTGCATGGTCAAAAGTCAGGCTTTACCACATAGTTTCTGGCTTGAGGCTGTCATGTGTGCAACATATGTACTGAATAGGTGTCCCACTAAAGCGTTGCAGTCTATCACTCCATATGAGGCTTGGCATGACCGCAAGCCATCTGCTGCTCATCTGCGTGTTTTTGGTTGTTTGGCATATGCATTAGTGCCTGAACAACATCGCAGAAAATTAGATGATAAGGCAGTAAAATGTATTTTTGTTGGGTATAGTTCTGAAAGTAAAGGCTATCATCTGTATCATCCACAGACTAAACACATTCTGGTTAGCCGTGATGTTGTCTTTGTGGAAGATGCTATTCAGCCATTGCTTTCATGTACTAAGGAGACATCTGTTAGCTCCAAAGACATGTATGATACTTTGATGCCTCTTTTTACAGGTGGACAGGCTAGTGCTGGTCCTAATGAGGCAACTTCTCAGCCTTTGCAGGTTTCATATGATGATGTAGATCATTCCATTTCTGATGCAGATTTACATGATGCACTTGTTGATGAGAGAGTTGATATTGAGCAGGCAAAAACTATGCCAAAATGGCTGGTGCATTGCGTGACAACAAATTAGATGCACCTTTGTCATATCGTACTCGTTCAGGCTCTCATAGTGCCTCCTTTGCATCAGATTGCTATGCTATGGCTGCATCTAGTCTCTGTGATGAGAATGAGCCTGTTTCTTTTGATGAAGCACAAAATTCAGAAAATTGGATGGCTGCTATGCAATATGAATATGATGCTATAATGAAGAATGCTACATGGTCTTTATGTGACTTGCCTCCTGGCAAGAAGGCCATTGGCACTAAGTGGGTATAGAAGCTGAAGCGTAAACCTGATGGTACAGTTGACAGGTATAAGGCTAGGCTTGTTGCAAAGGGTTATGCACAGGAAAGAGGCATTGATTTTGATGAGACTTTGGCACCTACATGCCGTATGACTACTGTTCGGAGCATTTGTGCACTTGCAGCCCATCATGGTTGGAATGTACATCAGTTGGACATTAAAACAGCATTTCTGAATGGTGACTTGCATGAAGAAGTGTATGTTTTTCAGCCCCGGCGCTTTGTGCAGAAAGGGCATGAAAACCAGGTTTGCAGGTTAAAGAAGGCATTATATGGTTTAAAGAAAGCACCACGTGCTTGGTATGAGAAGATACATGCCTATCTGATTGCACATGGTTTTGAGAACAGTCCAACTGAAAGCACCTTATATGTTAAACGTGCTAATGATGTGCTTCTGATCATTGTTGTCTATGTTGATGACATGCTGCTCACTGGTCCTATTGAGACACATATTTCTGATATTAAGGCTGATTTGCATGCCTCATTTGAGATGTCTGATTTGGGGCATTTGCATCACTATTTGGGCATTCAGTTTATGCACGTTGATGGTGGAATGGCTTTGTGTCAAACAAAATATATTGACACATTATTGCAGCTTTTTGGCCTTGAAGACTGTAAGCCTATTGCCACTCCTATGGAGACAGGTTTACGATTGAGTCTTCATGATGCTGGAGATGCATTTGATGCTGTTCTCTATCAGCAGGCTGTAGGATGCTTGATTTACTTATGCATTACTCGGCCAGATATTCAGTTTGCTATCTCACAGATGAGCAGGTTTATGCATTGCCCAGGAGTCACGCATTGGAAAGCCGTTAAGCGCATCTTTTGCTACTTGAGTGGTACTCGGCTACTTGGTTTGTTTTATCCCAAGGGGGGATCACTACCGCCAGATTTGCATGCTTTTTCTGACTCAGATTGGGCTGGTTGCTATGACACTCGTGTGTCCACCAGTGGTTTTTGCTTCATGCTTGGTAGCTCATGTATATCTTGGTTGAGCAAGAAGCAGCCTACTGTGGCCACTTCCAGTTGTGAGGCTGAGTATAGGGCAGCTTTCATAGCGACTGTTGAGTGTGTGTGGCTCAGATGCCTTATGGCTGATTTGGGTGTTGGCCAGTCTTCTGCCACCACCATCTTTACTGACAGTCAGAGCGCATTGGCAGTTGCGAGGAACCCTGTGTTCCATGCTCGCACTAAGCACATTGAGGTGCATTATCACTATGTCAGGGAGAGGTTCTCTGCTGTGGAGATCAGCTTGTCATATGTGCCCACGCAGGAGAACATTGCAGACCTTTTCAAGAAGGCTCTGCCTAGGGAGAGGTTTGAAGCTTTCCGCAAAGCTTTGGGCTTACTTCCTTTTGTGGAGTGATTTCCACATAGCTTGGCACTTCCTTATACATGAGTGCCAGCTCCTTGTTCACCGCATCACTCCCAGGGGGGATTTGTTGATATATTTAGGTAGTGATGTGTGTGAACACTCTAGGACTGCCGTGGCACTTTTTTCCCTCTTGAGGAGGTTTTTTTCCCCCGGCTTGTATATACGCCTATTGCCCTAATGGGCTACTTATCTTTGTACATTCTCTAGTAATACATTCAGTATTGTGCGTTTGTGCTCCAAGCTTCTTCTTCTTTCTTGTGCTGTTCGCGTGCTTCGCCCGTCTATCTCCAACATTCCCAGCAATCAACATATCATCGACGTAAAGTATCAAGCATATCAAGCTGCCATCAGAACATCTCTTTGTGTAGAGACAATGATCCTCGTTGCTCCGAGAATAGCCTTGGGACTTCATAAAAGCATCAAACTTTTGGTACCATTGTCTAGGAGACTGTTTAAGTCCATACAAGCTCTTCTTGATCTTACAAACTAGACTTTCCTTGCCAGGAACTACATAACCCTCTGGTTGTTCCATATAGATCTCATATGTAAGATCTCCATGCAAGAAAATTGTTTTCACATCCATTTGGACTAGCTCTAAGTCCTCCATTGCAACGAATCCAAGCAACATGCACAAAGTAGTCATCTTGACCATTGGAGAGAAGGTTTCCTCAAAATCAACACCATGTTGTTGCTTAAAACCCTTTGCAACAAGTCGTGCTTTATATTTTGGAGAAGCACTATCTGATGTGAATTTCAACTTATATACCCATTCACATGGTAAAGCTTTTCTGCCCTTTGGCAAAGGTACTAGGTCCCAAGTACCATTCTTGTGAATAGAATCCAACTCACTCTTCATGGCACGCTCCCACTTGACATGATCCTCTGTCTGCATAGCCTCTTTGTAGCAAGAAGGCTCACCGGCATCTGTTAGCATAACAAAATCTAAACCTGGAACATATCTATGAGGTGGATATGAGACACGTGCAGAACGTCTCAATGGTTGCTGAACAGGAACATGTGCAGACTGATCTGAATGGACATTCTCTTGAACATCCCTATGTGCAGCATTTTTGTGCATGCTAACCGAAGGACTAGTATCCTCAAACACCACTCTTCTCACTTCAACCTCCTTAATGGGCTGTTTATGCATCTTAGACTCATTAAAAATGACATCACTACTTCTGATCACTAACCGTGTTTCAGGATCCCATAAGCGATATCCAAATTGTCCTTCTCGACCATATCCAAGAAAAATGCATTTCTTTGACTTATGGTCCAACTTTTGTCTAAGATTCTTGGGTATATGAACATATGCTTCACACCCAAAAACTCGAAGGTGATCATAATATGGTGGTTTCCCTGTCCATAACTCTTGTGCCACTTTCAGACGTTTTGCAGTACTAGGTGAAAGGTTAATCACATGAACTACAGTCAATACTGCTTCTGCCCAAAAACCTTGTGAGAGGTTTGAATGATACAACATAGAGACTACTCTATCTTGAATAGTTCTAGTCATCCTCTTAGCTACACCATTCTGTACCGGGGTATAAGGAGCTGTAAACTCTCTACGAATCCCTCTAGACTGACAGAAAAGGCTGAATTCATGTGAGGTATACTCACCCCCATTATCAGAACGTAAAGCCTTAAGCTTAGTTCCTTTTTTAGTCTCAACTGAAGCAAGCCATTTTCTGAAAGTAGGGAATACATCATCCTTTGATTTGATAGGATATACCCAGACTTTTCTAGTAGCATCATCTATGAAAGTGACAAAGTAAAGAGAACCACCTAAGGACCTAGTGGGCATAGGACCACACACATCTGTATGAACAAGATCTAAAGGCTGAATTGAAGAGTCAATGTGCGTTCTATGCACATTTTTGGTTTGCTTTCCATATTGACAATGCTCACAAAATGAAAAATCACATAAAGATAACACAAGTAAGTAGCTAGAACGAGAAAGATTTTCCATTCCACTATGAGATATATGGCCCAAATAACCATGCCAAATACAAGCCATAGGCTGTTCAGTAACAACTAACAAGTGTTCTTTCTGTGATACAAATTAAGCATTAAGTGAGCCAACTTTGCTTCCTTTTGCAATAACCATATTGCCCTTTGATATACGAAAGGACTGAGCATAGAAGACCACCTTGTAACCAAGGTCATCAAGTTGACCAACTGACATCAAACTGCGTGATAACTGAGGTACATGGCGTACATTATGCAATGAACTGCACAACCACATCTCCAATCCCCACAACATTACACTGGTAAGAGTCACCAAGTCTCACGGTACCAAGAGACTTTGCTGCATAATTAGAGAACCATTCTCTATGTGGTGTCACATGGAAAGAAGCACCAGAATCTAGCAGCCAGGTGTGGGAAAGAGAATTGGCCATAAGTGCCTCAGATGGCACAGTACTATCAAGTGTCAACACATCAGCATCATCAGAAATAGCATTAATTTCTTCAATCTTCACAGTCGAAGTAGATGGTGTAGGTAACTGTTTAACATGCCCATCAACATTCTGTCCTTTACCTTTAACATTCTTTAATGCATAACAGTCTTTCTTCATGTGTCCTTTCTTATGACAATAATGGCATTCGATATCCCTCTTCCTTGATTTACTTCTACTCTTATTCCGTTGACCATTCTTTTCCTTGTTCTTGCTCCTGCCACGTTGTTGATTCTTTCCTTGGTAAGAATCACGAACATTATATGCATCTCCACTCTGAGTGCCAACCATAGATTTTCTACAAATCTCCTCACTCAAGAGTGCTCCACATATGTCATCATAGACGAGTTTACCACCAGGTGCACTGTTGCTAATAGCCGTGCAAAACGTATCCCATGATGATGGCAGGGTGCATAACAACAATACTTCTTTCATTTCATTATCCATATCCATTTTCTGAGCCTGTAACTGGGAGAATATAGCATCAAACTCATTTAGATGAGCAGCAACACTATCTGTGTCCTTGATACGAAGGTCATATAATTTTCTCATCAGATACACTTTATTTGATGCCGTCTCTTTTTCATATGTATTGCATAACTTCTTCCAAAGCTCCTCTGCACTTTCACATTCTAATACTCTAAAGTAAACATTATCTGCCAAGTGCAAGTGAATGGTAGACTTGGCCATTTCATCTAACTCATCCCAATCATCTTCATCCATGTCAGCAGGCTTCTTTGAAATCCCATTTACTGGCTTCCATTGCCTCCTTTGAATCAGCACATCTTTAATCTGATTCTTCCATAGAGCAAAGTTTGTGCCATCAAATTTTTGGATCTCAAAATGGTCTTTGCCCTGCAAGTTATAGCTCCTCCTCGGAACACTAGCATTAGACCCTGATCCACCGGATGTGCCTGAGACCTCTGATGCCATGATCGTAGAGAACTGAATAGAATGATAATGAGCTAGAAGAGTCCAAACACCAACAAATAAGTGTATCAAGGAGTAAATCGACCACTATATAGTTGACTAAACCAGAAATCTGGAAAAATTTTGCGAGAGTATCCTCTGCAAAATTAGCATATGACCAGTGTCAAAGTATCATAAAACTGCAAGTACTGACATGTCTACCTACATAGTGAATCACTGACTCCACTGCATATAATCAGTTAGCCAATAGAAGCCAACTAGGCTTATCGAGCACCTATGAACAATTATCATACATCTCCTATGGCGAGGCTAGGTAAGTCTTCCACCTGCATCACCGAAGAGACCCCCACATCTGGGTGTCTCCCAGATAAGAAAACCTCACCACGACCCTCTTTATCAAATGTAAAAGGCTTTATGCAAAGAACATAACCGCTATATCAATGACCACATGGACGTACATAAGCGGTATCCACAGAAGCGTACATGGTGTGTATGTGCTCAATATATGCAGTAAAATGACACTAAAAGGCTAAATATACAGCCCAAAAACTAGCCAATAACACCTGCAAGTGTCTCTCAACTCTGATGTTTTAGGCTTTAAAAAACCTGCATAAATTTGCAGCGACTGTTCCCACCAAAACTAAAAACCCCTCGAGAAACCTGTAGTTTTACGAGTGTGGCTGAAAATACAGCCCCAAAGGTTGATATTTATTGTCTGAGAAGTACAAGGAACACTCTTCTTGATGTTCTTGGACCTGTGCGAAGAGAACTATGTGTAAAAGTACTCCGAAATGGCTCCAAAAACCACCCCAAAATTGCTTCAAAAATAGGCTTTGAAAGCAAAAAATGAAGCTTTGAGGGACCAAAACTTGTTCAAGGTAATGTCAACCTTATTCTTTCCCCTTCTTCAAACACCACAAGAGCGTAGCTTAGTGGCAAGAGATTGCCACGGTTAAGCGAGCTCTGGGGCGAACAGTACTGGGATGGGTGACCTCCCGGGAAGTACCGGGAACCTCTATATTCCTTGATCGTTGAGGTCCTCCCTCGCATGCAGCCAACAGTGACTTCAGTGACAAAGGCTATAGAATACATAGAAAACACAATACACAGGAAAGCACGAAGACAAACTTCTTAGGTCTTCCAAATGCTGTCGAACTTATAGTCCGTGATTGACCATGCCACTATATGTTTTATTAAAGAACATATACAAAGAAGTGTCTGGTGGCCATTTGGCCTTTCACATGGACACTAACGGTAACAAAGATCACATACTTAAAAAGTAACAAAGAATGCTAACAAGTTTGCTACCGGAAATCCTCAAACTCATGTAAACACACCTTCTCAAACACCTCATCAAAATATGCATAAAGCATATATGTACTGGTTCTCTTGTACATATGCCGAATAGGAGTTCTCCTGATATGGATGCTACTGCCTCCATAAAATTCAAGTAGTACCTATGTGCATAAAGAGAATATGTACCTGAATACTTAACATAAGATGTAAATCTTATGTTAAACACCATCCAATGTCTTTGAAGTAGCCCGAAATCTTCATGTAGAAGACAATCTTCAACTACAACATGTAGATGGCCGATCCTCACCATCAAGCTGCTAATGACCAAGTCCTCTTTCCATGAACAAGAGATAACCTCCTCTCCATGAGCAAGAGTGTGAGCACACTCTACATCTTCTCCAAGAAGAACTCCAAGAAGAACTCCATAGCTTCTCCTCAACATGCTTCAATTTAGCACCATGGCTGCCCATGTGCTAGAAGAAACACTACCTCTATTGAGGTCCAAGCACAAGGCTTGTGTTTGAAAACTAGGTGAAGGATGAAAGACAATCAACCAAGCTTGTCTTATATAGGATTCTTGATCCCTCAAAAGCACCAATAAAGCACTACGCACAAGTGTTCTTGAAAAAATCAAACGCATTCATTAAAGCAAAAGCTTTTGCCTTTTATCGCGATCTGTCGGCTGTCATTCATATTTATTCTAAATTTGAATAAAGCAAAATCTCCCGATTGCGCTGCCCATGGGACTCAAACTTGTGCCACTAGTATGGGAGTGTTATGATCTAACCACGTCACCTTATTGTTTTGCTTGTAGAAGGACTAAGAACAAAAGCTATACATGCTGTAAACTCTTGGACAAAATGAACCAATGGAACATTGGATCTTGACCTTTTGACCATGAGATTTTGTACTTATATGATATTGTTTCAACATTGGCCACAAGACCTATGGGCTAAGATCTAGGAAGAGTGATGGAAAAAGAATGAGATTTCAAGACCATCCTTTGAGGAACTGGACATTGAAGAAAACCAATCGACCCCAAATTTGGAAGAAGTATATGAAGAAGTTTCTATGTTAGACCGAAATAAGGAGGAAGCACACAACTTTTCCACTTTACCTAATTATATGGAAGAATATGAAAAAAGATCCATGATTTTCCATGCTCCCAAAATTCGAGGCAAGGGAGATGAGTCTTTAGGTAAAACTTCACACAACTTATCAGAGCTCAAGAAGACCAAGGTACAATGTCTTTTGACCATGGAAGAGTTATTATGAGCCAAACCTCAATTATGGAACTAGTTAGCCGGATAGTTGAAATTACAAAATGAGGAGACTAAAATGGAAAACAAAGAAACGGATGTCCCATCTACCATACAAGTCCCTGTGGATAAAGTTGGAGAATTTAGTGAAGAAGATGAAGGAATACATGTCTACATATCACATTTAATGGATACATTACTAAAGCCAATCTAGACACCAAAGCAAGTGTAGGCATAGTCACCAAAGAAATTCGAGAGAAATGGGGAAAACCAGTCATACGATCTACACGTATGTAGCTTCAATTAGCAGATGGCCATGTGGAAAGAACCCTAGGAAAATTGGAGAAAATTAGGTTGACTACCTATGGAGTAGAATTCAAACACATTCTAACTGCATGTCAATATGGAAAGGAAAATAATTATGAAATGATATTAGGATGACCTTTTATGAGACAACTCATGGTAGTACAAGACTAGGGAAGATACACTTTATACCTACAACATCAGGGGACCACTACCAAGATAAATTTACATACATTTTCATATAGGGATGTACCCCCACTACAATGGAGCCACATACACAAGGAAGAGGATGATTTGTTTATTCAAAGTGTAGATTCTAGTGACCAATCATGGATGCATGAAGATGCTCAATTGTGGATGTGCAAGGAAGCAAAGCGAGAGGAGAAGAAAACTCAAATATGGCCTATTGGACATCAAAATTACGGGCCCGTAGATGATCCTATGTATATGCCTCAAGTTTTTCCAGATGAAGCATTCGAACCACATGGTTGGATGGAGATTCTAGCCACCTTAGACATGTGTGTAAATAAATAAGTGTTAACTATGAATGGATGTGTAGATGAAGAAGGTTATGATGTAAGTTTTTACATGCTAATTCTTAAGGAAGTGGAGGCAAGAGAATTATTAGAAAAGGAATGGAAGGAGGAGTATGAAAGCATAGAAATGGAGCCAGAATTTGACTCAGAGGAACGATATTTAGAAGTGATCTAGGGTGAGAACAAAGATGAAGCACCCAAGGTATTAGTAATAGAAGCAACTTAGGCAAGATCGAACAAGGAAACATTAGATAAGGTAGAACAAATCCCAGATCTTTTTGAATTCCTAGAGCACTTCAAAAGATATGAAGTAGAAGAGAGGAAGATAGCTATTCAAATGCCGAAAAGGGAGACCAAAGAAGGAGAAGCTTATGATAACAAGGAACAAACTAAGAAAGTGATAGTGACTATGGAAGAAGGAGAAGAAAGAAGTGCTTATATAGGAAAGGATATGTCACCAGAAGAGGAAGAGGAATTGATAAACTTAATTCAAGAATATCAAAATGTATTTGCATGGACCTACAAGGACCTCAAAGGTGTAGATCCATCCATTTGTTCCCATAGAATTCCAATGACACCTGATGCAAAACCATCAAAACAACACCCTTATACTTATAATGATGTCTATTCAACAAAAATAAAGGAGGAGATACACAAACTGTTAGCAACAGGATTCATTTACGAGATAGAACACATAGAATGGGTGTCACCATTAGTCATCATACCCAAGAAAAATGAAAAATTAAGAGTGTGTATTAACCTAAATAAAGTAAACGCAGCCACGATCCACGATAGCTACCCATTACCTATCACTGACCATCTCTTAGAAAGAGTTGCAGGTAAGTAAGTCTATAACTTCCTAGACGGATTCTCAGGATACAACCAAGTAGATATTGGTACTGAGGATCAACATAAGACAGCATTCACAACTGAATGGGGAGTCTATGCTTTTAGAGTGATGCCATTCAGACTCACCAATGCCCCCGCTACTTTTTTTTTTTAATATAAAGGAAGTTCGGCGTTAGCCTACTCTCCGGGACTTGAATTAAATAAAGAAAAAAAAGTACAATAGAAGGGGACTAGTGCCCACGGGACCCCCCAAATCCCACAAAGCAGGGGAAGCTTGTATACAGCCTAGATTGCATTACAAAGAAGATTAATCACCCTCTCATCGCCCTCATGCGGGGCCCACTTGGGTTTGAGCTTGTTATTGATCAAAAGGAGGACTTGATGGTGCCTGAATGGGGGGGATTTCTTATTGTTAACAATCCTTTTGCCAAGGAGGAATAGTGATTTCTCAATCGACCACTCACTGGGGGGATCACCAAAGTTGAGAGCACATCTTTCCCGCCATATTTTCCATAGGACTTCCCCTCTGATGGCGTTCCAGAGTGCCGCGGAGCAGCCTATCGCTTCTCCCAAAAGGACTTGTTTCCAATTAGGCTGTTTTTGAAGTCTGATTTTCATTCCAACCGTCTGCCAGATTTTGTTGGAGTTGGGGCAAGTAAAGAAGATGTGTGGGACATCTTCGATAGACCGGTGGCAGCGCTTGCACCAAGGAGGGATCACACAAATTTTGCTAGCCTTATGGTTGGTCCAAATTCCTCGATGAAGAATTTGCCATAAGAGGACAGACTTCTTAATTTCTATAAGGGGGTGCCAGATACCCATGAACTTCATGTCCCACCGAAGCCGCGTCCAAGACAGACACCACTTCTTGTTGAGGTTGATCTGAGGGTCAACCGTTTCTTTGATGTTCGGGATTTTGGATAGGCTATTCCCATTGTGCCATTTGAGACCAAGTGAGTTCGGTGTGTCGTGTCCCATGAGAAGGCGAGTCTTGTGACGATCCCATGCGAGGCATCTGCTTTGCAAAGTGTTCCATTCTTCGTACGAGATGTTGATGCAAGGGTCAATATCCTCGAAGTTGATCCCCGCTACTTTCCAAAGGTTGATGTGCCATGTATTTAAGGAATTCCTAAGGAAGAGTATGGAAGTATACGTAGATGACTTATGCACATACTCAGGTTAGAGACATGAACACATTCTGGAATTACAAATGATATTTGAGAAGTGTCGACAATATCAAGTGTGTCTGAATCCTGAAAAATGTGTCTTCATGGTGAGACAACGAAAGATCCTATGACACATCGTATCTAAGAATGGAATTTTCATTGACGAGGATAAGGTTAAGTAATCCTAGAGCTTCCAAGACCAAAAATGATAAGGAAGTGTAAGATTTTATGGGCCATTGTGGATACTATTGTAGATTCATTCACACATATGCCATAATTGCCAAGCCACTATATGGATTATTAACCCAATTTACGTGGATGAACGAGTGCAAAAAAGGGTTTAATGAATTGAAATGATGCTTAAGTACATCTATTTTGAAGGTACCCAACTAGAATAAACCATTTTACATCCATGTAGATGCCTCCAACTATGCAATAGGATGCATCCTAGCTCAACCTGTAGATGAAGGAAAATTAGACCACCCCATTGCATATGCAAGCAAACAATTAAACCAAGCGTAAAGAAACTATACAACTATGGAACAAGAAGGTTTAGGAATGGTGTATGCAGTCAAGAAATTTAGGCACTACCTTTTTAGATAACAAGTTCAAGTTCTTCATCGACCATCAGGCCGTATTGTACCCAGTCAATAAGCTCTAACACGGGAAGACTAGTGAGATGGTTTTTGTTGCTGATGGAGTTTGATTTCAAAGTAGTGGTAAAAAAAGGGAATACCCATGTGAGAGCCGATCATCTATCTAGGTTAACACATGGAGAACCACCCAATGGAGTAGCGGATGACCTATCAGATACTTATTTGTTCAACTTAGAAGTATGTCCTAAGTTGGCAGGAAAGTTGATTCCAATACTCACCCATGGACCACAACATCGAATCAACAAGGATGCTAGGAGAGGATTTCTACAATCACGTAATTTTCACATTGTGACAGGAAGTGTGTATTATAAAGAACCCAATGGTGTATTGTTAAGGTGCGTAGAAGAGGCTAAACAGAAGAACTTAATTGAGCAAGCTCATGTAAATCGATGGAGAATGCATAAGGGAACTCACAGAACATTAAGGGAATTAAAAAGATTGGGAGTGTACTGGCTAGATATGCCGAAGGATGTTTGTGAGTACATTAGCGGTAGCCCAGAATGCGAAGAAAGTACTCCAGAAGACCACACATCATTACCATTCTCTACAATAGCACTAGACTGGAGTAGGACATTGGTGAAGTCACTACAACATATGAGGGGCATACTGATGCTGCTAAAGATATCGACGGTCAAGTGACCGTCTGTATGACCGTTTTAAACCGATCATCGGTGTGTCCCGCAGTCATCGGTATAAGCATTGGTATGGGCAGCGGTATGGGTGTCGGTATAAGCATCACTAATTTATTGGAAGTTATCGACGCCCATATCGACGCCCATACCGACGTCCATACCGTGGCCGAGTTTTAAACATACCGGGAACCCGAGAGCAAAACTTCACATTTTTTTGCATGTTTGAGTACTGTTTGTCTTCTGTCAAACTTGCGTGCGCGAACCAAATTGTGAACTGCATTTTCTTGTGCACACACACACACATCTCTCTCTCTACACACACACACACACTCTCTTGGTTTAGATCTCACATCTTCGTAAGTGGTGCACGTAATGTTAGCCTTTATCTTTCTCTATGCTTTAGGTCTTATAATTTCTCTTCTCTTTGATTTTGCAGAAGTTCTTTGGCGTCGATTGTTTGGAATTGGACGATAGACGACATACATTATGCTTTGACGACAACGATCCAAAAGAGGGGCATACTTGTAAGTGATTGTTTTATTGTCTATTGATAGAGAGAGAAAGAGAGAGAGAAAGAGAGAGAGATATGAGAGAGTATGAGAGAGAGAGAGAGAAAGAGAGAGAGAGAGAGAGAGAGAGAGAGAGAGAGAAAGAGAGAGAGAGATAAAGAGAGAGAGAGAGTGAGAGATAAAGAATGATGAAAGAAAGGAAGATAGATATACAGAAATAGAGCATACACACACACACACACATCTACACATTTACACATGCATACATACACACATACATGTACACACATGCATGCACACACATATACACACATGCATGCTTACATACACACACATATACACACATGCATGCATACACACACATACAAATATACATACATGTATACATACACACACACATGCATACACACATACATACACACACATATATACACATATGCATACATACACATACACACACACATACACACATACATACACACATATACACACATGCATGCATACATACACACACATATACACACATGCATGCATACACACATATATGCATATACACACATGCATAGATACACACACACACATGTATACACACATACATACACACACACATATACACATATGCACACACACATACATACACACATATACACACATGCATGCATACATACACACACATACACATATACACACATGCATGCATACATACACACACATACACATATACACACATGCATACATACACATAGGAAAATAGAGCATACATACACACACACATACACACACACATACACACACACATCTACACATTTACACATGCATACATACACACATACATGTACACACATGCATGCTTACATACACACACATATACACACATGCATGCATACATACACACACATACACATATACACACATGCATGCATACATACACACACATACACATATACACACATGCATACATACACACACATGTACACACATGCATACATACACACACATGCATACACACATACATACACACACATATATACACATATGCATACATACACATACACACACACATATACACACATACATATACACACACATAAGCTAGTGTTTTAATTAAATATATATAATTAAATATATAATTTTTTGATTTTGAAGTTTTTTTTACATAAAATATATAAAAACAGGGTTAGGGTTTTTATGCTATTTACACATACATACACATACACATATAATGCATATATACATGTATATACACCTGCGTACAAAAATATACATATTTTAGGTCTAGATATTTAAGATTAGGGTTTTAGGGTTTAGGCATACATATAACTCAATTACATTCATATTAAGAAAAAATATAGAAAAAAATAAGAAAAAAATTCAGCTATATAAATAAACATATATAAAAAATAGGATTAGGGGTTTAAAATTTTATAGGTGTTTAAGTATTTAGGTTTTAGTATTTTAGGTTTAATTCTAAGTCTTTTTTATTAGGGTTTTAGGGTTTTAACACCTACATAACATATATACACACATACACATACACATACACATATAAGTCAATTAAATTTATATAAAGAGAAAATATAGAAAAAAATTAAAGAAAAAATCTGAATATATAAATAAATATATATATAAAATAGGATAATTATATAGATAAATAAATATAAAAAGAACTAGTGTTTTAAATAATTTAATTAAATATATATAATTAAACATATATAATTAAATATATGTAATTAAATATATACAAATAGGATTAATTAAGGAAAAAATCTGAATATATAAATAAAAATATATATAAAATAGGATTTTAGGTTTTTAGGATTAGGATTAAGGTTTTAGGGTTTTAGGATTAAGGTTTTAGGGTTTAAGGAAAAAATCTGAATAAATAAGTAAATATATATATATATATATATATATATATATATATATATATATATATATATATATATATATATATATATATATATATATATATATATATATATATATATATATATATATATATATATATATATATATATATATATAATAGGATAATTATATAAATAAATAAATATAAAAAGAACTAGTGTTTTAAATAATTTAATTAAATATATATAATTAAATATATAAAAATAAGATTAATTAAGAAAAAATCTGAATATAAAAAATATATATATATAAAATAGGGTTTTAGGTTTTTAGGATTAGGATTAGGGTTTTCGGGTTTTAGGGTTTAGGGAAAAAATCTGAATAAATAAATAAATATATATAAAAAATATGATAATTATGTAGATAAATAAATATAAAAAGAACTAGTGTTTTAAATAATTTAATTAAATATATATAATTAAATATATAAAATTAGGATTAATTAAGGAAAAAATCTCAATATATAAATATATATATATATAAAATAGGGTTTTAGGTTTTTAGGATTAGGATTAGGGTTTTAGGGTTTAAGGAAAAAATCTAAATAAATAAATAAATAAATAAATAAATATATATATATATATATATATATATATATATATATATATATATATATATATATATATATATATATATATATATATATATATATATATATATATATATATATATATATATATATATATATATATATATATATATATACATATATATATATATATATATATATATATATATATATATATATATATATATATATATATATATATATATATATATATATATATATATATATATATATAATAGGATAATTATATAGATAAATAAATATAAAAAGAACTAGTGTTTTTAAATAATTTAATTAAATATATATAATTTTTAAATATATATAATTATATATACATATAATTAAATATATAAAAATAGGATTAATTAAGAAAAAATCTGAATATATAAATAAATATATATATAAAGTAAGGTTTTAGGTTTTTAGGATTAGGATAAGGGTTTTAGGGTTTAAGGAAAAAATCTGAATAAATAAATAACTAAATATATAAAATAGGATAATTATATAGATAAATAAATATAAAAAGTACTAGTGTTTTAAATAATTTAATTAAATATATATAATTAAATATATATAATTAAATATATAAAAATAGGATTAATTAAGAAAAAATCTGAATATATAGATAAAATAGGATAATTATATAGATTAGGGTTTTAGGTGTTTAAGTATTTAAATTTTAGTATTTCAGGTTTAAGTCTTTAGGAGTAAGATTTTTAGGTTTAATAAAAAAACAAGATCTAAAATGTCCATATTATAGCAGATGGCTTCTTTGGATCCGGAGGAGAGAATGGCATGTACTTGCACTTAGTGCAAGTATTAAATTTATCGAAAATGATGGATTTGTACTGCACATGTTAGAGAGTATGGATCCTTTGATAGGAGTCGACTAGAAAACCTACGCTACCATTCGCATGGTCCCCCAGGTGAGCAGATGGACCCAAACGACATTGTATCGGTAACCTCTCGTGGACAAAAGAGAACAAAGAAGGACTTAGACGTACAAGCAAGTACTAATAATATTACACAGAATGAACATATGGAAGAGATGTTTGAAGCATTTTATGAGATGGACGAAGATCATGATGGTGGAGAAGATGTCGAGAGTTTCATGGACACAACAAAATTTCCACAATTAGAATTCGATGAAGAATATGAAAACATGCAAAGAATAGCTCATTTACCACTTTACAATGGAGCAAAGATATATGTACCACGTGCGTTACTCGTGATGCTCAATCTGCAATCCATTTATGGATGGTCAGATAGTAGTGTCACTGAATTGTTCAAGTAAGTGGAGAACAATTTGGCTTTCATTGTTGTATCAAAATAACTTTAGTTACTAATATCATTTTAATTGCTTATTGCAAGCTTCTTAAAGATCAATTTTTGCCAGAGGGCAATGACATGCCTCCAACACGTGGAGATGCAAAAAAACTTTTACAATCCATTGGAATGGATTATACTAAAATTTATGCTTGTCCAAATGATTGCATCCTCTTTCGGAATGAATATAAGCATCTCCACGTATGTCCAAAGTGTGGAGCGAATAGATTTATAGAAGACCTTGTAGGCGAAGCAATCCTTGCAAAGGTTCTTCGCCACTTTCCTATCATTTCACGAATTAAGAACATGTTTAGATGCAAATCTATAGCTGAGTTAATGTCATGGCATACAAAGAGAAGGTCTATAGATGGTGTAATGTGAGTGCCTGCTGCTCTGATGCTTGGAAGCACATAGATAGTAAGTGGCCAGAGTTTGCTAGTGAGCCTCGGTCCATACGTCTAGGCCTAGCTATGGATGGAGTGAATCCATTTGGTTTACGAAGTTCTTCATGGAGCACATGGCTTGTATGTTTGGTCAATTATAACATCCCACCATGGTTGGCCACAAAGAAAGGTTATTTATTATTAGCTCTTATTGTACCAGGCAAGTATAAGGTAAAAAACATGGATGTATATCTTGCACCACTTGTGGAAGAACTGTGCATTTTATGGGATGGGATTACTGTGCGTGACATGTCTCAACCTATAAGAAGACGAGACGTGTGAGTGCAAGGCATACTTATGTGGACGATGCATGATTGGCCTGGTTATGGTGAATGTTTAGGTTTATCGATTTCGGGTTACCATGCTTGTCCCTTATGTGGACCACAACTGGAAGCACGCTATTCCAAAGCACTATGTAAAACTGTCTATGAAGGACACCATAGGTATTTGCCTGATGGACATGTTTTAAGTGAAGGACAAATTGGTCGACAAGCGCAACGCCAAATGCCAGCTAGCGATTGGAAACAACTCTGGGATTTAGAAAATTCAATCACTGGCATGAAGCGGTTGTCCATTTTTTATGAACTCCTTTATTGGAGTGAATTGTTGATCAATCATCTGGTAGACCCGATGCATATTTTTAACAATGTGGGAGAGATTCTTTGGAAAACTTTGAACTGAAAGAAAGAAAGCAAAGCACAAAGGGAGGACTTAGAAGAGCGAGGTCGCATGCGAGAGTTGTGGGCAATTACTAAGCCCAACGGAACATACAAGATGAAATGGAAACATGATGGAACAATTGACATGTATAAGGCTAGGCTTATTGCAAAAGGTTATATTCAAGAGAGAGGCATTGATTTTGATGAGACCTTTGCTCCTGGATAACAAATGACCATCATTTGTAGCATCTGTGCACTTGCAACTCATTATGGTTGGAATGTACATCAATTGGAGATTAAAAATACGTTTTTAAATGGCTTACATGAATAAGTTTATGTATTTCAACCTTGTGGTTTTGTGAAGAAAGGGCATTAAAACAAAGTGTGCAGGTTCGAAATGGAATTATATGGTTTGAAGCAAGCACCACATGCTTTGTATGAAAAGATACATGCCTACTTGATTGCAGATGGTTTTGAGAATAGTCCAACTGAAAGCACCTTATATGTTAAGCATGCATATTGTGTACTTCTGATCATTGTTGTATATGTTGATGACATGTTACTCACTAGTCCTAATGAGAAGCATATTGCTGAATTTAAAGTTGATTTGCATGCCTCTTTCGAGCTGTCAGATTTGGGGCATCTTCATTATTATTTGGGTATTCAATTTATGCAAGTTGATCAGAGAATAAATTTTTATCAAACCAAACATATTGACACATTTTGCAATGTTTTGGCCTTGAAGATTGCAGATCTATTGCCACTCCTATGGAAACATGTTTATGATAGAGTCTTCATGATGCTAGAGATCTATTTGATGTTGTTCTCTATTAACAAGTTGGTGGATGCTTGATTATCACTCTAGCACAATAGCAAGAACAAGCGTGAGGAGATAAATCTCATAATTGTCAATACATGGAGAAGTGAGGATGGTATGATGACCAAGATCAAGTGGTATACATAAATGCATGAGCGAGAAGCACACAAGCATGCACACACATACACACACGTGTGAGCAAGGTAAGACAAAGAGTGGGACAATGGAATCTAATATTGCACTAACTCCAAGATACAACCATGCTCTTACATGCTCAATTACAAAAAATGCTAACCCCTGGAATGAGCTTGCTAGATCTTTTTATAGTTTCAAGATTAGTTTTGGCCAAGTTAAGACCTAGTGTCTGACCTAGTTAAAAATTAGGTTCCTATGCTAGTTTGAAGCCTCCAATGAGCTTAAATAAGATACGAAAATTAATACACAAGTTCTCCTAACACTCCTCAAGCTCCAAATCCTCATCTTGAAGAAAATGGAATCTAAACTACCAAAAACAAATATTTACAATGAGGATTAGTGTTACATGTTGAATTGTGTAGAAAGGGTGGTCTACTAATGTGATTTTGATGCAAGGAACCGAGAAATAATCAACCAGATGAGGATGATTAAGTGTTTCGCATTGGCAAATACATTGGTACTAAGTGGAATGATAGCAAAAGATGTGTGTGATAGGGAGAAGTGTAGGTGGGCATACATGAAAATGTATTTGTATATGCCATTTGCATATGGGATTAGGTGCACGCCATCACATGTGTGTAGGATCACTTGAGAACACCAAAGTGTGTAGGAAAATGCATCGACCCTTGTATATGTACTGTAGGTGCAAACTCCATGTTCCCTTAATTTGTGCATCTTGTGTCAAGATTGATATCTTTGGACGTTGAAAAAAAAAAGAGGAAAAAAAAAGGAAAAGAAAAAAAAAAACAAAACAAAAATGCAAAAAGAAAAAAAATGAGAAAATAATATTGAAAAAAACAACAAAAAAAACAAAGAAGTAAAAAAAAAAAAGAAAACAAAAGTGCACGTGTGCATGTGAGTGGGGGGAGTGGGGTGTCAGGGAGTCACAAGAGTGGGTTAGTGGGGAGGGAAGAAGAAGAAAAAAAAAAGAAAGAAAATCAAAGAAAAAAAAAACATTACACCCCCCTTCTCCACTCTCTCTCTCTCTCTCGTTCATTATTTTTTGGGTCCCCGACAATAGGGGAGGCAGTTTTTTTCCGTGTTTTTTTATGCAGGTCATAGAGGAGCAACATACGTTAGGTGCATCATCGCTTTTGTCAGGAGCTCACGGGGAATGACTCGGGAAGCCAATTGGAGGAAGCTCTCGATAGAGCAAGTGTAGAAGAAGAGGACACTCCGGAAGGAAGAAGTTGGGATGCTGTTCTCTATTGGACCTTGAAGGGAGCACATGCATAGTGGACCGAGGAGGGGCAGCCACGACCACTGCTGAAGTAAGGGGAGAGCTGAAGACAAGAATGCAGAGGAAGAAGATCATGGATATATATATGGATTGAAAAAGGAACGAGGGGGGCTGCCGTAAATTGGTATCTGTTGGGGGGAACCTCTCAAAGATTTGCAGGGAAGATCATAGTGGTTGTCATTGATGCAAGTCGTCCAGATATATTACTTGGGCTTATTGCCCTGAATCAATCTGATACTTATCCCAGCTCATCGGCGATTGTTGTGGCTGGTCGGAATATGCTATCACCTAAAGTGGAGATACTTATTAAGCTTATGAAGCTTGCAAAGAAGGCCTATTCAGGAAAAATGGGAATTACACAGGATTTTGAGACAATTCTTTGTGTCCTAATGTTTTAGTTTTTAACTCATTCACACATCACAACATGTTATTATCTCTTGATTGGAGTATATTAAAATGACACTTTAACATTAAGGATAATTTTATTATAAATGGGGTATCAAGGTTGGGCTCAAACGTGAGAAATTAACATAATAAGTAATATAAATGGGACTTGAATAATTCCCAAATTTCCTGAATAGGCCTTAAAGCAAAAAATGATTTCGTAGTTGTTGAAGGTGCGAGTTTGAAGAGAGCTGGAGATGATTCAAGGGTGTCGAATGCAAAATTTGCTTCAACTCTGGGTTTACCTGTTCTGATGGTAACTGATGCAGTGGAGTCAGCTGGTGTTGGCAAGAAGAAGATTGTAGGTGGGACAGGTTGGAGTGGGAGAGTGACATTGCCTTAACATGTCAATTAACTACCTCTATGACGAAAAGAAATTTTGTTGATGTCCTGCGTTCAGTGATTTATCAACTTCCAGACACGAAAAGGGGTCCGACACTATTAAAGAAATATTTTGAGGAGCTTGATATTCCATATCTTGGAGCAATACCATATGATTCAATACTGAAATGCATCAAGGTTGATGATAATATAAGTGTTCTAGGAGCAGATATCCTTTAAGGAACCCATGGACCTATTGCAAATGCAAAGGAATCAAGTATTTTCATTACAGGGATTCCACAGTTATCAGACTTTCTTGAATATGCCAAGGGATTGAAGGATGCAGGAGAGCCTTGAAGATGGTGCTCGGGTTGTTCTTTGGGGGATCTCTCTGCTCCTTTGCTTTTCGCTAGTCGATTAGGTGTTGGAGCACCATAAGTGGTAACCCCAAGATGTTCAAGAGGGTGGAGGCGTGCTGATCTTGGGGCAGTCTCTCTGTCTTGTGGCATGCAGGCCTACACAAGCAGCAGGAAGAAAAGGGAGGGAAGACGACAACAAATGAAGGGATCACGCGGTTCAGAGAGAGAACAGAGGATTCTTTGTGGAAGCTGGTGATTTGTGTTCAACGTTTTCATCTTCGAAACGCTTTCTTGAAGGGACTTCGAAACACCCAACAACAGTTTTGTAAGTGCCTTGAAGCGAACCATAATATAAGAGGGATAATCTGATAATCTATCATAAAAGTCCGGTTCGATCTCTTCATTTCTGAGATCGGCATCGAGGGGCACCCTATTTTATGCTTTCGAATCTGACAAACCACTCAATCTCGGTGGTCTCCGTTCTTTCCCATGTTCAAAGTCGAGCGCTACAGACATATGCTTGTTGGTGGATACTTTTTTAGTATGAGCACGGTACACGTAATATAGTGCCCTGGTTGTGAAATGTTGAGCATTCTAGGTCGAGCATACTAGTGAATTTGGGAGAGAGGATGGTTCATACACTCGACACAAGAGACCTCAAACCGCAACAAACATTGGATCATAGAAGCTCGATTTTTTGCGGAAGGGGTGACGACTATCGCAGTTCTGATCGGATTCTCCATTGTGCATTGGTTTTGATATCACGCCTGTGCTAGAAGATCTTTCAATGGTTCAACTATTCTGTAGTGTTTTGATCTTCATCACAACTTGTGACTGAAGGCTCGGCACTTGTGCTCAGTAATGTTGATATCATAACATGACCTTAGTTGCAGCGACAATAGTAGGTGTGCAGGTGAGGGAGAAAAGCATGGAAAAGTAGATAAGAAGAGCCAAATTCTGTCGGTGGCCACTTCAACATTGAGGAGCGCATAGGGGATTCACAAGAGTAATCAGATGATGGAGGTACAAAAGCCTATTTTATTGACTCTGACACCATAAGCTGCTTGAAAAGAAAGACTTTATTTTGTGACAATTCTCATGCTCATGCACACAAAGAGATAAGTGGCACTGTTGTGAATTTCTTCCCAATATTGCCCGTTGATAATTGAATTCAGGAAATAAAAAAAAAGGTTGTAATTTCTTGAAGAAGTGATTATGAGGACGCAACAAAGAATATTTGTAGAGGCTGCTCGAGGTTGTTTACCTGTTGTTCATTCACAAATGATCTGGCTTTTGATTAATGTGTAGATGGAAATCATTTGACATCATGGGAAATTGAGCAATCGCGTTTTGCTTAAGCAATAGAAGGTAGGATTTTCAATATATAGACTAACAAAAAGAAACTTGTTTTCATTCTTTGCACTTAAGTGGTAGCCAAGTTCAGAACGGGTCGTTCGCTTCCACCTTAGTCCTCTCATTGGGGGATAATGTGGGTGTGAGTGAGAGGGAGAGAGAAAAGAACTGGGAGAAGAGAGTGGGGTAAGTAGAAATTGAGAAAGAGGGGTAAAGGGCATACTTGTATATGTGTGTGTGCATGAAGGAACGAGAGGAAAGGAGGAAAAAAGGAAGAAGGGATATGTGCGTGCGTGGGCATAAGAGTACGTGAGTGAGTACGAGAGAGGAACTAAAATTATATTAAGGGCAAGAGTAAGAGAAAGGAGGGGAAGTGGGAATCAAGTGGCACATGAGCATGTGAGCAAGAAGACACCTAGGAGTGCATTCACATACAATTTAGTGATTTAAAGAAAGGCAAGTGAGCTAATTTTGAGGAGTTGGAGCAAAACATAAGCGCGTATATGCATCTTTCCCGTGGACTACGAGGGGTAACATTTTGGTGCGTTTGCTGGGAATTGGCTTAGCACATCTCATAGA
Organism: Ceratopteris richardii; assembly: GCA_020310875.1. Classification (NCBI taxonomy): domain Eukaryota; kingdom Viridiplantae; phylum Streptophyta; class Polypodiopsida; order Polypodiales; family Pteridaceae; genus Ceratopteris; species Ceratopteris richardii. The sequence goes on from CM035413.1 coordinate 79,753,269, forward strand.
GAGTGCTACGAGTTCGCTTGGTGCCCCAATGGTGTGGCACAGCCAAGTCGATCCCAAATCTGCTTTGATCTTCATTAAAGAAATGGCTCAACAAAGGCAAGCCTGTGGTTTTGAGAAGACCAACATGAGGCAAATGAATTCTGGACAAAATAGGAGATGCATATATTCTCATCCGACCATGAGACATCATGTGAACCGAGGGTGGCGATTTGGCCCGATATCAAATTATGTGAGATGCTGGTGTTGCGAGCAGATTGGGCATATAGCCAAATTTTTCCCTCGTGTATGCACCCCGCTGGATTTTGTCCCCACATGTGCAGACTGCGAGAAAAAGAGACTATGCAAGCACGTGTGTGGCTCAAAAGAGGTGACTGGCGTAAAGGTCGCAACGAATCAATCTGATAGGTGGTTATCCTCTTTGTATATGGAAGTTGACAAGGGTGGAGTTACTTCGTCGACGGACACTGCGAGAGCAAGTGAAAGCAAGGACACTGGATCTCATGATCGAGACTTGGTAGAACTTGTGAAGAGCTTGGAATGTCAAGTCAATTGGCTGCATGTGAAGCGGGATGGCGATAAGGTCAAGATGGAGAGAATAGAGGAAAATCAAGTGAAAATGGCAGAAGTCCTAGAAAATTGGGAAAAGCAAATGCGATCGGTGGAAAGTGAGAATAAAGAGTTAAAGGGGGGAAAACAACAACTTAAAAAGACAAATCCAAACACTTCAGCATCAAAGCAGGGTTAGAAGGGAAAGGCAAATGAGAAAAGAAGTCTTGGACATTAGAACTGGTCGGGTAACGATACACTGCTACCATGTCATGATCCAAGAAGAGCCCTCAAGAGATAGGGATGACCTGATGAGGAGAGTCGAACGAATGGAGCATGAAATTGAGAAGGTACAAAGCATAATCCATCGATACAGTGATCAAGCGGGTAAGGCATGTGAGGAGTTCCACCTGGAGTTAGAAAGAATGAAGAGTGCCCAAGCAAAGAGCGACGAGAAAATGAGACGTGTAGAGAAAGAGAATGCAAGGCTGAGTAGCAAGCTCGGTAGGTGGATGAATCGCAAAGATGACGAGATGCGAGGACAAGTGGAGGACCCGAGAACAGGGAAAATGGAGGAAGAGCTAAAAGTGGTGTTGGATAGGTTGAGGGCGTTTGGAGCAGAGTTAGAAGAGACGAAGAATGAGTTGTCGAAAAAGGTAGATGATCTAGATGAAGAAAATATGAGTAGGATTTGGGAGGAAAGATCGATTAGAGAGGAAGTCGAGAAGTTGACCGTTTGAGTTGAGAAGAGGGAAGATATTCCCCTCGGATCTGCAAAAAGGGTGAGAGAGGATAAAGAGATGGAGCAAATATGGAATCGGCTTCGAAGCATTGACTGTGACCTGTTCCAATACCAGAGCGATATTGAGCACAACAAACAAGGATTAAGAGACCTAGCGGTGAGGCTTGAGGCACTAAGAGGTACAACGGCTAATGGTAGTTTTCAAGGTCATCTATCAGGTCAAGTGGAATCTCTGCGAGGCAGAGGTTGGAGATGAAAAAGAAATAGATAAGGTGATGGATGTCGGTAAGGATGGCTTGAGTCTGGTTAGGGTTTACTTTGCGGATTGCGAGTCAGAGATGTGAGGACAGACAGACCAAGTTGGTTGTACGCTTAGTACTGAAGTAACACTTTTTGAGGTTCCGGGTCGATGAGGTGGTTAGTATGTGCGGGTCTCGAGAGAAAAAGTTGACCATGGCATTAGTGGCCTGATTTCAACTTGAGTAGCAGCAGAAAGGAGATATATCTCATCGGGATGTCCATGGGGGGATATATGTGTGTGTGTCGTGATTGGGATGGTTGGGAAAAGGTCCTTTCTTTTGTCTCCTAATTCTCGAGATGCGAGAATGAAAAGAAAAAAAAGAAAAAAGATATATGTTTATGTATATGTGCATGTGGTTACGCGCCTATGTGGGCCGATAGGTGGGTGGACCCACTTTGGCTGGGTGGTCAAAGCCATGAACCAACGCCGGTTTTGCATAGGGCTAGTAGTATGTGCATCGCATGCTACGTTGGGTTGGTAGATGGGTGGAACAAACTCGATCGGGTGGTCGAGTCCACGAGTCACATCCAGCTTCAGCGTAGGCCGACTTATGTGAGTAAATATAAATAAATAAATGAATGAAAAAAAATAAATGAAAAAAAAATCAAAAAATAGAGAAAAAATTCCTCACTCGAGGGGGGACAAAAGAGAGGCGAGAGAGCATGATGCTCGGATGGGAATGTGTGTATGTGTTGTGGGGATATGGGCAGACGTGGACTCCTGATGAAGCATGTCAAATCAATGCTGAAGGTTGGCTAAAGTTTTGGCTTCAACGTGTTTGTAGAAGACTTGGACTGGAGAGATCCAAGCATGCTAGTTACTTTGTTCGTCTGCGAACTCTTGGGAGGTGCTCACTTCGGCTCTTAAGCTGTGCGACTGCTTAGGAAGTCCTGAATCACGTTGACGAGGAGTGGTCTTATCTAGGTGACCTGACCTTAGACTTGAGAGGGCTTTGCCGTATATCTGTCAAGTTAGAGAGGTGGGGTGGTGACCTAGCATGGAAATCCTAGGTAGAAGGGGAATGAAAAATTGGCTAGAGAACTTGGTTAGAAACGAGAAAAAGGAATCAAGAAAGTGATTGTGTGGCCAGGAAGAGTATCCAAAAACGGAAGTGGGGAATGGTTTTTGAATATATGGTGTGTGGAAAGCGTGTTGAGCATGCATGTGGAATAAAGATGTGTGACGTGTTGAACGAGTAGTCGAGAAGAGTGACGAGTGGGAATGTGGACACGTCTTCTGCTTGCATGTATATTGTGTGTGACGAGCTTGCATGTGTGATGTGAGTGATGTGTGCATGTGTTCTTTCCATTCTGACATTATGTTTGATGACAAAATTGGGCTAACATGTTATGATGAAGATTGTAGACAGGTGGACATGGCGGTGAAGATGTGGGAAAATGGACAAAGTTGGTAAGTGAAGTGACTATTTTTTGATGACTAATGGATGTCGATGTAGTGTGGTCGTAGGTATACCAGTGGAAAGAGATAGGATAAGTATGAGGTATGTGAATATGCATTGGTATATTATCGATGACTTGAATGGTTTGAGTGCAGGTGCTAATTGGCTCGTCGAGGATGACTTCGCAAGCAGAAGGGGAGAGTATGTTACATGTTGAATTGTGTAGAAAGGGTGGTCTACTAATGTGATTTTGATGCAAGGAATCGAGAAATAATCAACCAGATGAGGATGATTAAGTGTTTCGCATTGGCAGATACCTTGGTACTAAGTGAATGATTGCAAAAGATGTGTGTGATAGGGAGAAGTGTAGGTGGGCATACATGAAAATGTATTTGTATATGCCATTTGCATATGGGATTAGGTGCATGCCATCACATGTGTGTAGGATCACTTGAGAACACCAAAGTGTGTAGGAAAATGCATCGACCCTTGTATATGTACTACAAGTGCAAACTCCGTGTTCCCTTAATTTGTGCATCTTGTGTCAAGATTGATATCTTTGGAAGTTGAAAAAAAAAGAGGAAAAAAAAGGAAAAGAAAAAAAAAACAAAACAAAAATGCAAAAAGAAAAAAAAGAGAAAATAATATTGAAAAATAAACAACAACAAAACAAAAACAAAAAGAAAGAATAAATAAAAAAAAGAGAAAAGCAAAAGTGCACGTGTGCATGTGAGTGGGGGGAGTGGGGTGTCAGGGAGTCAGAATGTCAGAAGAGTGGGTTAGTGGGAAGGGAAGAAGAAGAAAAAAAAAAGAAGGAAAATAAAAGGAAAAAGAAAACATTATGCCCCCCTTCCCCACTCTCTCTCTCTCGTTCATTATTTTCTGGGTCCCCGACAATAGGGGAGGCAGTTTTTTTCCATGCTTTTTTGTGCAGGTCATAGAGGAGCAGCATACGTTAGGTGCATCATCCCTTTTGTCAGGAGCTCACGGGGAATGACTCAGGAAGCCAATTGGAGGAAGCTCTCTATAGAGCAAGTGTAGAAGAAGAGAACACTCCGGAAGGAAGAAGTCAGGATGCTGTTCTCTATTGGACCTTGAAGGGAACACATGCATAGTGGACCGAGGAGGGGCAGCCACGACCACTGCTGAAGTAAGGGGAGAGCTGAAGACGAGAATGCAGAGGAAGAAGATCATGGATATATATATGGATTGAAAAAGGAACGAGGGGGGCTGCCGTAAATTGGTATCTGTTGGGGGGGAACCTCTCAGAGATTTGCAGGGAAGAGCATAGTGGTTGTCATTGATGCAAGTCGGCCAGATATATTACTTGTGCTTATTGCCTTGAATCAATCTGATACTTATCCCAACTCATCGGCGGTTGTTGTGGCTGGTCGGAATATGCTATCACCTAAAGTGGAGATACTTATTAAGCTTATGAAGCTTGCAAAGCAAAAAATGATTTTGTAGTTGTTGAAGGTGCGAGTTTGAAGAGAGTTGGAGATGATTCAATGGTGTTGAATGCAAAAGTTGCTTCAACTCTGGGTTTACATGTTCTGATGGTAACTGATGTAGTGGAGTCAGCTGGTGTTGGCAAGAAGAAGATTGTAGGTGGGATTGACATTGCCTTAACATGTCAATTAACTGCCTCTATGATGAAAAGAAATTTTGTTGATGTCCTGCATTCAGTGATTTATCAACTTCCAGACACGAAAAGGGGTCAGCCACTACTAAAGAAATATTTTGAGGAGCTTGATATTCCATATCTTGGAGCAATACTAGATGATTCAATACTGAAATGCATCAAGGTTGATGATAATATAAGTGTTCTAGGAGCAGATATCCTTTATGGAACCCATGGAGCTATTGCAAATGCAAAGGAATCAAGTATTTTTATTACAGGGATTCCACAGTTATCAGACTTTCTTGAATATGCCAAGGGCTTGAAGGATGCAAGAGAGCCTTGAAGATGGTGCTCGGGTTGTTCTTTGGGGGATCTCTCTGCTCCTTTGTTTTTCACTGGTCGATTAGGTGTTGGAGCACCATAAGTGGTAACCCTAGGATGTTCAAGAGGGTGGAGGCGTGCTGATCTCGGGAGCAGTCTCTCTGTCTTGTGGCATGCAGGTCTACACAAGCAGCATCAAGAAAAGGGAGGGAAGACGACAACAGATGAAGGGATCAGGTGGTTCAGAGAGAGAACATAGGATTCTTTGTGGAAGCTGGTGATTTGTGTTCAATGTTTTCATCTTCGAAATGCTTTCCTGAAGGGACTTCGAAACACCCAACAACAGTTTTGTAAGTGCCTTGAAGTGAACCATAATATAAGAGGGATAATCTAATAATCTATCATAATAGGCCGGTTCGATCTCTTCATTTCTGAGATCAGCATCGAGGGGCACCCTATTTTATGCTTTTGAATCTGACAAACCACTCAATCTCGGTGGTCTCCGTTCTTTCCCATGTTTAAAGTCAAGCGCTACAGACATATGCTTGTTGGTGGCTACTTTTTTAGTATGAGCATGGTACATGTAATATAGTGCCCTGGTTGTGAAATGTTGAGCATTCTAGGTCGAGCATACTAGTGAATTTGGGAGAGAGGATGGTTCATACACTCGACACAAGAGACCTCAAACCACAACAGACATTGGATCATAGAAGCTCGATTTTGTGCGGAAGGGGTGATGACTATAGCAGTTCTGATCGGATTCTCTATTGTGCATTGGTCTTGATATCACTCTTCTGCTAGAAGATCTTTCAATGGTTCAACTATTTTGTAGTGTTGTGATCTTCAGCACAACCTGTGATTGAAGGATTGGCACTTGTGCTCAGTAATGTTGATATCATAACATGACCGTAGCTGCACCGACAACAGTAGGTGTGAAGGTGGGGGAGAAAAGCATGGAAAAGGAGATGAGAAGAGCCAAATTCTGTCGCTGGCCACTTCAACATTGAGGAGCACATAGGGGATTCAGAAGAGTAATCAGATGATGGAGGTACAAAAGCCTATTTTATTGACTCTAACACCATAAGCTGCTTGAAAAGAAAGACTTTATTTTGTGACAGTTCTCATGTTCATGCACACAAAGAGATAAGTGGCACTGTTGTGAATTTCTTTCGAATATTGCCAGTTGATAATTGAATTCAGGAAATTTAAAAAAACGTTGTAATTTCTTGAAGAAGTGATTTCGAGGATGCAACAAAGAATATTTGTAGAGGCTGCTCAAGGTTGTTTACCTGTTGTTCATTCACGAATGATCTGGCTTTTGATTAATGTGTAGATGGAAATCATTTGACATCATGGGAAATCGAGCAATTGCGTTTTGCTTAAGCAATAGAAGGTAGGATTTTCAATATATAGACTAACAAAAAGAAACCTATTTTCATTCTTTGCAGTTAAGTGGTAGCCAAGTTCAGAACGGGGTCGTTAGCTTCCACCTTAGTCCTCTCATTGGGGGATAATGTGGGTGTGAGTGAGAGGGAGAGAGAAAAGAACTGGGAGAAGAGAGTGGGGTAAGTAGAAATTGAGAAAGAGGGTTAAAGGGCGTACTTGTATATGTGTGTGTGCATGAAGGAACGAGAGGAAAGGAGGAAAAAAGGAAGAATGGATATGTGCATGCGTGGGCATAAGAGTACGTGAGCAAGTACGAGAAAGGAACTAAAAAATTATATTAAGGGCAAGAGTAAGAGAAAGGAGGGGAACCGGGAATCAAGTGGCACAGGGAGCATGTGAGCAAGAAGACACCTAGGAGTGCATTCGCATACAATTTATTGATTTAAAGAAAGGCAAGTGAGCTAATTTTGAGGAGTTGGAGCAAAACATAAGCGCTTAATATATGCATCTTTCCCGTGGACTACGAGGGGTAACAATTAGTGATAAAAATCATTGTTTGAATGTATGATGGATTGTGAAAAAGTGTAATTAGGCTTACTATTTTCTCGATCAACATTAACTACTCCGCTTGCTTGGTCCTTCTTGTTCTCCTCTATGGCTTTGCTGTCTTTGACTTCCATATCGTATACTTCCTTGGTGACTTAGTCCACCATGGCCGTTAACACTCCACCTTGTTTTGTGCATGTCATCCTTGGCAGACCCTCATTGGGGAGGGCATTCTGTGTAATATTATACCATGTGAGCTGCCAATTCATGGTCCATGAGCCTGAGTCCTCTTTCCAGATCTATCATAAGCGGATCCCAATCTACAAGGCCTGGGAAGTCTGAATGTGACACTCTTAACTTTTCAGAGTGGATGTATTGCTTGATAGCAAATAGTTGTAGAAGATGGCCTTGGTATAAATATATTTGAATGACATTTCCAAAAAAAAGGTTAAGAACATTTCTTTGAGATTCTATGAACAAAGGGTACAATGCTCATGTCATAAACTAAGTCGAAGTTCCCTTCACTAAAACTTGGTGCCAAGATGTATAGAGCTTTTACTTTCCTAAAGTTCTTGAATACCACGGTCATCAGTTCAAATATCTTCATACAAATCTTTGCTACTACATCGAGCATATTCTTCAAGCATGGAGTCTGATGGAAGATTGTTGACACCATGTAAGCAACTATAGGAGGTCCCTGGGATGGAGTAAAGTAGGGATAGTTTAAACAATCCGAGCACCCTAGATTATTCCAAACCTTGATAGCAAATGTGGACCACGTTCTTCTTTGTGGCACAGACCATAACATGGATTCTAAATAATGTGCATGGGTGCCATAGACCATATGTGCATCATTTTTGAATAACTCTCTAATAAATTGCAATGCTACTTGGGTTGGATTATATTACCTTGTTGAGCTCTCTCTGCAACATCACTAGGTTGGAATTCTATGGAAAAATTTGGTTCCATGCCTATCACACATTTGATCTATGCATTGTAGTCAGCTAATAGTATGAAATATGGCATGTATTGCAATTATGAGGTTGTGATCAAGTGTTGGTGAGAGAGATTTTGAAAGTACTCCAATTGTAGCACCATATCTTCAAGATTGGTCATGGATTAGATTTCGATGGCCACCCCATCATCATGAGGGTGCCCAATTTCTTCTACTTGTTTAAGCCACTATGACCTAGGTGCCTCATATGTTTCTTGTCATTCATCAGTGATGAGTCCTCTTTGCATTGGTTGGGGTTTGTATGTGTCTTCAAAAGTTTCTTTGATAGGTATATCTGCGATCTCCTTGATTTCAGGTACTTCTTGTAATGAAGGTGGCCTCTGATATTGAAGTAATTTTGCTAGGAGTTCTTCTATTTGGTTCTACAACACTACTATGTCTTGTGAATCTACACCGCTTGGAATTGCTTGTGGTATAAGGGTGGTTGTAGTGGGTTGTTGGCGACCTAGCTGATTGATCTCTTTGGTTAGTTGATCATATGAGTCCAAAAGGTTGGCATGTTCTTATAATATTGTGCAAATATAATGAGATGGGATTGTTGCTCTAGCACAATGGTGAGAACCACATTAAGAAGCTCCACCTCCTTAATGTCAATCCGTGGAAGAGATAGGAGTGATATGAAGATCGTGAATGTGAGATGAAGTGAGAGTGAAGGTGAGAAGCATAGAAATGCACACACACATACACACACACTACGAAGAGACAAGCAAGACACAATGGAAGGTGAGAAATCAACTCTATTACGCAAGAAAACTATTACAAGCTCAAAAGAACTCTAACCTCAAACAAGCTAACCTCAAAAATGAGCTCTCTAGCTCTTTTTATAGTTTCTAGACTAGTTTTGACCGGTTTCACATCTAGTGACCGGCATAGTTAAAAAATAGGTCCTAGATGCTATTTGAAAGGGTAAACGGTGTCTAAAAATAACAAAAATTGATACGCTTGTTCTACCTAAGCTCCTCAAGCTCGAGGACTCCTCGGCTTGCACAAAATGGAGCTATGGATTACAAAATGGGGTTTTCTATGTTACATATGTTACAATAGTGATAAAAATCACTGTTGGAGGTTTTTGGAAAGTATTTGAAAACATAATTCTTTGAAAAAAGATTTGACTGGCTCCCTGCTCCGTCGTTACATGCTTCCGCGTCTTCTATGCCTCTGGCTGCTTCCAACACCCCCCTCCCTCTCGCTTCTGTCGTCCCTGACAGAACCTTGTTGTGAGGTCTGCCAGATATAGTTCTATAGGAGGTCTTGAGCGAGGGTGTGCTCAGAGATACGAATGTGTCGGGCCAGATCCGCCTCGAGTTTCTCCCAGTCGATTGGTTGCGGTTCTTCCGGTGGCGGGAGCTGATAGTGTGTGGAATAGACCATTCGTTCATAGGCAAATAAGTGTAATAAATGTGTAGGCCTGCTTATGAATACCTCTGAATGGTATTCCCAGAAGCCGGTTGTGAACATCTCTTTGAATGTCTGCTTGTAGCACGCCGGTAGGTACTTTATTCTGCAATGCCAGGCATAACACACCCTTAGCGATGGCGTTGTACTCATATCATATACTAGATCAAAATTGCCATGCTCAAAGCCCGGGGTGTCGACATGAGGTGCCTTGACGCGTCGAAAGACTTTAAAAATCATTTGCATCATGTCAAAGATTTTGACAGTCATATGCGTCGCTATATCGTCCATATGCTTTAATCTAGGGAGCCAGTGGCGAATTGTAGCCATCATGTAGCCTACAGTTGGTAACTCGATGGGTGGCTTAAAATAGGGGTAATTCAACCAGTCCTGACACTGCTTATTGTTTTGTACCTTGATAGCAAAGGCAGTCCAGGAGCGGCGTCGTGGTACTGGTCCCCAACACGGGTTGTACTTTAAATGCAAAGGTGCCTTTACCCATGTACTCATCATTTCTGGATACTTCTGTAGTAAATCTTTCCGCCACTCTGGTTGATAGATCTCTCCTTGTTGCGCATCTAGTGGCAAATCGTCCTCTTCGAATTGAGTCGCATGCGATGGTTTCTTACCTGTCTCTTTCTCAATGGCTAACTGGTATTCAGCCATTAACATAAAATACGGTTTATACTGTAGCTCGTGCCCAGATATGTATCGTCGCGAGGCCAAATGAGCAAAGAATGGAGATTGTAAAATTCTTTCTTCTATCATCGCCATGGCATGTAATTGTGCCTCTACTCTAGCTGAGTGCGTTGTTCCAAGTTCCTCAATTGTCTTCATCCACGCGGGGGTCGGGAGTTCATAAGTCATCTGGCCTTCGGCCATGACGCGTCCGCCTGGGATTGGTTGTGGCTCGTACGCCTCTTCAAACGTTTCCTCCACCGGGATGGTGACAGTTTCTTCCTCAGCTGGTAGCTCAGGTGGGGAATCTGGGCTTGGCGGTGCTTCATATACTGCAATCCTTGATTCAAGGTTTGATACCCGGGCCCGTAATGCGTTGAGTTCCTCTAAGATGTCAGCAGAGGGGTCCACAGGTGCTGGTATGTCTTGGTGTGCCGGTTCTCGTAACTGGAGTAATTTGTGATCTTCTTTGAGTTTCTGTAACTCCTCGTTCATGCGGTCGTATTCATCTAGCAATCTTACATGATCTTCTAGCAGCATCCTCATGGAGTCTGAGGGAATGGCTTTGAACCGACTAGGACTCAAAGGTTGGTCTGGGTGGTCAAGAGCTGCTTCTAAGTTTTCTCGGTTCTGATCTTGTAGGTGCTGGTTTTCCTCCTTTGCTGCTGCTAGATGTCTTCTGAGTAAGCCCATGTTTCGTGTTAGCGTTGCATTTCGGACTGTCTGGGCTCTTAATAAGTTAGCCAGGTCAGCAGTGACTTCCTTGGTCTTTTCTTCACTTTCTAGTTCTAATTTATGATAGGCCTCTCGTAATTCTTGGTAGCGGGTGTTCAGTGAGGCATTCTCAATAGACAATAAATTAAGCTGCGACTGTAAGTCATTGGTTGTCCTTTGCAGCTGCTGGTAATTATCGCCAAGAGATGTGAACTCATCTCTGACTTGCGTCATACACATGAACATCTGTCGAAATGCATTATCTCCAGTGGGTGATAGTATTAAAGGGGTACTAAATGAAGATGCAGTGGGTGTAGATGCAAAGGGGACGGGGAATGGGGGTGGGAAGGTGGATGCTGTAGTGATTGTTGAAAATTGTGATGTGCCTAAAAATGTTTGTGCCGTGAGTGAAGTGAGTGATGGTGCAGTAGGTGGTGAGATGTCCATGTCATTGGACGTGTCCAGTGCAGTGACTGTGAATATGGGTGTGACCGTGGGTGCTTGTGCTGGTGTAAATACGGGATTTACAAAGGTTGAGGAGTAATTTACAGGGGGGCTGGCTGGTGCAGCTTGGTGAAAAGGGGAAATAGGGGTTACCGTGGGTCGGGGAGGTGAGACTGGGGAGAAGGTTAATGGCGGTGGGAATGGGAAAAGGGGTCGTGGAGGTGTGGGGAAGGACGGGAAAGATGGATGGAGGAATGGGTTGAATGGAAAGGTGGATGTGTGAGGGGGTAGACTGGGTCTAATGGGTGCAGGAATTGTGGGGTGAGTGGTCGTAAAGACGATTTCTGCTACGCCACCGGCGAATGAAGATGTTGGTCTGGGAGAAGGAGGGTGAATAGGGGAGGCTGGAGGGATGGGCGGTGATGGAGGAGCGGTTGGGGTGGTCGGTACTTCAGTGACTATTGAGGTATGTACAGTTGTAGCGCGGGGTGGGGAATCTACAAGGATGGTTCCTGCTGCCAACGAACTTTCGGGGACGAGGCGTGCCTCCCTGGCTTGTTCTGAAGACTGTGCTCCTATTGGTACACGAATGTATTCGCCGGGCTTTGAAAGTAGTCGTACTCTGCGGGGGTCAAATTGTGGTAGTGGCTTTCTTTGCAAGTACCTAAGTGCTTCGTTGGAGCCTACTGATTTGACTAACTCTCTGAATCCTTTGATGTATGCGTCTTCGAATCCGCCTGTGACAAGTTCTTGTTCTATTATCGCTTGACTCTCTTCCTCAGTCAGCTTTTTGCGTGCCCAAACCTTTTCCATAGTTCTATACAGCTTCTTGATAGCTAGTGTGTAAGCTGCTGCTTCGTAAGTTTCATCTTCATGGGTACTTGTATCACCATGTGTGTCTGTTTGTTGGCCTTGACCGTCTCTCTGTTCGTGCTCTTGGGATTCCTGAGTTCCCTGGCTGGCTTCGTCATCGCCTTCGTCGTCATCGGTTGCTGTTCTTTCATCATCAGAGCTAGACACAATCTGTCCTTGTGGCTGATCCCTGGGTGTGGTAGGGTAGCTAGGCCTTTCAAATTCTTGAGAAAACAATTGTCCTTCTGAAAACTGGAACTCATTGGAGAATGCATCGGGCATCTCAAAATCAAAAGTTAGATCCAGTGGTGCTGTTTGTTCTGCTTCTAAATGGGGTATTGGAAAAGAGAACGCTTCCGCACCAATGGTGGTGGGAATTTCAGTTGTTGTGGTGATAGGTTCTGTGGTTGTGGCTGCTTGGGGTGCAACAGTACTGGTGGTGCCCGCCGTTACAACTGGTCTTGATAATCTGATACGAATAGGTTGTACTGTGGGAGTGGCTGCTGTCGGTGACTGCTCTGGAGATGGTTGTGGCGAGGGTGATTCTGGGACTTGTAGGCATGGGATAGTGCCTCTCATCCGCTTTCCGGCTCTGCCTTTGCTAGCCTTTCTAGCTTTCTTTGTGGTTCCTTTAAATGCCTTCAGTTCCTCACTAGTCATGGCGCGCTCTATGGGTAAATCATATGCCAAACACATATATATAATCCTTGTAAGTGCACAACATCCATTGATGACCTTCTTTCGTTCCCATCTATGTTGTGCCAAATAGGGCTGATCAATTATCCAGCTAGCTAGATCAACCGTTTGGGGTCCAGTACATGCTAAGTATAAACCAAACCAGATTCTCTTGTGGGGCATGGTAAAACGATCCTGAGCTGGGAAAGCAAAATGCTGCATGCATATCTGCAATGGCTTGGAGAGCTCAGGGGTTATAGCTGAAATATCCTCCCACTTAGTAACATCACCACGTTTCATCTGCTCTAGGACTAGCCGTTCTCTCTCCGTCGGAGTATGCGTTCCATGTATTTTGGGAGCTGCACGAATTAAATCTTTGGACAAATAAAACCTTCTGAATGGAGGGTCATTTACCAAGGACGGTAACATGAATGTTCCGGGTAGATCCTTGTTCTCTGAAGCTGTCAAGGTGGTTACTAGGTAAAAGCATCTGTAAAAATCGGGTTTAGGCAGAGGGTCACTAAAATATTCTGTAAATCCCGCTCGTGCCCAAACGTGCGTTAAATCTTGTGTATTCTGCAGTCCTTCAAATTCTCTTGAAAAGAACTGGTACTTGGTCCATGTGCGAAGATCAAATGCCAAATTGGCCTCAAATATGAAATCAGCGTCTGCTAATGGTCCTGCTAGGCCTTGAAACCAGTGAGAATTACGATGAATCTTCTCAGTATATCCTCTAGGAGGATCGTCGATTGGCATGGGTCCTGGAAAACCTTGAAACTCTGGTGGTTGCATCGTAGGATAAGATTCCGCGAGTAATTCTCCAATATTGGCCATTGGTGTGCTTGGGCCAGCTTCTGATGGTCCTTCTTCGGTTTGCATGATGACTGACGAGCTAATGGAAAAGATCTGCTACAAAAGATTAGCACATTAGTATGGAAATTAATTATGATCCCATTAAGGTGAGACCGCAATCCCTTTCGATAACCGATGTGTAACCCGTGTAGCCAAGTGTCATGAAGTGATTGATGCAATGATTATTTGCAAAACTAATGCAGGTCTCTAGACGCCTACATTGTCAGATTATGCATACATTTCTTGATGAGCTTTTATTATGCATGATGTGGGGTTTTGGTGTATGAATTTATACAAGGTTTGGTTGAGGGTGAATTATTACAAGGGTGGAGTTTAAACGGGGTGGGAGAATTGTTAGATAAGGGGGTACAAGAAGACGTCTGGATACGTTTCGATATCCATTTCCTAAGAGTCTTTGAGTGGTTGGTGTGTTTCTACTGAGGGACGAAAAGTGGTATCGGGTTTGGTGGTATTGAAGGATGGAGAGATTTCTGAGGGGTATATATAACATGGCTTGAGGGTTGGGCTATAATACATTGTTTGGGTACCCAAATCTGCATGGGTGTGGGTCGATTGATAAGATACTTCTTGACGATCCAAATCTGCCGAGTATTTGTACTTGGGGAAGAAGATCGAGGGGACTTTGGATGCTGACTCTGCTTCTGTTGAAACTTTGTCCTGTTCTCGTCTGCAGGGTTGCCAATAGCCTGTGGTTTCTGTCCTTTTGGCACCCATTTTGTTTCGTGCCTGTTCTGTGATGTTGATACTGCTGCTTTCTTTGCCTTGTCTGGTGGTGTCGTCGGTCTGGGTTCCTCTGTTGTGGTTGACTCGTTCGTGGTTGGGTTTGAGAGGTCCATTGGACGCTCTGCTTTGGAAAAGAAGGGAGATCCAACACTTGCGTGACCTGCCCATTAGGAAGTGATTCGTTATTTATCTTTAATCTAGGCCAGTCCGCAGCAAGTTTGGAAGGATGAGCACCGCAAGGTGTTGTGCTCATTTGGCCGCTGATGCAACCCACCTGACCGCTGATTGTGTCCATCTGCCCTAGCGGTTGGGTAGCTTCCCCTTCTAGTTTGCAGGAAGCCCCAGGGCAGATCTCCTGTCGTCCTTCTGATTGACAATTGTCCATAGCCAAGCCCGAGTGGGTTGGTGTAGACGTAACGTGACTGATCTGACCCAAGATCTCCCGGTCTTCCGTCGCATGCATTTCATAGGGTCTAGGGTTACAAACCTCAGTTGGAATGCCGTTAGGGAAGTCAAGCGGTATCACTCGCTTCTGTTCTAAGGTTCCAATCTGTAAGGAGCCTTGTCTAAGATTTAGGTCCACTGAGTGATCGTATAGCCAATCTTGGCCAAGGATTAGGGGTTCTATCAGGTCGTCATCATGGCACACTAGTAGCTTCGCTGTCATGGTCACTTCCTTAATGAGGATAGGAAGTTCCACCTCACCCATGCAAGGGGTTTCCATGCCTCCTAGCCCTATGAGGTATGCCTCAATTGGCCGCATTTCTATTCCTGAATCCTTATAGTGGGACCATCTAATCGCACTAGTCGCAGCACCTGAGTCAATTAAAGCCCTGAGCTCTTGGCAAGGGTTGTCGTGCTCTAGCCTGACTGTAATGAATGGTCTCCTGTCCACTATACTAGGCGGAGTGGTTGACTTTACTTGACACATGGCCATCGGATATCTGGGTGTAGTTTCCAGATGGTTATAATGTTCTCTCCCTAGTCCTTGTCTTCTTAACTTCATGCGTTTAATGCGTTCTATTGCTTCTGCCTGAGCTTCCGCTCGTATTCTATTTTCTTCCTCCTTACGCTTCTTTGCCAACGTGAGTCATCTAAGCATATCCTCAGTAAGAGGTTCCTGATATAGCTTGACTCTACAACCACTAATATAATTAGGCATTACGTCTCCTTCTAAGGTGGCTAACTGTACTGCTCCACTTGTCGAGAGTCTGTTAATGATCATAGGTCCATAACCTCGCTTTTCTAACTTACGTGTGTGTTGCTTTAGCATATATACTAGAACTAAATCTCCTTCTTTCAGGCCTTTATCTTTCACATGTGCATCAAAATATGCTTTATGTCGCTTCTTCGCTGCATATATTCATGCTGCTGCCTTTAGCCTGGTTTCTCCTAATCGTTCCAAGTCCATTATTCTTGTTGATAATTCATGGCCGGTCCACTGATGTTCTTGTGCAACCTTAAGGGTCGGTATCAAGAAGTCCAAAGGAAGCACAGCATTCTGACCAAAAGCCATCTGAAAGGGAGTTGCATTGAGTACAGTCTTGTAGGCCACTCGATATGCCCAAACAGCGTGGTGTAACTGTTTGTCCCAATCTGAACGTTTGTTGTTCATGAGTTTCGTCAGTACGTTACAAAGGATCTTATTAGTGCTTTCAGCCTGACCATTGGCCTGAGGATGATATGGTGCAGATTTCTTGTGAATCACCATAAAATCCTATAACAAATATTCAATGACTTGGTTTAGAAAGTGAGTGCCTCGATCGCTCACTAACTCTATAGGCAGTCCATATCTTGTAAAGACATTCTCAAATAAGAATTTTGCAGTTGTGTGTGCATCATTCTTTTTCGTGGCTTTTGCCTCTACCCATTTCGTAAGATAATCTGTGGCAACAATAATGTATTCAGCATGTGTACCTTTTGCAGGGGGGTTAATGGGTCCTACAAAGTCTATACCCCACTTAGAAAATGCACGTCCGCCCATCATGGGTTTCAATGGCATTTCATCTCTGCGAGTAGGAAACTGAGTTCTTTGGCACACATCACATCTCTTTACATAGGTATGAGCATCCATGTGAAGAGTGGGCCACCATAATCCTGCAAAGAGGATGGCTTTGATTATCCTATCGGGTCCAAAATGACCTCCTGCAACACCTTGGTGTGCAGTCTCTAGTATGCTCAGATAATCGCTCTCATGAACACATTGTCTTAGATATCCATCTAGTCCTCTTTTGTATAGGTTATCGCCAATAAGTGAATAATCTTGAGCTTCCTTCTCTAGACTGCGTTGTCGTGCTAAAGTCATTCCTTGAGGGAATGTCTTCGTCCTCAAGTATGTCACTAATTGTTCACTCCAGTCTGGTGCGAGAGACACGTGATATAATGTAGCATGCTCTACTGGTGGTCTTTCACAACAAACATTGCATTCCTGTAGACATCTGCTTCCATCATAGGCCAATATACTCCTAATCTATGCAGAGTCTGTAATGTTCGATGTTTTGAATGATGTTGCTTTAATGCACCTATGTGTGCTAATTGCAACCAATTCGCATGTTCTGATTCATCTACACAACAAGCAAGAATCTTTTGATTATCCTATTTATATATGCTTCCTGCCATTATTTGGTATCTCTGAGACTTGGTAATCTCTCCCTCTTTGATCTTTATCCTAGGATTCTTGGGTACATATGTTAGAATAGGGACTATAGGCTTAGCCCATTCTGGTGCTATCTCAAGGTTAAACAAATATGCGTCTGGTAACTCATCCACTACTCCTTGAGGAGCTTCTCCTGAGGTTAATCTTGAAAGGTGGTCAGCTCTAAGATGTGTCTTTCCTTTCCTGACTACGACTTCAAAATCATACTCCATGAGTAATAGAAACCAACGTATCAATCGTCCTGTGTTGCATGGTTTGTTGACTAGGTACAATAGGGCTTGATGATCTGTAAAGAACTTGAACTTATTGGCCAACAAGTAATGCCTAAACTTCTTTACTGCGTAGATCATCCCTAATCCTTCTCGTTCCGTCGTGGTGTAATTTCTTTCTGCTGCGTTCAATTGTCTGCTCGCATAAGCTATGGGGAGATCTATGTTACCTTCATTCGTGGGTTGTGCTAACATGCATCCTATGGCATAATTGGATGCATCCACATGTACATGGAATGGCTTACTCCAATCTGGTGTAGTCAATATAGGTGCTGAGCACAAGCGTCGTTTGAGTTCATTGAATGAATTTTCACATTCATCTGTCCATTCAAAGTTGGTTAAAAGAGAGTACAAAGGCTTGGCTATGATTGCATACATGTGTATGAATCTCCTATAATAACCACAATCGCCCATAAATGCTTGTACCTCTTTGATATTCGTCGGCCTAGGTAGATCTGCAATTACCTTCACTTTTTCCTCATCCGTAGAGATTCCATTTTTTGACACAATGTGTCCTAGAATTTTGCCTTGTCTGACCATGAAAACGCATTTTTTTGGGTTCAAACAAACCTGATATTCTCAACATTTGTCAAATATTTGTCTTAACTCTGGGATATGCGTCTGCCTGATATTAGAATGAGCACATATGTCATCGACATAAACTTCCAAACTCTTGCGTAAGAATTCCTTAAAAACATGACACATGAGTCGTTGGAAAGTGGCGGGTGCATTTGTTAAGCCGAATGGCATCACACGAAATGCAAATATGCCCCATTCAGTGGCAAAAGCCGTCTTGTATTGGTCCTCTGGAGCAATGGCTACTTGATTATAACCTGAGAATCCATCAAGAAAGCTGTAAACTTCCTTGCCCACAACTCTTTCCAATAGATGTTCTGTGATAGGAAGAGGATAATTGTCTCTAATCGTGGCGGCATTAACTTTTTTAAGGTTAATACACACACGCAATTTTCCATTCTTCTTGGGCACTACCACAATGGGAGATACCCATTCGATATGCTCAATTTCGTAAATGAATCCTGCTTCTATCAAGCGATTTATCTCCTCTTTAATTTTCGCAGCGTAGTTATCATTGTACGTGTAAGGTTTCTGTTTCGTCGGTTTTGCATCTGGAGTCATAGGGATTCTATGAGAACATATATCTGGGTCTACTCCTTTCAGATCTTTGTAACTCCACGCGAACACATCTCTATATTCGCGCAATAGGGCAACTAGCTCTTCTTCTTCTTCCTTCGTCAAATCATGCCCTATGTATGTACATTTTTCTTCTTCTCCTTCTATAGCAACTATTATTTTCTTGGTTTTCTCTCGGTTATCATATACTTGTCCATCATTCGCCTTTCTATTAGGCATTCGTACCATGATTCTTCTATCGTCGATTTCATATTTTTTGAAATTCTCGGGTACTTCAAACAAAGATTCTTCTTTTTCTGACATGGTTTCTTTCTTCTTTCTTTTCTTGCCTTCATTTTTAGTAGTCATTTCTGTGGCTAACCTCACCTCATTCATAATTTCTTCCTGTTTCCGAGGGTGAATTTCTACTTCGTGAAAATATTCTTCCTCTGATGCAAATGGAGAGTCCATGATAATTGATTCTAAATCGAAATCACTTGCATCTTCAAATGCATCAGTGTTAGGGTCACATTCCTCTAAAATTGCCTCGCACATGATTGGTTCTATCGTGAAAACTGAAATGTCATAGCCATCCTCGTCACAGTGGGGTGTCCATTGTTCTTCATTGATGGCTACATCCATGGTTGCTAGGATTTCTGCCCACCCATGGTGTTCAAACTCTTCGTCAGGGAATACTACAGGCACGTAAGTTGGATCCTGAAGGGTTCGTGGATGTTGTTCTGCACCTAAGGTCCTGGCTTCTAACCTTTCTTCCTCTTGTTTTGCTACTTTACACATCCATAAATGAGTATCCTCATGCAACCAAGAAGGATCTGATTCTAATGAGTGCACGGATTCTGTTTCTACTGGTGTCTTATGGATGGTATTCCATTGTATTGGGGGTACATCTCTATGTGAATAGTCTTTAAGGTTGACTTTGGTAGTCACTCCTAAATGTTGCAAGTACAAAGAATTGGTTCTCCAATCTTGTACAATTTGCAACTGACGCATGAATGGTCGTCCCAATATCATCTCATAAGCATGATTTTTTGCAAAGTCACAAATGGCGAAAGTATGCTTAAATTCTACACCACAAGTGGTGAGAGATATGCCTTCTAGTAAGCCTAATGGTTTTTCTATGTGTCCATCAACCATTGGTAGCTTCATCCTAGTGGGTCTTAATGCTGGCTTACCCCAACGTTTCCATAAAGCGGTGGTAGCTATGGCTACTCCGGCTCCTGAATCTAAGATGGCTTTCGTGGTGTAGCCCTGATGGGTTATTGGAAGATAAGTGTTACTTTCCTCTCCTTCACTTACATCTCCAATCTTTTCTACGGGTATCTCTAGTACCTTATTTTGTGATCCTATTTGTGAGGGAGTAGTAGCAAGCCCGGGGAATTGATTTGCTACATGTTTCCACAATTCTGGTTTTACCTTTAACAACTCCTCTAGAGTGAGATTACACTGTACTTTAGTGTTCTTGATCACTTCCGTGTTTCTAGGGATTACTGATTCTTCATTCCTCACTATTATCGTGGGTGCTCTCATATTAATAGACTTTGCTTCCCAAGGTCCTGTGAACTGAGGTAATTCTTGTAAAGAATTAGATTCAAATCCTGTGTGTTCACTCAGTTGTTCTTCCTCTACATCATCGTAAATAGAGGGAATATCTTGGGGAAATTGTTCCTGCAAGTCATCTATTTCTTGAATAGGAGGATGGGTTCCTTGTTCTTTTCTCCATTTCTCTTCTTGGATTTCTCTCAAAAATTCATGTGAGTACCTATGTATGGAAGACAAATTGTCTCGACTTTCTGTATTGGGTACTTGAAACTGGGATGGTGCATTCCTTTCCTGTGTCTCTGAGACAATAGGGTTCCTATGCTGATCCTTTTTCTCTTTGCTTTCAATCAAATATTCTAGCCTCTCCATTAGTCCTTGAAAATGTAATTCCGGTTTTGCCATGTTATTCCAATTAAGATATCTAGAGGCTTCGAACAAAGCTTGTGCTAGTTCTACCATCTTCATGCAAAGTTTAGTTCTCTCAATTTCTAGATCAGCTCGAGGGTAGTTTTTACTCATTTCAGCTACTTGAGGTCCCTCTTTTAATCTAGCCTAATATGCACGAAACATCATGTCTAGATTTTCTGGTATGGGTTCCGCTAAAACTGATCCTGATTTTTGAGTTGGATTCTCTTGATTCAATTCTTGAGAAGTCAATTCTAGGATTTTGGCTCTAGACTCTTTTAAACTTCCTTCCAACTCAGTTATCTTTTTACTCCATTTTCTCTTTATCCTTTCTCTAGAATCTTTCCAAGATTTCGTCTTTTTACTGCTAGATTCTGCAACTTCACTAGTGCCAGCTAATTTTTCTTGATTAAGCTGTTGGTTCTGTAAGAGCGCCTGGGCTCTTGTTATAGCTTGGATAGGCACGTATGTAGGGTTGGATCCATCTGCGTTATTTACAATACCTATCACGTTGATCGGTGTCACATTCGAAGCATTAACAGGGTTCTTAGGGCAATCTTTGATTATGTGCTCTTTGCCACAATCGGCACAAAAGCCTTGTATGTTATAGTACTGTGATTGCCCTGCTATTGAAGGATGTGGACAATCCTTTATGAAGTGATCTCCTTGGCACCTAAAGCATGGTCCTCTAGGGCCCTGTGGTCTTTGTTGTCTCAATTGGGGCCGTGGATTTGGGTTGGTGTACATCACATGAGCGTAGTCGGGCTCCCAACTAGGTTCCACTGGTGGACTATCATAATGATATGTCTCCACGTGTTCTGGTGACTCCGTGTAATAAGCGGGTGGACTATCTACATGCGTAGAGTCAAAACTGTTTGAGTTCGGGTCATTCTCTGTGATCAAAGGTGAAGAAGGCACTAAAGCCCTACTTAGGTTCTCTTCTGCAGCAGCGTATTTGACTGAGATGACATTCGCTGGTGGGGGTGGCTGCTGAGCTAAGACAGGTTGAGGTCTCTGTTGAGCCTGGTATGGGTAGTTCTGAGGAGGCCTATAGTAATAAGGTTGAGCATTGTATTGGCCTTGATACCTACCTGGCTGCGGGTATGCTTGCGGGTAGTTCTGTCTCACGGTCTGTTTGTTGTATGGGCAGTCCTGAGTCGTATGATTCGTGTATCTTCTCTCAATTGTACAATATTGGCCACTAGGGTTGGCAGGTTGTGGTGCATTGGGGCACACATTTGCCATATGGTCACCACCACAGGTGTAACAACGCTTGTTCATTAGCACCCTAGGTTAACTAGAAACTCCTAGTTTCTGAGCCACTTTTTCTGCTAGGTCTTCTATTGAGCTAGACAATTTTGTGGATGCTAGAGATGAACAGCCTGAGTCCTTATAGACCTTTGAGAGTTCCAACTCGTCTCCTAAGTTGTCCTCAATGTCTATACAAATTCTTACACATTGCTCTAGCGTTCTGGGTTCTTTTAGGTACACGTAAGAGCGTAGTTTAGAGCTCAACAAGCCATCTAGAAACAATGACACTTGCTTGGCCTGTGAGGGTAGCTCTTGCATTGGACATCGTTCAACATATTGTCTAAACCTACGTCCTGCCAGTCTTACTGTTTCTTGAGGGGTTTGTTTAAAGCTATGAATCAACGAAGACATGTCATGTCTAATCCCACTTTTAGAGAATTAGTGATGAAGGACTCTAAAAAGTGATGGATGTCTCTAAATTGCCTTTGTTGCAAAGGTTGGAACCAAGTTAAAGCTGTATTCTTTAACGTTAGTCCAAATGCGTTGTATTGCGTGAACATGTCTTCAACTTGTTCTGCTCTTAGTACTTGCTTGAATTCTGCGACATGGTCATAGGGATCTCCTGTCCCATCAAAATAATTCTTCATTGATTTTACTAATTGAGTGGGTCTTAACATTCTTGCATGTTCACGTGGTCTAGGTAGAGGAAAATCATCTCTACCACCTGGTATTCCATGATCTCTTTGTCTATCCGCTCTATTAGTGTCTGTGGTTGTTCTATCTCTCCCTACGGGATGAGTGAAGCTTACTTCGGGTCTTTCTTTATTTTTCTCTCTTTGATTTCCATGGGCTGATGATGTTCCTGCCCCTTGTTGACTTGTATTCATGTTCGTTCTAGATGGAGGGAATACCAATTCACCTCTCCATGTGTATGTGTTTTTAGCGTGGTCAGGCACCACAAAGACTCTTTCTGAAGTCTCATCCAAGTATACAACCTTTCCAGGTGTATCCGGGTCCTTGAACTCGTATATCGTGATGATACCTACCTCACTAAGTAGTTTTGTCTTGTATCTCCAAAAGGCTTCATCAGTTTCTTTATTTACAAACAACTCTATGCTTCTGTTGTCTTGAGGGATCCATTCCGGGATTAGTACTCGTGTCAGTACAGATTTTCCTCTAGGTGTTCTAGGCTCTTCTAATGGTTCTTTTCCTTGAGATTTAGCTTCCGTCTCTAATTGAATTACGCCAAACTCATTCGTATTGTTTGGCTGCGTACTTAATATGTACATTGTTCCTTCCTTGTCTATGTATGCGTCTCTCTCAAATTTCACCACTGGATGTTCCAATCCAATGGGTTGATCGGGGTTGTGCATTTGCACCACTTGCCTTCGCAAACCATCCTCATAGATGCGAACACCTAATCGGTTGGTTCGGAGAAACTCTAGTTGAGTCCTATAGGGTCCTTCTGGTTTTTCTAAATAGGCTACATTCGACCCTTCTTCTGGTCTTTCTGCGCTAAATGCCATTTCTGAATCACTCGTGTCTGAGTTCTCGTAGGGGTAACTAGTGTTCAATTGTTGAGCCCACGATCATGCAGTAGTTCTTACACTTGCCTCTGATGATCTAAGGCTTCGTCGGTCTGACTTACCTATATGTTTGCCCGATCTAAGGTTCATTAATTTTGTTCCTTGCACACTCAGTACACGCTCAGATCGTCAATGATTCTTTGTTATTACTTTCTTGATTCTTTTTATATTTCTTTAGATTCTTGTCTTAGTGTATGCGTCAGGAATTCGACTTTCTGTGCTACTTTGAGTTCTCGTTCCGTCAGACTTATGTTCTTTCCTTTAGGTTTTCGTGTCACACACCTTTATCTTTGGTCTTGGACTTGATAAATTTAATTCTCTTGAACTTGAGGCGTTCCTATCGTCTTTAATCCACAATACTACCGTTTATCCTAAGCTAAGAATTGACTGAGGGGGTTGAGTAATCTTCCAACCTCAAGTCAGCTTTTCTGGTTGCTGTTAGCAGCGGACAAGGAACTGAAGGACTAACGAGGCATGGCAGTCAGAGAAGAGAGTCAGAAGGGAGAGAAGGCACAAGTAGACAAGGGAGTCAACGAAGATCTGGCAAATAGGCCAATAATTTTCCTCATGAAGAAGCACGTATGAGCATTCACGCAGATCTAGCACTAAGGCAACCTTTAATTTTTCAAAACCTCTACACCAATTAAAAGTGATACTCATCACTAAACACCATTGTAAATACCATTTCATCTTTTTGTAGCTCCATTTTGTGCAAGCCAAGGAGTCCTTGAGCTTGAGGAGCTTTAGAAGTATCTACCTGCCAATTTTCGTAATTTTTAGATCTCGTTTGAGCCCTCAAATAAGCCCTGGAACCTAATTTTTAACTAGGCCGGACACTAGGTCTGAACAGGGCCAAAGCTAGTCAAAAACTATAAAAGGAGCTAGAGAGCTCATTTTTGAGGTTAGATTGTAATAGAAACAAACTTGTAAGAACTTCTTGAAAAGTGATCTAAGAACTCCATTGATTCTCACTCTTTGTCTTGCCGTGTCTGCGCGTGTGTGTGTATGTGTGTGCATGTTTGTATGCTTCTCACTCACGCACTTGTGCCGCCACTTGCTCGAGGTCTTCATACCATCCTCACGTCTTCCCGGATTGACATTAAAGGAGGTGCTACTCATCACTGAGCTACACCAAATTTTGGCGCCGTTGCCGGGGATCGAGCTTTGAGGACGAGCGTGTGATGGTAAGACGTAGAGTTGACGCGTTGGAGTTGTAGGTATTTTCTTCACTCTCATCGAGTTTCTTTTACCTTCTTCACCATCTTCATCACCATCATCATCATCACCATCTCCCACCTCCATCTCCTTCATCGCGAAAATTTTCAGTTTTTGATAATATCACCATCTCCACCTCATTTTCCTCATTTCACTTGTGAGAGAGAGAGCAAGAGAGCTGTTTGTGTGTGCGGATTTTGCATGTTTCTTGAGTTTCATTGCAGGTTCTTGCTGTATCATCATCCTCAGCACTCGGCGCAGGTACGAAAAACTCAGAAACTGTCTCGCGGTCGCAGGCTTCTGTCGATCGCGACTGACAGAAATTTTTGGTTTTTTACAAAATTGAGTGCACCGCTAGAACAAGCACAAGGAGCACATCCTAAAGCATTAAAAACAGTAGAAAAATTTCGAGGTTTTCTGTCAATCGCGACCGACAGCCTCTGTCAATTGCGACCGACAGACCCTGTCAATCGCGACCGACAGACCCTGTCAATCGCGATCGACAGACCTCCACGATCGACAAATTGCCACGTAGGACCCTATCAATCGCGATTGATACCGTCGATCGCGATCGACAGCCACGACCGACACCTCTGTCAGTCGCGATTGACACCGTCGATCGCGACCGACTGAAATTCAACGACTGATTGACTTTTACGCGTAGCCACGTGTCCATCGCGACTGATAGGCCCCCGATTGACTGAAATTTCGGCGAAAAATCCAGAAAACGTGTCGATCGCGATTGATACCGTCGATCGCGATTGACAGCCACGATCGACTCTGTCGATCGCGATTGACACTGTCGATCGCGACTGACAGCCCCGATGGACACCTCTGTCAATCGCGATTGACAGACCTGTCGATCGCGATTGACATGCTTTTCGGCCAAAAAAATTAGGGTTTGTTTTTGTTCAAAATTGGGGATAATTTTGGGGCAAAATAGTCAATCCATTAGCATTATTGAGGTTCCTACACTTGTGTTTTGGGAGAAAATCCTAGGATCTGTCAGCCAGATTGAATCCTGTCTTACCCCCCTAAACCCTGAACAGTCATAACTTCTTCATACAAAATCAATTCTTTGAGCTCTAGGGCTTGTTGATTTTCAGAAAGGGAATTTTGAAGTTGACCATACCCAGGGGGATCAAAGTCAGGGGTCTTTAGAATTGTTTTCTTGAAAATCACTATGCAAGTTTGTGTTTGTGCTACAGGAATGAAAATCATTGGTTCTGTCTTTGAAATTTAAATCTTTAAGCTAACTTTGGAACTTTTATAGATCCTTTGAGAGCATCGAAAGGCGTTCTAAGCAAGTGTAAGTGCAAGCTTGGGAACACGCTTCCTGGGCACTCAAGGGCAACCAAGCAGGAAACAAAAGGTTGGAAACTTTTGACCCCCTCTGTCAATTCATAGTTTAGGCTAAGAACGACGAGAGGTAGGAGTAAGTCAGGGCGACGATAGGCAGGTGTCAAGTTGAAGACTACCTAAAAACTCAAGTTCAAGCTAAAAACCTAATCTCTGTACTATCGATAACATAAAGAAAAGAACCTAACGTGGAGCGATCAACCTGAAAGCACGAAGAACATTCAAGTATTCCTGACGACATAATATCAGACAAGACCTTAAACACGAGAAATAACTAAAAAGAACCAAGCGACGAATATAAAGTAACCAGCAACGAGGTTGTACTCTGGGCAAAGAATTGGGCTACTTAAATAGGCATATGAACCTTAGATCAGGACGACATCTAGTAAGGGAGAGACAAAGCCTTAGGTCTTCAGAGGCTAGTGTTAACCACACTGCTAGGTCTTGGCCCCAGCAGTTGAGCCACCACTCGTACTACCCTAGCTCTGAGACCAGTGAGTCAGAGATGTCTCAAGGCATGGACAAACCTACGGGAAGTTCAAGAGTGCCTTACTTGTACAGGGTAGAAGGCCCTTACAAAACACAGTTGGAATACCTTAGGACCAATCGATTAGGTGCTAGCATCTATGAGGACGGCCTAGGAAGATCTGTGGTACAGATTAAGAATCCTGATCAATCCATAGGACTAGAGCACCTAGCAGTCAAGTTTGAAAATGGTGCATACCTGGACAAAGAAGGAACCATATACGTAGTCACCAGTCACCCAGACAGGACAGATGAATTTGGGAATGTAATCTCAGAAGCGGACTTAGGTGACTTGGAACAAGGAAACATGGGAGTAGAACCTAGAACACCCCGAGGCAAATCTGTTCTCACTAGGATTATTGGGTTCCCCAAGACAACAAGTGCATAGATTTGCTTCTCAATCGAGAAACTGACGAAGCCTTTTGGAGGTATAAACCTGATCAACCAACTGATATAAGAACAATCATGATCTATGAGTTTAAGGATCCTGATAGCCCAGGCAGAGTGACCTACTTAGATCACACTTCGGAGAGGATCTTTGTGGTGACACAAAATGATAGGCATGCTTACACTTGGAAAGGTGAATTTGTTTTCCCCCAACCAAGATTGAATGTATCCTATGGTCACCTTGGTGCTGGAACATCCCAAGCTCATGGAATGCAAAGAGATAGAAGTAGAGATAGACCAGAAGTAAGCTTTGCCAACCCAGTGGGCAGAGAAAGAACGAGGACGGAGACGAATAGAGTAGAACCTGAGATACTGAGAGCTCACAGGAATCAAAGAAATGTGGATGAGTTCCCTCTACCATGACCTAGAGAGCACACAAGAACTTTGAGACCGACTCAGCTAGTTAAGTCCATGAAGAACTACTTCGATGGCACTGGAGATCCATACGATCACGTGGCTAAGTTTAGGCAAGTCTTGAGAGCTGAACAAGTGGAGGATCTATTCACGCAGTACAATGCCTTTGGTCTGACCCTTAGGAACACTGCCCTGACATGGTTTCAGCCACTAAATGAGAGGCAATTCAGGAGCATAGACCAACTCCTAGAGGCTTTCATTATTGAATTCTCTAAGAGTGGCATAAGGCACAATACCTCCTCATTGATTCACAGCTTCAAACAGACTCCCCAAGAGACTGTAAGATTGGCAGGAAGAAGATTTAGACAATATCTTGAAAGGTGCCCTGTTTCGGAGCTACCCACACCTGCCAAACAAGTAGCCTTATTCCTTGATGGATTGCTGAGTACGAAATTGAGATCCTATGTGTATCTGAAGGACCCTAGGACTATAGAAGAGTGTGTACGCATGTGCATTGACATTGAAGATAACCTAGGGGAAGAACTAGAGCTTTCCAAAATCTACAAAGATTCAGATAGTGCATCTAGTCACTCTTCCACACAATCCACATCAATTGAGGAACTCGCAGAGAAAGTGGCCCAAAAACTAGGCGTCTCTAGCAAACAAATTCCGAGGTTTACCCCAGCGAAGAGGTGCTATACATGCGGTGGTGACCATATGGCAAACGTGTGTCCCATTATGGCTCAACCCCAGATCAATCCAAATAGCCAATATTGCACCATACAACGAAGATACACAAATCACACCGCTCAAGATTGCCCCTACAATAAGCAAACAGTTAGGCAAACTTACCCCCAACCCTATCCACCACAGGGAAGATACCAGAACCAGTACCCTCCACAACCATATAGCAGGCCACAGCAACCTTATCAACAACCATATCAAGCTCAACAAAGGCCTCAACCTGTGTTAGCACAACAACCCCCTGCCCCAGCCAATGTGATTCCGGTAAAGTATACTGTTGCAGAAGAGAACCTGAATAGAGCTATAGTCCCTGTAACACCCTTGATTTCTGAAAGTGACCCGAGTGACCATAGCTTTGATTCTACACATGTTGATAGTCCCCAGGCCTACTACATGCAGTCTCCTGAACATGGTGAGTCCTACTATAGTGAAGAGCCAAATGAACCTAGTTGGGAGTCAGATTACACAAACATCATGTATGCAAACCCCAACCCTAGACCCCAACCTAGGCAGGTACGACCACCATTTCCTAGAGGACCATGCTACAGATGTCAGGGAGATCACTTCATTCGTGATTGCCCCATGCCTGCACCTACACAACCCCAATCAGTGACAATCCAGGGCTATTGCCAAGAGTGTGGAAAGGAGCATCTCTTACGAGATTGCCCTAAGAATCCTAATAATATGCCAAAAATCACTCCCATTAATGTGATTGGGTTGGTTGTAAATTCCTCAGGAAGTGTCACTTCCACTGCACCAGTACAGGTAGTCACTAGAGCTCAAGCATTGTAGCAGAATCAAGGGGTAAACCAGGATAAGAGCCCAGAGGTTAGTGAAACCGAGAGCATAACAAAGAAAAGGACTAGAGCGTGGAAAGATAGTCGAGAAAGAATGAAAAGACAATGGGCTAAAAAGATGAGTGAACTTGAGGAAAGCATAAGAGAAACCAAAGCCAGGATAACTGAACTCACAACTCAAACTCCCTCTCACACTACTCCACCACCACCATTCCCATCTCCATCCGACCCACCACCTTCCAACCCGCCTCATACGACTCCACCACCCCCCAAAGTAGGATCAGTCCTAGCAGATCCCACTCCCGAGGACCTAAACATGATGCTTAAAGCATATCAGGCCAAAATCCAAGAAGGGCCAACCATAACCGATCATGAAAAATGCTACCCTAGAGCCGAGCTAGAGCTTGAACGAACTAAAATTTGTGCTAAGATGGTGGAATTGGCTCAAGCCATGTTCGAAGCTAGCCGCCGCTTTAACATCTCTAGCTCAGCTAAGACGTAGTTACACTTTGATGGACTGCTAGAAAGAATAGAGAGGCTAATTGCACAATCAGAAAAGGAACCTGCCCCTCAAAGAAAGGAAAGGGCAAGGGAACGAATAAGCCAGCCTCTTCAGGAAGCCCATGTGCCTCCTTAAGAAGCTTATCTTTCCCCCCAAAAGGCAGATGAGCCTCCCTCGAAAGCTTACGTACCTCCACAGGTTGCCTACATTCCTTCTCAGGGAGCATATGAGCCTGTTCGGAAAAGTAATAGAATAAGTAATCCTCCCCAAGAAGCTTGTGCTCCAGCCATCTATGAGAACGAGGAGAGAGCCAACGATAGAATAAGCCCTCCTTCCCAGGTTGCTTATGTGCCTAATTCTACAGAGCCAGACACTTCTTCTTCTATGAATCGGTTTGCACCAGACTTCCTACGAGAGATTCAAGAAGACAAATGGGATAACGAAAGTGAAGTCGCCCCTCCCTTTGAACTTGTGGATGATGCACACGACCAATTCCCACAAGACATCCCATCTATTTACGAGGAACATGAGAGTACTCAGTCTCACGAGAGATTGGACTTTGAGTCTAATTCCATACAAGAGCTACCCCACTTCACACAGGCCCATGGGAAGCAAAGTCCACGTGTATGAGAGCACCCACAGTCATGGTAAGGAACGACGACTCAGTCATACCTAGGAACACGGAGGTAGTAAAGAACACCAAGGTGCAGCGCGATCTCACTTTGGAAGAACTGCCTAAGGATAGACCAAAAGCGCGGAAATATGTAGCCAATCAAGTAACTGAAGTTGCAGAACCACGTTCCCGGGTAGGATCCCAGAAGACAGTGCCAGAAATACCATTGGACAAGATAGGAGAAATGTGTGAAGGGGAAGAAGGAAACACCTACCTGCCCATCACCTATCAAGGACATACCACCAAGGCAATTTTAGACTCAGGTGCAGGAGTTGCTATCGCTACCACCTCCCTATGGAAGCGTTGGGGCAAGCCAGCACTCAGGCCAACGAGAATGAAATTGCAGATGGCCGATGGTCACATAGAGAGACCCCTAGGATTGCTAGAAGGAATAACTCTCACCACTTGTGGTGTCGAGTTTGAGCATACATTTGCTATATGTGACTTTAGCAAAAATCATGCCTATGAGATGATTTTGGGAAGACCATTCATGCAACAGTTGCAAGTGGTACAGGATTGGGGAACTAATTCCTTGTACCTGCAACACTTAGGTGTTACGACCAAAGTCAATCTCAAGGATTATTCTCATAGAGATGTCCCTCCTATCCAATGGAATCCCATCCATAGAACCAAAGAAGATACAGAATCGGTGCATTCCATAGGGTCTGGATCCTCATGGATGCATGAAGACACTCACTTATGGATGTGCAAAGTAGCAGTAGAGGAAGAGAAGAGAGAAAAGGCCAGAGAAATAGGTGCAAACGAAACTCATAGACCCATTCAAGACCCAGCCTATGCACCTGTAGTCTTTCCTGATGAGGAATTCGAACCCCATGGCTGGGCAGAAATTTTAGCAACCATGGACGTAGCCATCAATGAAGAACAATGGACACCCCACTGTGATGAAGATGGCTATGACATTTCAGTCTTCTCCATAGAGCCAATCATGGGAGAAGCAGTTCTAGAAGAATGCGAACCTAGTCCTGATGCGTTTGAGGATGCAAGTGACTCCGATCTCGAGTCAATCATTATGGACCCACCATTTGCATCAGATGAAGAATACTTCCATGAAGTAGAATTTCAACCCCAGAGGCATGGAGAGCCTACAAGCAATGTAAGATTAGCAACACATGTGACCCCGAAGGAAGAAGGAAAGAAACGAAAGAAGAGAGAAGCCTCACCAGAAGAGGAAGAATCTTTGTTTGAGGTCCCGAAAAATTTTAAGAAGTATGAGATAGATGACAGGAGAGTCATGATAAGAATGCCTAAACGAGAGGCACAATCAGGAGAGGCCTATGATAACAAAGAAACCACCAAGAAAATAGTTGTGGCCCTAGAAGAAGGAGAGGAGAGATGCACGTACATAGGCCATGACCTGACAGAAGAAGAAGAGCACGAATTGATTGCCTTGCTAAGAGAATACAGAGATGTATTCGCTTGGAGTTACAAGGATTTGAAGGGTGTTGACCCGGACATATGCTCACACACCATCCCCATGACTTCAGTTGCCAAACCCTCGAAGCAAAAGCCCTATACTTATAACGATAATTACGCAGCTAAGATCAAAGAAGAGATAGATAGACTGGTCGAAGCTGGATTTATCTATGAAATTGAGCACACTGAATGGGTATCCCCCATCGTAGTGGTGCCCAAGAAGAACGGCAAGCTGCGTGTGTGTATTAACTTGAAAAAGGTTAATGCAGCCATGATTCGAGATAACTATCCGCTTCCCATCACAGAACATCTCTTAGAAAGAGTGGCCGGCAAGGAAGTGTACAGTTTCCTTGATGGATTTTCGGGTTACAATCAAGTAGCCATAGCTCCAGAGGATCAGCATAAGACAGCCTTTGCCACAGAATGGGGCATTTTTGCTTTTAGAGTAATGCCATTTGGGCTTACCAATGCACCAGCTACCTTCCAAAGGCTGATGTGCCATGTGTTTAAGGAGTTCCTGAGGAAGAGTTTAGAAGTCTATGTTGATGATCTTTGTGCTCATTCCACCATTAGACAAACTCATATCCCTGAGCTCAGACAAATCTTTGACAAATGTAGAGAATATCAAGTCTGCCTGAACCCAGAAAAGTGTGTTTTTATGGTCAGGCAAGGCAAGATTCTAGGACACATAGTGTCAAAGAATGGCATATCCACTGATGAAGAGAAAGTGAGAGCCATAGCAGAGCTACCTAGGCCAAAAAATGTCAAGGAAGTACAAGCTTTCATGGGGCATTGTGGTTATTACCGACGATTTATACACATGTATGCTGTCATTGCAAAGCCCATGTACGGACTTCTGACTAACTTTGAGTGGACGGATGAATGTGAGAATTCCTTCCAGGAGCTTAAACGAAGATTGTGTTCAGCACCAATGTTGACCACACCAGATTGGAATAAGCCATTCCATGTTCATGTGGATGCATCCAATTATGCTATTGGATGTGTGCTTGCACAACCTACTGGTGAAGGTAATATGGATCTTCCAATTGCCTATGCCAGTAGACAATTGAATGCGGCTGAACGGAATTACACCACTATAGAGCGAGAAGGTTTAGGCATGGTATATGCAGTTAAGAAATTTAGACACTATTTGCTTGCAAATAAGTTTAAATTTTTTACTGATCATCAAGCATTGCTATACCTCATAAACAAGCCATGCAATACAGGAAGATTAGTGAGATGGTTTCTCTTGCTCATGGAATATGACTTTGAGGTAGTGGTAAGAAAAGGAAGGACTCATTTGAGAGCAGATCACCTTTCTAGGCTCACATCGGGAGAAGCCCCACAAGGAGTATCAGATGACCTTCCTGATGCTTACTTGTTTAATTTGGAAGTGGTGCCACAGTGGGCTAAGCCATTGGTACCAGTATTGACATACGGGCCTAACCATCCAATGGTAAACACACGGAATAGAGAGGTTGTAAAAGCCCAAAAGTACCACATCATGGCAGGAAGCATGTACAAGCACACAGATCAAGGGATCTTGGCTTGTTGCGTAGAAGAGGATGAGTACGCTAAATGGTTGCAATTAGCAAATGTAGGTGCGTTAGAGCAACACTACTCAAAGCAACGAACTTTACAGACCCTAAAGAGACTCGGAATACATTGGCCAACTATGGAAGCTGATGTCCAAAAGTTGTGCAAGGAATTCCCAATCTGTTGCACTAAACCACCAGTGGAACACGCCACTCTTTATCAAGTGTCCATTGTGCCAGATTGGAGTGAACCTCTAGTATCCTTCCTAAGGACAAACACATTCCCTCCAGACATGACTCTGGCGAGGAAAAGGAGTTTAGAACAAGAAGCCCTGGATTACTCACTCATTGGTGATAATCTATATAAGCGTGGTAAAGATGGTTACCTGAGGCTATGTGTCCATGAAAGTGAATATCTTAAGATCTTAGAAACTACTCACCAAGGTGTAGCAGGAGGACACTTTGGACCGGATCGGGTGATCAAGGCAATACTATTTGCGGGCTTCTTGTGGCCTACCCTTCACATGGATGCACATACCTATGTGAAACGGTGTGATGTCTATCAGAGGACTCAGTATCCTATACGCAAAGATGAGATGCCACTGAAACCTATGATGGGTGGATGTGCGTTCTCTAAGTGGGGAATAGACTTCATAGGTCCTATTAATCCCCCAGCTAAGGGTTCTCATGCGGAATACATCATTGTTGCAACAGATTATCTCACCAAGTGGGTAGAGGTAAAAGCTACGACAAAGAATGACGCTCAGACAACTGCTAAATTCTTGTTTGAGAATGTATTCACAAGATATGGGCTACCTATAGAGCTTGTAAGTGATAGAGGCACTCATTTCTTGAACGAAGTGATTGAAAAGCTACTCCAAGAATTCTTGGTAATACACAAGAAGTCTGCCCCCTATCACTGTCAAGCTAATGGACAAGCTGAGAGCACTAATAAGATCTTATGCAATGTACTGACAAAATTAGTGAACACTAAACGATCTGATTGGGACAAACAGCTACACCATGCTGTTTGGGCATACCGAGCTGCCTACAAAACGGTACTCCAAGCCACCCCCTTTCAGATGGTATTCGGCCAAAACGTTGTGCTACCCTTGGACTTCTTGATTCCTACATTGAGAGTAGCACAAGAGCACGAATGGACAGGTCATGAGCTCTCCTCTAGGATCTTTGACCTTGAACGATTAGGGGAAACAAGACTGAGAGCAGCTGCAAGAATATATGCAGCCAAGAAGAGGCAGAAGGCATACTTTGATGCCCATGTGAAGGATAAGGGTTTGAAAGCAGGAGATCTAGTTTTAGTCTACACACTGAAACAACATGCGAGGAAGCTAGAAAAGAGAGGCTACGGACCTATGATCATCAATAGGATCTCCACGAGTGGAGCAGTACAACTAGCCACGTTAGAGGGTGATGTTCTCCCAAACTATATTAGCGGTTGCAGAGTCAAGTTGTATCAGGAACCCCTCACGGAGGAAATGCTCAGCCGACTCAACACTGCTAAAAAACGCAAAGAGGAAGAGAAGCGAATTCGAGAAGAAGCTCAAGCAGAAGCTTTAAAACGCATCAGAAGGATGAAATTACGAAGGCAAGGTAGAGATCAGCCTAGAACAAATGACTGTGTAGATCAAGGATATCATATGGCAATGTGTGAAGTCGTAGGAACAAGCTCACATAGGATAATTGATCGACGTCCTTTCGTAACCTTAGATATAGGACAAGGAGAGAGTGCAAGGACCGTAAGAGCCTTGATTGACTCAGGTGCAGCCACTAGTGCCGTTAAATTGTCTTACTGTCAAGAGTTGCAGTTAACTGTCAATCCTGTGGAAGCATATCTCATAGGATTGGGAGGCGTGGAAACCCCTTGCATGGGCGAGGTGGAACTTCCCCTCTACATTCATGATGAGGCAATGACAGTTAAAGTACTAGTGTGTCAAGATGAGGACCTCACGGAACCCCTTGTCTTGGGTCAAGACTGGATCTATGACCAAGCAGTCAACTTAAACCTAAGAAGTGGACTTCTTCAGGTATGGGTCAATCATAGTCGAATCTCAGTAGAGTTAGATAATGGAGCACTCAAAGAACTAGGAAAGGCACAGACTCCTAGTCCTTCCAGGGGTACACATGAAGATGACCATGTTGTTCTTGTCCAAAACTATGTGTTGCAGAGGAATGATATTCTCAAAAAAGGAGTCAGGGATGAAACGGAACTCCCTTCTTTTCCAAAGGCCAAAAGGAGGCAGCAACCAAAGGTGGATCAAAGGCAGAAGAAGCAGAGTACTACCCATGCCGGAAATCAAAAGTACCTGCGCAGCAAAATATCTCAGCAAGTAAACCAAGTATGGGTGCGGAAAGGCGAACACCCGGTTGCACTCAAGCCAACCACACGGGCAAAGCCTCTTATTAGTAACCGACAACACGACACTAATAAGAAGTCTTTTAGAAGTACTTCTGCTAACATGAAGTCTATTTGGGTGCCCAAGAAGTCGATGAAGGCCAGCCCACAATCAAGACAAATTTGGGTGCCTAAGGCTTGTTTGCGGGCGCAAATGGCCATGCCAAGGCCACATCCTATACAGCGTGACCCATTCACTCGCACAGCCAGCCTCCACTCGTTTTCAACACTCACGAACACACTAAGGCCCATGAGCACGAACATAATCACTTGTAAATGGGTCCCTAAAAGGCCTCATTTTCAAGTTGATACACCCATAAAGCTCTCTAGAGTCTCTACGAAACCAAGAACAAGACCCACCCACTGCATTTGCCAGCCTAAGACATGTAACAAACCCCCGGACCCCAATTGTAAATCCATGATAACCTACTAACCACATCACTATCACACTACATCAGTCCACTTAACTCTTAGGTCTACCGAACGACTAACCGCACACACACTCGCACCGAGCACTTACTAACCCATTATTCGCTCCCGACCCTCATGTTAATGTTGTGATGGGAACAACAACGGTGCTCCCTTGTCCTGTACAATGTTAACACATGTTTGTATATTCTCACAGAGACAAGCAGCAAGAAGTAACATGGCAGATACGGTAGGAACTAGCTCCCAGGCAGGCACCAGCCCCCAAGTGGTGGACATCGAAAGCCTTCCGGTTGAGGAGGAATTAAAGGAAAGACCATCGGCATTACGGGCATTACATGCCATACCAATTCAGAATCCTCCACAGGGTCACACAATGCCGGTGGGCAAAACCTCACACTGGTTCAGTGAGGTTGCTGGACCTCTGGGTGAAGGCACATATATGTGGGAGTCCGAGGTAGAATTCAATGGACGTTGGGGCAGATACCATTTCTTTACCAGGGAGTTTGAAAAGCTACAGAATAATGAAGGACTGAAGTCGATATGGAAGAAGGCTGGGCTTTATGAATACTTCAAGTTCCAACTACCCAAGCCAGATTTTCTAAGGTGCTCATATTTAATTAGTACCCTCACTCCCAGCAAAGACAAGAAAGGATACAGCTCCTTTGTGCTCCCATCACTCACAAGGGGCAACGAGCTGAAGCGTTTCCGCTTGACTATCAACTTGGTAAGAGAAGCACTCGACATGAAAGGTATGCACATTCCAACCGAGAAAGAGACTATGGTTGCAGACAATATGAAGAACAGGAATCTGACAAAGTTGAAGGACATGGTTGCGATGACACCTACGATCGCCATTCACTTACGCATGGTCATGCAACATTTCGCATTCCCCGCGCAGGAAAGGTTCACAATGCCTCCCAAAAAGATCTGGTTTAGCCTCTACCTGGCGGATGCTTTTGATTTGACAATCAATATGCCTCACTGGATTATCGACCAGATTCATATGGCTCATCAGAGATGGTATAAGAAGCAAAAGTCGGTACTGTATGGATGCTGTGCGCTTACAAGAATTGTATACAGATGTCTCGCATATGATGTACCGGTGCAGAGGGCTCTCATTTGGTCCAGAGCACAGGAGTTTCAACGCAGATTGTCAGCTGTAGGGCCTCCCTCAAAGAAGATGAGAGGCGCTGTCCAGATGCCTTGTGCACAAGCTCGCGGTGCAACCCTAACGCCTGAAACAACCCCAAGACTTCCCTGACGAGTACAACCATTTACTATCAGGTTACCCAGGCACAGCACAGATGGCCCGAACCTTGTGTTTCCACCAGTACCGACTGATCTGGACTTCCCGCATGGATTCACTTTGGAGGATCTAACGGACGAAGAAGTTGCCAGAATCATCGACGCTGTAAATGCGAAAGTTGAAGCAGAGCAAGCTAGTGGACAGCAAACTGCCCCAGATCAAGCCCAGCCCAGCCAACCGGACATAGTCAATGTGGACGATGAAGAAGAAGCACATGAGGAGGCACAGGGTGGACAATCAGAAGCAGAAGAACAAGAGTATGATCAGGAAGCCCTACAAGTACTGGAAGGTGCCCCAGCCTATACTAACGCATTAAAGAAGCTCTACGATACGATGAACCGAGTTCAAGAGCAACACAGGCTATCATTAGCTGCAGGTAAAGCCCTCATGAACCAGATTCTGGAGGAGGAAGGTGTGGACGAACAATACCGTGCCACCTTGGAAATGATATCGGACGCTTTGGGAGTACCTGAAACGGTGCATACTGCACTAGTGCAATCACGAAGGACAGAGAAAAGATATGGCAGACGCCCCCCACGAACGGGAAAACAAATGAATGTATTAGGATCAGGACCACAAGGCACCCCCACAACCATTGGCACAGCACACACTGTTCACGACACCGAGGAAGCCCACACATCGAGAGCACCTCCATCACCTCCCTTGCCACCTTCTCCCCCACATCCACCCCATTCACCTCCCTCTACCACTGTAACCTCTACTGTCACCACCTCCGAACCCACTACACACACCGACGCACAAACCATCAGTCAACCCACATACTCTATTTCCACTGAAAACATAAGTCTAACCACAGTCACGGTAAACCCCACTACTCCGATCACACTCCCTGGGAGTTCACAATTACACACACCTCTATACACGTTCACAACTCTCACCGCAACCACAATCCCCATGTTCACAATCACTCCCACCACGGCCTCCACTTTTGAATCCATGGAGGTGTCACCCACCTCTGCACCTCTCCCACCCCCCATTTACCCACAATCTCCCATTCCCCCACCTCCCCCCTCACCCTTCTCCAGTACTGCATCCACAATTCCCTTTCCCTTTCCCTTCCCCGCTGCATTCAACACCATTTCTCCCACCATTCCTCTTAATAATGTATTTAATAATATGTATCAATGCATGTCCCAACTTCAGCAACACTACCAACACCTTGACAACCAACATACAAGGCTTTTCCGAAGCCACGAAGATCTCCAAGCACGATGTAGGGATCTTGAAGAGCAGAAGCAGCTACTACAACAGCAGCACGTGACCTTACAGGAACAATATGCACAATTAGTAGCCAACCCACCCCAAGCAGATGATGAAGCACGACGACACATGGACGAGATGCTCCATTCTCAGATCACGGAAACCCTTAAGCTTCGACGGAACTTGGGCCTCCTACGTAAGCATATGTCTACAGCGCTAGAGGAGAATAAACGATTACAGAAACAGAACGAAGAAAACCTGGAGGAGGCCATGGAGGGTTACCCACAGGAGATTGACCCAGAGCGATTCAAGGCAATTTTCTCTGAGAATATGAAAGTGGTGCTAGAAACTCATGCAGATCTAATGGAGGCCCATGCCGCTTTAGAAAAAGAGAGAGATGATTTACTAAGGCAGTTGGCCACCCAACAGACATCACCAAGCAAGATCACAACCGCAGAAGATACATCTGAAGAGGTCACTAAACTCCGGGCAGAACTTGAGGAATTACGTAGCAAGGTCATGCAATACGAGCGTCAGCCCTCCCCTCTGGTAGAGCCCGAGCCTGACGATCTTGTGCCAATTGAAGTAGAAGAAACATTCGAGGATCCCTATGTCCCGATGCCAACACCCGGAGGTAAGCGAACAGAACAGGGCATGGACACAATTGAAATTGAGGCACCTGAATGGATGCAAAAGTTACAGAAAGTAGCCACGACACATGATGACAGGGTGGCAGTCCAAATCGCATTGATGTCAAAATTGGAAGAGGTTGTAATAAAATCTGATTATTTTACGAATCTCTCACACCATAGGTGGATCGGCCCATCGGACGACCTGTATGTTCCTTTTTGCGTGCTAATGGCGGATTATAATGCGGAGATCAAGCACCACACCTCAAGGGAACCAACCTCTGCCACACAATTTGCACTTGACGACATCCCAGAAAGTGCCAAGCAGGGACATATTCGCCAACCGACTTGGAGAATTCGGCTGCTTGAAACATACCCGGAAATGGTAAGAACATGGAACAACATGCCATTGTACATCAAATATAACCCATGTTATTGCCCTGTATTTCGAAGGAGATCATGGCCGGAGTACACACAAACACTGCTGACGATTAAAGGATGTGAGAAGTGGCTCAATTATGTGTACTTCGCACCCCCGAAGGGCCCACCTACTATTGGATATATGATTTCGACGATTCGACATTGGGGGGTCCGGTTCAAGAATGTACCTGATGTCATGACGCAGATGTGCCTGAAGATTTTCGAACTTATGTTGGTCACCTTCAGGACCTTCAAAAATGTCAAGGAACCGCATCTCTCAGCACTAGGATTTAATGAAGGTAATCAGGACCTTGTATACGACATGAGCACAACCCCATCGATTAATGTTGTGTATGCATGGCCCGCTCGCATCAAATATCTACCGGCCTGCTTCAAACAAACGTTTGAAGAGATGTTTGTCACGGGATTCTGGGAATATCACTCCGAGATATTCATTCCCAGACCATCCCATCTCTTGCAGTTGTTTGCAGTGGAACAAGCTCTCCATTCCGAAAAGCTACGTATACCACATCCAGAGGTTCCCGGGCCGGTAGATTGGGATGCTCTACTCACAGATTTGGCCAAAGGATTGAGGATTGCCGAACATCACTTAGCGCAGGATGTCGTTGAGTACTACATCCAAAAACCCACACAACAAGGGTCTGTCAGGGACGACAGACGCGAGAGAGGGGGGGGTGTTAGCAGCGGACAAGGAACTGAAGGACTAACGAGGCATGGCAGTCAGAGAAGAGAGTCAGAAGGGAGAGAAGGCACAAGTAGACAAGGGAGTCAACGAAGATCTGGCAAATAGGCCAATAATTTTCCTCATGAAGAAGCACGTATGAGCATTCACGCAGATCTAGCACTAAGGCAACCTTTAATTTTTCAAAACCTCTACACCAATTAAAAGTGATTCTCATCACTAAACACCATTGTAAATACCATTTCATCTTTTTGTAGCTCCATTTTGTGCAAGCCAAGGAGTCCTTGAGCTTGAGGAGCTTTAGAAGTATCTACCTGCCAATTTTCGTAATTTTTAGATCTCGTTTGAGCCCTCAAATAAGCCCTGGAACCTAATTTTTAACTAGGCCGGACACTAGGTCTGAACAGGGCCAAAGCTAGTCAAAAACTATAAAAGGAGCTAGAGAGCTCATTTTTGAGGTTAAATTGTAATAGAAACAAACTTGTAAGAACTTCTTGAAAAGTGATCTAAGAACTCCATTGATTCTCACTCTTTGTCTTGCCGTGTGTGCGCGTGTG
This sequence comes from Ceratopteris richardii, assembly GCA_020310875.1. Lineage (NCBI taxonomy): Eukaryota > Viridiplantae > Streptophyta > Polypodiopsida > Polypodiales > Pteridaceae > Ceratopteris > Ceratopteris richardii. The sequence continues at coordinate 79,793,621 of CM035413.1, forward strand.
TGTGTATGTGTGTGCATGTTTGTATGCTTCTCACTCACGCACTTGTGCCGCCACTTGCTCGAGGTCTTCATACCATCCTCACGTCTTCCCGGATTGACATTAAAGGAGGTGCTACTCATCACTGAGCTACAGTTGCTCTGATGCCCAAGAAGCCGCGCTTCCCAAGCTTTATGCCCTTCACTCCCTTGCTTTGGTTGCCTTTGATTGCCCTTGCTAGACCTGGAAAAATTCAATATTAGACCAATTCACAGTTGGATGATCAAGCACTTGAGTATATACACCTTTTAAGTCCCTTCCCTTTTGCCCAACTTTTTAATGCTTGCCCCCTGGCTTCCTAGTCCAAAACTAGGTCAACCTCAAAATAGCTTATCTAAAAATAGACGTATCCTTTAAGAAAACAACAGTTGAGGTCACCTAGTACTCGTCAAGAGCTTTCTAATGAGCTATTAAGCTCAAAAAACGGACTTCGGATGAAAAAGTTATGACCGTTCAGGCCCTGGGGGATAAAAATTGACAAACAGGTTTTTCTCCAAATATGGGCTAAGGGGTCTCCTATGAGTCTAATCACCCAAAAATTTCCCAAAAATAGCCCCAAAATTGGCCAAAAAATGAAACCCTAAAATTTGCGATGGGGGTGCACAATTGCGATGGTGTGAGACAATCGCGATGGTCTGGGACCGTCGCGATGGCGTGAAGGTGAACCGTCGCGATGGTCTAGACGTGAATGATCGCGATGGCGTGAAGGTGAGCAATCGCGATGGTCTGAAGTGCACGCTCGCGATGGTCCAAAAGTGAACAATCGCGATGGCGTGAGTGTGAACCGTCGCGATGGCTCGATCAGGCGGACAATCGCGATGGCGTGAGTCAACGGTCAACGTGAACAATCGCGATGGTCCAAAGTGAACCGTCGCGATGGTCACAGATGCGATGGCTTGAGCCAATCGCGATGGTCCGGGCGCGATGGCGTGAGCCAATCGCGATGGTCCAAAATTTGAGTTGTCGCGATGGTCCAACTTGCCACGTGGCACCGTCGGCGCGATGGCGTGAGCCAATCACGATGGTGTGGGGTCAACCGAATAGTCACGATGGTCCGCGAACCGTCGCGATGGTCCAAATGAACCGTCGCGATGGCTTGAGACCGTCGCGATGGTCCGGCCGAGCCGTCGCGATGGCATGAGCCTATCGCGATGGTGTGACACAATCGCGATGGTCTGAGACCGTCGCGATGGTCCACCAAAGTATGATTTTTTGCAATGCAAGTATGGATTCCTAGAGGCGCAAGTGTGCTCTACACGCTGGTGTGGTCGCCTTCTTCAAATTCCGAACTTTGTAGACCATCGCGATGGTCTGACACAGTCGGAAATTTCTGACAGAAACTGAGAATTTTACCTTTTCCAAGCTTTCCTGATGCACTGGAGCACTGTACCTGCAAGAAAACTCAAGAAGACAAAAGCACACACAAGCACAAAAGCTCTCTCTCACTCTCTCGCATGCACAAATGAGGGGAAATGAGGAGAATGGGTGGATATGGTGAATTTTCTGATTTTTTTGGAGATGAAGATGATGATGCAGTGATGAAGATGGAGTGCGGGGGAGGTGAAAAACACTAAAAACTAAGTAAAAACAACAACAAAAACTGAAATTTTTACCTTCCAACGCTACTTCTTGCTATACTCTTACCATCACACATTCGTCCTAGACTCGATCCCCGGCAACGGCGCCAAATTTGGTGTTGCTCTAGCACAATGGTGAGAACCACGTTAAGAAGCTCCACCTCCTTAATGTCAATCCGCGGAAGAGATAGGAGTGATATGAAGATCGTGAATGTGAGATGAAGTGAGAGTGAAGGTGAGAAGCATAGAAATGCACACACACATACACACACACTATGAAGAGACAAGCAAGACACAATGGAAGGTGAGAAATCAACTCTATTACGCAAGAACACTATTACAAGCTCAAAAAAACTCTAACCTCAAACAAGCTAACCTCAAAAATGAGCTCTCTAGCTCTTTTTATAGTTTCTAGACTAGTTTTGACTGGTTTCACATCTAGTGACCAGCATAGTTAAAAAATAGGTCCTAGATGCTATTTGAAAGGGTAAACGGTGTCTAAAAATAACGAAAATTGATACGCTTGTTCTACCTAAGCTCCTCAAGCTCGAGGACTCCTCATCTTGCACAAAATGGAGCTATGGATTACAAAATGGGGTTTTCTATGTTACATATGTTACAATAGTGATAAAAATCACTGTTGGAGGTTTTTGGAAAGTATTTGAAAACATAATTCTTTGAAAAAATATTTGACTGGCTCCCTGCTCCATCGTTACATGCTTCCGCGTCTTCTATGCCTCTGGCTGCTTCCAACAGGGATCCCTTGGAATCAAGACATAATAATTTGCATGTCAATGGTATTTTCTATGACTACCTATTAGTTATCTTGGTTCTACTATTGTAGGTGCATCTTCTCTTCTACGACCATTGTCATGTGTCTATGTAAAAGAGCCATATTTCATTGGAGCTTAGCATTTCACTCCATTTGTATGTGCAAGTGTGTTTTGATTTCTTTTATAACCTCTTGATCCACTAGTGGAAGTTTGGAGTCAAATTCATTGTGGGCCTGTTGTAGAGTGTGGTATTAGTTTTGTAAAGCCATGTTGCTTTGCTCTAATTTTATCACTCTTTCTTGGAGCCGGATAGATTCAACATTGATCACTACATTGTGCTCTTCATATTCTTGTCTTAGTTGGCTTGCACATTGAATCATTGTATTAAAACAATGTCAACATGCATCAATTTTGTATGTATATGTGGGAATGTAGGGGGAGGGGGAATGGGAATTGTGGATGTAGTGCACAAGGGTGTTGCAGGTGCAAGTGATGTTGGTGGAGGGGGAATGCAAGATGCTAGAAGTGTTGGTTGAGGGGGAGGTGCTATGGGTGGTGAGATATCCATAGGATCAGACGTGGATGTGTGTGAAGGTTCTACCCAAAATATGGGTATGGTAGGTGTAGTGCTAGTGATGCTACTGAAAATTGAAAAAGATACAAATGGTTGTAGACCTTGAGATGAGCGAGCCCATTCAAAAGGGAGGTGAAGTGGGGATTGGAGTGTAGAGAAAAATAATGAGACTAGATGTTGAAGAATTGGGGGGATAGAGGTCATAAATAGATGTGGTGGGTAAGTCAAAAGGGATGGTTAAGAGTAAGGCATTGGTTGGATAAAGGTTTGTGTGGCTTGAGAGGTAGGGTAGCCTAACATGTTGGCAATTGGGGCTGGTTGACCCATTATAAGGTGTTAGAGTGGGTGGCCTAAGGCAGGTTGAATTGAGGACGAGGACATAATGTACAAGGGATTGGTAATTGAAGAGAATAATTTGGAATGGGACACTGTGGTGTGAAAGCTAAAAGAGGGTGTGGTGATGGTCACTTTAGTGGTACTTACAATGTCTCTAGGATGAGGGGGTGAATGGGGTGGGGCATGGAAAATTGGTTCCTTGGGTTGGGTGACAAGTTCAGCCATGGTTGTGGGTTGCGGTCCTTGAGTTCTAGTCAAGGATGGAGGATGAAGTAGTGAGACAAGGGAGGTTTGTACAAAGGTCCCAATGGTAATGTTGATGGTGGCTATCAAAACAGGGATTGTGGTTGCCATCACTACCTCTTGAATCATTGTGGCCTTCACTTGCGTGGTCATGGTTGCTTTAACTTGTGTGATCGATATTTGTATATTTTTACCTTGTCTTTGCTTGGTGTTGATACTTCTTTCATCATATTGTGTGTGAGGTCTCTCCAACATATAATCAATGGCTTCAACGTCCCCACAGTTCTCTGTTAATAGTCAAAGGAACTCAATGAACTATGGATCCACTCCTTCTACTACAATTCACTTTGAATAATTGCATTTTTCCCTTTTGGCAATGCATATAACTCCCAATTACCATTCCTATGTATGGAATCCATTTCTGATTGCATAGCATTCATCTAATGTGGATCATCACATGTATCCTCAAAACTACGTGGCTCTTCATTACATGCTATTGCAATAAGAGAATAATCCACAAAGTTACGTGATGCATGGTGAGAGCTTGATCTTGTTCTACCAAGAAGAAGGTGCACTCAATTTGTTATCTTAGGAAAGTTTGTTTCATCGATTTTGGTTGTGCACTCTTGATAGACATGCATTCATTATGTGATACATCATCAACATGTAAATCATGTGTGGGTTGAATTTCATGCTCATTTTTAGCCATATTTTGATGCAAATGTTCAGCCATAGGTGGATGGAAATTTCCAAGAGTTCTAACCATTTTTGGTTGAAACATTTCAGCCATGTTTGGCTGAAAATCCTCTGCATTTTCAGCTATATTTTGCTAGAATTTTTCAGCCCTTTGAGCCTCAGTTGACTGGTCTACATGGCCATAGTCAAGCGCACCACTTTAGAACAAAGGCATGAGTGTATCGAACATATCTTGTGAGCTAATTGTTGGCTGTTTTTTGCATTCAAGTAGAGGAAAAACTAAAATTTTAGCAAATACCATATTTGACTCACAATAATTATGTTCATCAATGGATGGTACAAATGATATCCCTTAATTTAGCATGATAACCAACAAATATACATTCCTTTGCCTTGTCATCAAGTTTGTGACATTGTCGTGATGGCACAAGAGCATATGCCAAATGACCAAACACACACATATGACTAACCATAGGTTTATGTCCATTCCAAGCCTCATAAAGAGTAATGAATCTCAATGCTTTTGTAGGGCAATGATTCAACACATATTTTGCACACATGAACACTTCCATCCAAAACTTGTTAGGAAGGTGCTTTCCTTTAACCATACTTGGTGCCATTTCAAGAAGTGTTCTATTTTTATGCCCGGCAACACATTTTGCTGAGGTGTTAATGGCACTATACATTGATGTGAAATTCCTCTTTTCACAAAGAAAATCATTGAATTCATGTGACATGTATTCACCACCACAATCTGTGTAGAGTTAAGAGCTTGTTTGAAGGAAAATTTTTAGCCATAGCTAAAAATAGTTTGAATAAAGAAAATGCCTCATTCTTTGCTTCCATAGGATATACCCATGTATGGTGAGTAGCATCATCAATGAAGGTAACAAAATATACATGCTTCCCAAAAGATGGAGTCTTGAAGAGACCACATACATCACTATGAACAAGCTTCAATCTTCTTGCAGTGTGTGTATGACTGTCTTTTGGAAAAGAAGCATGATGCATTTTTCCAAGAATGCAACCTTCACATGCATGCTTTTCAATGGACTCAAGTGTTGGAAAACCAATAACATGTCCTTCTTTTGTAAGTAAAGCAAACTATTGAAGTTCATGTGACCAAAACAAGCATGTCAAAGCTCCATTTCAACCATGGAAGAAGTATGAGCAACCAAGGCATATGAGGTAGCACTCTTACAAACCATTACATAATGTACCGAACATCATGATAATATCACCATTGCTCAAATCATGAACTATACACTTACCATTAACAAAGTATTTCACAAAAGAAAAAGAATGTGATAAAATCTTTACTTCAACAAAATTTGAAATGAATGTTGAAATTGTAGCTCACAATCCATCACTTTGATGGCGATTTTGATTGCATGAATGGATTTGAACTGGTGGAAATGCTTCTTGCTTACTAAAAATCATTTTTCTTTACTCTGAAGTCGATTTGCACTATTAAAAGTGCACGTTTATTGTGATGAAAAAAATTGAAACTTGAGAAGGAGGTGAACTTGCTTTGATACCACTATTGGGTGTGTGTCGAAGTGTGAGAGACACACAAGAAGCACCCACAAGGAGCACAAATTTAGTAAGACACAAGGAGAAGACAGATGGTTGGAATAGCTCTCTCTATTCATGATGGTCAAAACTTAAATCAGAGCTAAATAATATCCTTAAGTAAAAAGTACCACCACATATAAGAGCATCACGAATGTGATAAGATGGGGAAAAGACCTCTAGCCAGCACTAGAGTAAAAAGTACCCATGTATAGTCAAAAGATTCACATCAAAGCTACTTGAGAAACACATAAGTGTAACACAAGATTGTATGAGAGAAGATGTTTGGTTCCAGTCCTTTTGGGCCCTTGAAACTCCAAGCGAATACATCTTTATACTCTCTCAAAAGAGCTATTAACTCACATTCTTCTTCGCTTAGGTCATACCCTATGTACATACATCTCTCCATGCCATCTTCTATGGTCACTACAATTTTCTTTATATTTTATTTGTTGTCATAGGCTTCTCCTATCAGTGTGTTTATTGTAATAAGACCAAGGTGAGCCAAGACCCACACCACCTTGCATGGAAGCAATAGGAAAGCTCAAGAAAGACTCTCCTATCATCCAACCAACCCTCCATCATGCTCAAGCAATTGGCCATCTGCTCTTAGCAATGCGACAAACCCTTGAGAACATGGAGAGGAAGGTCATCTATGATCCTTGTCCACAAATGGAAAATACAAGAAATGCAACACAATCTACTCAGACACAAGGAGAGACAAGCATACACACACACACAGTCACTTACTCACTCTCACACTCAAAGATAAGATACACACAAATACGCTTATTCTAAGAGTAAAAGAGTTCTTCCATTCATTTCTAAAAGATATGTACATGGAGCTCCATGAACCAAAAGCTCCCTTTTCCAAAAAATGAGCTTCTCTATTTATAAGCTAAGCTCTTTTCCCCATGTGCTCTAAAGATTAGTAAAAAAGGGGTCATGTGCCTAACTACCATATCCTAAGGAGATCTTACCAAATATTCTCTCTAACAAACATATCTCCTTAGAAATATGTGTGTGGGAATTTTTATAGATATCTACAAAAAAATGTGCATATTTACAAGCCTCCAAAGCCTCAGTTTTAGAAAATTATTAAAAAGGGTCCTAAGAGGATGTTCTCATGTGAAAGCCTAAAGATATACAAAGAGGGGCATTTCTATGAGCAAGAGAGGGTTTCCATGCCCAAAAGAAAAATGTGTGCACACCCTACAACCCAACACTCTCCTTCCCCTACACTTTGTCGTCCTTGACAAAGCTTAGAGAAGAGGATCATACATAGCCGAATAGGTTCAAGTTGATTCTTCAACTTTTCCAAGCTTTGAAACTTCTTAAGCCTTCAAGGTGGTGTGAAGTCTTTAAGTGATGAGCGACACAATCCTCCTAAGAGTCAATCGGCCCAACAAGTCAAAGAGAAGCATGAAGTTGAAAAGAGGTTCAACTTTGCATATCATCCAAGCTTTGAAACTTCCAAGGTCTTCCAAGTGGTGAAGAGTCTTTAAGTTCTGAGTGACACAATCCTCGTAAGAGGGCAGTTAGCCAAGCAACTCAAAGAGAAGCATGAAGTGCACCTTATTGCCAATTGTGCATACATCCCACTTAGTAGTCCTTTGGAAGAACTGAAAAAAATTTTCACCAAAAAATTAATTAGTCCAAAGTAGCTCCAAGGTGAAGAGAAAATGATCCACCTTCAATGTGGAGCCCCCAAAACCTGAAAATTTACACATGCAAAGCAAATGTACTGTATTGATTGAAAAGAGGCAAACAATAAACATGTATCCCATATAACTTTGGTTTCCAACTTGAGGGAAACTTCAAGTCCTACAAGACCATGCTCCTCTATAGAATATTCCTCATGAAGATCTTCCCTCCCATGGTGTTTCTACCCTCTCTAACATGTATGTTAGATTTTGGACACAATCCCATAAAGGGAAGTCACAAAATTAATATAGTTTTTCTTGAAGATCTTCATATCCCTGAAAATTAAGGAAAAATAGTTGCAAGGAGCCCATTAACAACAATAATCTTATAGCTCTCCACATCTTCTCATATCTTTTCCATTCCCTAATCGGATAGTCAGCTTAAATGTGTTTTCACACAAGTGGATGTGTGACATGTTGTAAAGTAAAACATGATTGTGGTATGGTTCCTTAAGTGCCTCATGCAAGTATAACATATTTCCTTCCTCTTTTAGGGTGTGTGTTATGTGTATCCTTTTGCGCAAGAGTGATGTGAACCACCAAGGAAGTTAATACAATGTCATTTCATCATAATATATAATAAACCTACAATTATTCCTCAAGCATACAAGGATCACAAATGACTATCCAACATCAAAACAACATTCTTTCCAAAGTGTAGGTAGAGTTTTGGACACACCATGTTTCATGTGTCATATGAAGCTCATACTTGCAACTTAAATCGACAAAAAAGGCATAAAAAAGCATGGAGATTTCCCTATAAGTGTCTTCAAAAAGAGATAGTGGATCCAATCATCAATCATGGGGTCAGTGCACACAAATGTGGGTCCATTCTTTGATTCTAGAATAGGAAGGAGGATTTCCATAGGAGGGTTGGGGAAGTGGATACACTCCCTAACTAGGGTAGTCACACATCTCAATCATATGAAGCCTCTATCTAATTTTCCACCAAAAACAAGTGAACACATAAAACCACAAGAGAACATTCAGAGCAAGCAAGTTATCAATTTCCAATAAACATGGTAGTAGATTGCTATTTATAGATTGGGAGACCAACATTAAGCTCCGAAGACCAAGAGCCACCATCATCCTTCCTTGAGGCCTGTAACACTCAAAGACAAGACAAAGTGAGCACTAAATGAGCAAATGAAGAGATACTTCACATTTACGAGGTCATCAAAGAAGAATCCAACATCCCAAAAGCGCTTTTTGGGGCCATGAATACCATATCTATTGATCTTGTGAAACCAACATGAAGATCAAGTCTGCAAGTTCTCTTTTTTTGGGTGGGGATTTCGGACACCATCCCTAAGGAGGGGCAATCACAAATACCCCACAACGCCTAGGCATGCCAACCACCATATAATTCCATCATGAAATTCACGGGAAAAACAAAAGAAAAAGGAGCTACAACCATTCAAAAAACATAGATACTCAAAACCTAGTTTCTTAAGAGTCAAGAGCATTGAAAGACCAAGAGAACCATCCAAACAAAGGTGCACTGCAGTCTCTATATCATCTGTTAGTTGGCTTGGTGGGAGCTCACATCTCTAGGATCCATTGGAGCTTCATTAGATGGTGCTCCAAACTATCTTCAACCCCAAGCATACCATACTTCGGAGTTATGTATCTACAAAACCTGACCAAAGGAGCATACATGTTTGCACCAAAGTCAAAAGCCCATATAGAGAATCACATACCATCCCACCATAAGCATTGGAAGCACCTAATTTATCAATTTGAAACATCATCATAAAGTATACATCCACATCATATAAGTGTAGGACAATCACATACCATCCCACCATAAGCATTGGAAGCACCTAATTTATCAATTTGAAACATCATCATAAAGTATACAATGAACTTATTATTCAACATAAAGGGGAAACCAATGAGGGAATGGAGGCCATAGTCCTTCAGTTTGACATCCCCACAAAATAGGTCTTAGAGTAAAAGTTTTATGATAAGTCGGAGATTGGTAGGGCCCTCCGATTTTTCAAGAAATTCACACCTACATGGTCATTTACCTTGAAGGAATGGTTAACCTCGGAAATGTTATTACTCCATCAAGGTTAGGACAATCAAACTGAGAGGCAATCATCAACAAACTGTCATCTTTGTTCTTCACTAACTATGATATGGCCATATGAAAATTTTGTATCTTTAGTTCATGACTATTGGAATTTTGGACACGATCCCAAGTGAATTGTGGGATTTGAACTCAAGACCTATCAGCTAGGAGTATGATGGGCTAACCACTTGCCCCAAAAGCCATGGTTGACCTATGAATTGGGAGATACACTCAAATCTTTGTTAGGCTTATCTTTGAAATCGATACGTGCGCCTTCCATTTGCCTTGGCCAAGTCTACTTCCTTAGCTCTGATACCAATTGTGGGATTTGAACTCATGACCTACCAACTAGGAGTATGATGGGCAAACCACTTGCCCCAAAAGCCATGGTTGAGGATTACTTCCTAATCCTCCCTCTTAGGGTGTGGTTCAACCATCTCCTGCTGGTTATATCTTGAGTCTAACATGAATGGGCAATCACCAAAAATCCACAATTGATAATTCCTCCAAATCCTTGATTATTGGTCAAAGGGACAATGGTGTAGACATAATGTATGATAATGTCTGAACACAACACCTTTGGTAATACAACACAATTATTCACACATAACCGCAAGTAATCTAAGCTTCAATCCTACAATATCAAGGACACGCACACACATACACACCCAATGTAGAAAATCAAAGCACAAGGAACTTGTAACATATCATCCAAGTGATGGCAAGGGCTATGGATACGATCCTCCCAAGTGGGGTAGTCACACAAAACCCACCAAGTACCTCAAGCTCCAAATCTTCCACCTTGAAATACACATAGAAAAATGGAAGTAGGTAGGTTCAAACATTTCATAGTAAAGGACAATCACACAAAGATATTCCTTGGCCAAAAAAGAAGAGCTTCACAATTTATTTCAAGATCAATGTCAAGTCAATAAAAAAACGTAAAGCGAGAAAAAGCCTTGTATAGCCATTATAAAAAAAAAAAGAAGGGAAGGGCTGGGTCTTTTGGGTTTGTATGCATGAATTTTTGCTTTATTATGAATCCTAACCATTAAGGGATACAATCCCAATTAACTAGGAAGACACCAAAACCTCAATCTGCACTTAGGCCAAGCACTCATGGAGTCTACATTCACCTCAACCAGATCATTTTGCTTGTTCACTGTGCCATGATGATTCACTAAGGGAATTAGCCTACAACATCGATGTAGAGAAGAGGATGCCCATGGTGGCCCATGTTTCAAGAGGCGCCTTAGATGCATCCTACACATGTTCCTGCAATAGACGTGAGAACAGACATAGCAAGATGTCGTGTTATAACAAATGTTTAGTTGTTGCCATAGGAGTTTTGAATCTATCAACAAATAACTCAAAACACAATCACATGTATCACATCCCAATGGGGGAGCAAAAAAATACCATATTGGATTTGAGAGAATTTATAGAAGATATAAGTCATAAATGCGTATATTTTAGAATGTGTTGGAACATCCTTGAGAAGCTTTAAAGGAGAGAATAGTGAACCAAAAAGAATGGAGGAATGTTTTAGAATGTGTTGGAACATCCTTGAGAAGCTTTAAAGGAGAGAATACTGAACCAAAAAGAAGGGAGAACATTCCTGATAAATGCCTTTTCTTTTGCATCACAACTCGCATGGATGAAGACTCCTCATAATGCCAACACACCTGCACACCAAGATGAGATCTGCATATAGAATGACCATAATCTCTATCCATAATTTTTTTTCCTGGAATAGTTAGCCATCTGAGCTTCTCTCGATAGGTTGAGTGAAGTCGTGAGAGGAGCCGTTGTGTTTTGAATGCAATACTTGCCACATACACAAGAATTTGAAGAAATTTTCCTTCAATGTTGGTGGATAATTCATCAGGTCACACTCGATTTTGGTCATGGAGGAGAGAGCGGAAGTAAAGTGGACCATATACATAAAGGGGGTATAGAGATGATACCTCACAATCTCATGGGATTCTACTGGTATTAGATTATAGCCAAGAGAAGCGCCAAACAAAGGATCACAACTCATTTCTAAAGAAAATACCATTGACAAAAACCAGAATCGTTGCTGTCTTTATCCATAAAATATCCTTAACACTCGATATACATTGCAAATTCAGACATTTCCAGCTTGATACCGAGCCTTGTCTCCAACCTGTTAGGATGCTCATAAGGATCTTCCATGTGCTTATTAACATTGTGTTGGCTTCAACCTGCCAATATCTGTCGTTGGTGTAACCATCCTTCAAGTGACCCAGATGCATGTGTAACATACACTCAGGTTGATCATTATCATGCATGCTCGGCCATTGTGACACAGTTGGTCTCATCTTTGCAAATCTGTTGTCCATTACAATCTTCACGATTCCCTTATAGCACCTGTTGATGATTTGTTGGTAGCCCCACTTGACCAGCATGACCTCCCCCCAGTGACTAGCAAGAAGGATGCTTCCGAAAGCAGAGCTTAACTTGGTGGAGCACAAGGCTCACAGACCTGCTTCGTAGGATGGGGATGCAGGAAGGTTTCTCAGCCGTGGTGGAGCAGTTAGAGGGAGAGCAGCATGCGCTACCTCCTTCAAGTGACCCAGATGCATGTGTGACATACAATCAGGTTGATCATTATCATGCATGCTCGGCCATTGTGACACAGTTGGTCTCATCTTCACGAATCTGTTGTCCATTACAATCTTCAAGATTCCCTTATAGCACCTGTTGACGATTTGTTGGCAGCCTCACTCGACCAGCATGACCTCCCCCCAGTGACTAGCAGGAAGGATGCGTTCGAAAGCGGAGCTTAACTTGGTGGAGCACAAGGCTCACAGACCTGCTTCGTAGGATGGGGATGCAGGAAGGTTTCTCAGCCGTGGTGGAGCAGTTAGAGGGAGAGCAGCATGCGCTACCTCCTCTGTGAACAAAGGCACAACTGGAACAAGTCTATTATTCGAAAAAAAAGAGGGAGCTCAAGTAGGCTCAACCCTGCATGGAGTAGATATGCGTGGGAGCATAGATGTATGCACAACCCCTTACGTGCAAGTGAGTGCATGAGCTTCGACAACCAGCAGGGAAGGAGTTTGCACATAACTCAACCCCGCCAACACACGATGGATCGTGCGACCCTAATGCGCGATAAACTGATAAAGGTAGCACATGAATATGTTTTTGGGTGACCAAAGACCACTTTTTTGGTACCATTAAAGTGTATCCGGAGCACATGGATGTTCGGTGATCAGATTTCGGGTGATTGAAACTAAACTTCGGGTCACCAGATTTTAAGTGCACATGCAAATCTGATGGATGGATAGATTTCGGATGGCCAAGTCATAGATTCTTGCAACTGATTCTCCACACTGCTTCATGTATGTGTTGCCCTCTAAAAGCAACCCAAAATGTCCCAAATGCAAAAGCTCTATTCTTGTTGACCTCTAATCTTTCATGATCCATTAATTATTTTCTTAGTCACTTCTCTTTATATTTTACGACTATATTCACAATTTGTTCAATGCTTTCTAATTTCGTTCTGTTGATTCCTTCTTCGCAATCTTCATGAGCATTTGGATCTTCCCAGTAACTCAATTAAAAGAGGACTCCTTCATAATTCTTCAAACTGTAAGCTTTTTAGAGACCACATGAAATTACCATGCCAGATAACAATAGAATTCAGAATAGAATTCCATCCTTGCAGCGATAGTTTCTATCGCATATCTAGACATGCTGTTCTATTATCTATGTATTATCATTGTCTTATTGTTATTATTGACACTATTATCATTGTTCATATTTTCAGACATTATTACGCAAAGGCTCGCGTACTGACTTTCTACAAATAGACGTCATTAATAAGTAAAATTATTAAAATATTGTGTGGCTGGACTTTCAGTCACCCGAACGGATTGGTGCTAACGAGCACGAGTCCATCAGCCTAGCCATTTTTGGGTGACCCAAAAAGAGAAAATTCTACCCAAAATACGACAAAACCACCTCATGTGCGAGCCCTATGAGAGAAGGGAAGGGAGAGGGTGTACCTCCCTCTCAACAACCCCTAAGTGAGCAGACATAATTGTAAGAGGAGAGAGAAAAGAGTCAACTTCCCCTCCACGTTTTTGCCAAGGTAGTAAATGATGAGAGAGAGAGAGCCCATGCCCCCAACTTCGAATTGCACATTGACAGATAACCGCCTTAAAGTTTTTTTTTGCTTTGGAATGAAAGGAATCCAAGACAATATATCTCCAATTCCATGACGATGGGCTAACGAAAACACCGCCTTAAAGTTTTTTTTTGCTTTGGAATGAAAGGAATCCAAGACAATATATCTCCAATTCCATGACGATGGGCTAACGAAAACAACAGTGAAATCTTCACTCATTTCCTTGCTCTAGTTTATTTTGCTTTTTCTTGAAATGGACGAGAGGGAGAGATAAGAGAAGGTAAATACCCAACCCCCTTTCCAAAACATCAACTTCAAGAAATGAAAGAGATGGTGTTGATGCCAGAGAGTGTGTGTGTAGAGGTGTGGCTGTGTGTGAGAGAGTGAGAGAGTTGGAGGGTACGGGAGGGTTTCTCCTTCAACAACAAACTACACTACAAAAAAAAGGGGTGATTAAAATGAGCTAATGGTCTAAAGGAAGGATGCAAATGACATTCAAGAACTCGAACCTACATAAATGAGCAAAAACAATTGCAACACAATACTTTACCACACACTCTTGAACTCTCCAAGTGATGAAAGGTTGTTCTCCCCAACAATGGTGCCAAAATTGTTGTTGTAATAAGACCAAGGGGAGCAAAGACCCACACCACCTTGCATGAAATCAATAGAAAAGATGAAGAAGGACTATTCTTTCATCCAACCAACCCTCCATCATGCTCTAGCCATTGGCCATCTACTCCAAGCAATGCCACAAACCCTTGAGAACATGGAGAGGAAGGTAATGTAGGATCCTTGTCCACAAATGGAAAATACAAGAAATGCAACACATTCTACTCACACATAAGGAGAGACAAGCACACCTGCACACCTCACTCTCACACTCAAAGACAAAATACACACAAGTGCACATATTCTAAGAGTAAAAGAGTTCTTCCATTCATTTCTAAGAGATATGTACATGGATCTCAGGTGAACCAAAAGCTCCCTTTTCCAAAAATGAGCTTTTCTCTTTATAAGATAAGCTCTTTTCCCCATGTGCTCTAAAGAATAGTAAAAAAAGGAAAAAGGTGCCTAACTACCATATCCTAAGGAGATCTTGCCAAATTTTCTTTGTAACAAACATATCTTCAAAGAAATAGGTGCATAGGGATTTTTCTAGATATCTACCAAAAAATGTGCATAGTTAGAAGCTTCCAAATCCTTACTTTTAGAGAATTATTAAAAAGGGTCCTAAGAGGGTGTTCTCATGTGAAAACCTAAATATATACAAAAGAGGGGCATTTCTATGAGCAAGAGAGGGTTTCCATACCCAAAAGAAAAATGTGTGCACACCCTACAACCCAACAGAGTGCTTCTCATTTAGGCATTCGAATCATGATCTTTTTGTCTTCTATCTCATACTTCTTGAAGTTCTCTGGCACTTCAAACAAAGATTCTTCTTCTTCTTGTGTGGTTACATTCTTCTTTCCTTGCTTTTTCTCGCTCTTGTCATCGTATGTTGTAGTCAACTTTTTCTTTGATCTACTTCTTTCTAGTTCTTGAGTCCTAACATCTATTAAATAGAGATACTTTTCTTCTAAGGCACAAAACAATTCCATAATGATGGATTCCTCATCCTCATCACTAACTTTCGTGAGTGCAGTCATGTTAGGCTCGCACTCTTTTATAGCCAGATCAAAATTAAGTGGTTTTATTGTGAATATCAAGATCTCATAGCCATGTTAATCACAATGGCATTTCCAATGCTCCTTATTGATGGCTATGCCCATTGTATCAAGAAATTTTTCCCAACCATGGGGTTCAAATTCCTCATCAACGAATATCATAGGCGCATAGGTTGGGTATTCAATTGGTCTAGGTTCTTGTTAGCACCTATATTTCACACATTTAACCTCTTTTCTTCCTCCACTACAACTTTACACATCCACAAGTGTGTCTTCATGCATCCATGAGGATGTAGATTCTATGGAATGCACAGACTCTGTCTCATTGAAAGTTGTATGGATTGGGTTCCATTGCAAGGGTGGTATCTATGTGAGAATAGTCTTTGAGATTGACTTTAATATTCACTCCTAAATGTTGTAAGTACAAAGAATTGGCTCCCTAATCCTGAATTATCTACAATTGTTTTCATAAAGGGTCTACCTAAAATCATCTCATAGACGTGATACTTCCTAAAATCACATATGGAAAATGTGTGTCCCAACTCTTTACCACAAGTGGTGAGAGTTATCCTTCTAACAACCCTAGGGGTTTCTCATCTGCCATTTTCAATTTCACTCTAGTTGGCCTCAGAGTTTGATTGCCCCATCGTTTCCACAGAGAGTTTGGTTGCACTCCTTGTTCATCACATCCTTTTTCATTGCATCATGCCCAAGGGGATTTGTTGATATGTTTTGATAGTGATGTGTGTGAGCACACTTAGGATCATCAAGGTACTTTTTTCCCTCTTTAGGAGGTTCTTTTCCCTAGCTTTTATACACAACTATAACCCTAACTGGGTCACTTAACTTTGTACATTCTCTTGGTAATACATTTAGTATTGTGTTATGCTCCAAGATTCTTCTTCATCCTTGTGTTGTTTGTGTGCTTCTGCAGGCCTCAAACTCCAAAAAACCTATCCCTAGACACACCACAACTGAGGATTGGGATTACTAATATGCTTTATAAATGGTGGAGTAGTCATGTTCATATATTTGATTTTGGCTACATTATCCATTGAGCTTGCATTTTTTCGATCGAGTAACAACTAACATTCCACTCGGAGGTGAATAGTCATTCTACAAAAACACTTCACTAAGAGGTACGTAAACTCCTCAACCCCTCTTTGGTGACAAGTTCAATGTGGTTAGTTAATTTAATAACTCTAGTAGTTTTTTCTACTTTGCTTTGGTAGCGTAGATAAATCTTTCGGGTGTTACAAACTTCTCTTAGGTATTTGGACCCAACAACGCACACATACATACACACACTAAATTTTGTAAGTGAATTATTATTTTGTAAGCAGTATGATTTTTTTAGATGGATTGTTATTTTGCAAGTGGAATAAAAAAAGTTTTGGAATCGCTTTTTTTGTTCAGCCCATGTTGCTTTTGTTATGGTAACCCTGTCATATATTCTTATAGACCTGCATGCCTTTATGTTTTTTTTTACAATTTCATATTTAGGGGAATTTTTTCCAAAATTTATTTCACCATACGGTGTCTTATATGGCAAAAATAACTTTGGGCATGCATACATACCACATACATATATACATACTTAATTACTTACTTACTTACTTACTTACTTGCTTACTTGCTTACATACATACATACATACACACACACATACATACATACATACATACATACATAAATACATACATACATACATACATACAAACACACATACATGCTTAGCTACTTATTTACTTATACCAAGAGTAAATCTCCTTCCTTCAAGCCTTTATCTTTGATGTCTACATCGTAACATGCTTTCTGTCTCCTTTTAGTTGCATAAATTCCCGCAGCTGCTTGTAGTCTTGTTTCGTGTAACTTCTCAATCTACTCGAGTTGCTTGGATAGCTCGTGTCCTATCCACTCATACTCTTGTTCTACTTGTAAGTAGGTTACCAAAAAGTCAATCGGTAAGATTGCATTTTGTCCATAAACTAGGTTAAATGGAGTAGTTCCAATGGTTGTTTTATAAGCCACACGAAAGGCCCAAATTGCATGATGCAATGGTTTGTCCCAAAGTGACCTTCCATTATTGACTATCTTTGTCAACACAATACACAACACTTTATTGGAACTCTCTGCTTGACCACTGGCTTGAGGGTGATATGGGGCTGATTTTTTATGAATCACTAGGATTTCATTCATCAAGGACTCTATCACTTCATTAATGAAGTGCGCTTCTCTATCACTTACGATATCTATAGGTAGTCCAAAGTGAGTAAATATGTTCTCAAAGACAAACTCTGTCGTGGTTTGAGCATCGTTCTTTCTAGTTGCTTTTGCTTCTACCCATTTAGTTAAGTAATCTAGTGCCACTATTACGTATTCAGTGTGTGATCCTTTGGCTAGTGGATTAATAGGTTCTATGAAATCAATACCCCACTTGGAAAAGGCTCTCGCACAAACCATGGGTTGTAGAGGCATATCATCTCTTCTAATAGGATACTTGGCTCTTTGGCATACTCCACAACTCTTTACATAAGTGTCTGCATCCATATGTAGAGTTGGCCACCATAAGCCTACAAAGAGAATCATTTTTATAGTTCTTTCAGCTGAAAAATGTCCTCCTGTGGCACCTTCATGCACCATTTCTAATATAGGTAAGTACTCTTCTTCATGCACACAAAGTCATAGTTGATTGTATTTTCCTCTTTTGAATAGTTGTTTTCCCAATATGACATAATCCTTGCTCATTTCTTCTAGGGATCGCTTTCTAGCTATACTTGCTCCTTCCTCATGCTCTCATGTTTTTAAGAACTTCACCACTATCCTACTCCAGTCGGGTGCTATTGTGGCGAATTGTAATGAGGTATCATCTTCTGGAGTATTTTCTTGACATTTCGAGCAACTACCAACATACTCATGAACATCCTTAGGCATCTCTAGCCAATAAACTCCCATTCTTTTTAATTCCCTTAGTGTTCCATGGGTTCCCTTATGCATTCTCCATCTGTTTATGTGAGCTTGCTGAATTAAATTTTTTTGTTCGTCTTCTTCCAGACATCTTGACAATACACATTTAGGTTCTTTATAATACACACTTCTTGCTACAATGTGCAAGTTGCATGATTGCAAAAGTTCTTTCCTAGTATCCTTGTTAATTTGATGCTATGGTCCATGAGTGAGTATTGGAATTAACTTTTCTGCCCACTTAGGACATACTTCCAAGATGAACAGATATGTATCTAGTAGGTCATTGGCTTCTCCGTTAGGTGGTTCTCCGTGTGTTAACCTTGATAGATGATCGGCTCTCACATGGGTATTTCCTTCTTTTACTACCACTTCGAAATCGAACTCCATTCATAATAGAAACCATCTTACTAGCCTTCCCGTGTTACAGGGCTTATTGACTAGGTACAATAAGGCCTGATGGTCTATAAACAACTTGATATTGTTGGCTAGAAGGTAGTGTCTAAATTTCTTCCTTGCATACACCATTCCTAAGCCTTCTCATTCCATAGTCGTATAGTTTCTTTCTGCTTGATTCAGTTGTTTGCTCGCATAAGCAATAGGATGGTCTAATTTTCCTTCATCTGCAGGTTGAGCTAGAATGCATCCTATAACGTAGTTGGAGGCATCTACATGTATATGAAATGGTTTATTCCAGTTGGGTGTTTTGAAAATAGGTGTTGTACTTAGTCGTCTTTTTAGTTCCTCAAATGCTTTCTTCCATTCATCCGTCCACGTGAATTGGGCTAATAATCCATAGAGTGGCTTGGTAATTATGGCATACATGTGAATAAATCTACGATAGTATCCACAACGACCCATAAAAGCTTGCACTTCCTTACCATTTTTTGGTCTCGGTAACTCTAGGATAACCTTTATCTTATCTTCATCAGTGGAAATTCCATTCTTGGATACGATGTGCCCTAGGATTTTTCCTTGCCTCACCATAAAGATGCATTTCTTAGGATTCAGGCACACTTGATATTGTCGACACTTACCAAATATCCTTCGCAACTCTGGAATGTGCTTCTGTCTCAAACCTGAGTACATGCATAAGTCATCTACGTATACTTCCATACTCTTCCTTAATAATTCCTTAAATACATGACACATCAATCTCTAGAAAGTAGCAGGGGCGTTTGTGAGTCCAAAAGGCATCAATCTAAAAGCATAAACTCCCCATTGAGTTGCGAATGCCATCTTATGTTGGTCCTCTGTAGCAATAGTTACTTGGTTGTATCCAGAGAATCCATCTAAGAAGCTATAAACTTCTTTACTTGCAACTCTTTCCAAGAGGTGATTAGTGATAGGTAATGGATAGCTATCACGAATTGTGGCTGCGTTTACTTTCTTTAGGTTAATACACACTCTTAATTTTCCATTCTTTTTGGGTACGGCCACTAATGGTGACACCCCATTTTGTGTGTTCAATCTTGTAGATGAATCCGGCTGCTATCAGCTTGTCTATCTCGTCCTTAATTTTGGCTGAATAGACATCATTATAAGTGTACGTGCGTTGCTTCGATGGTTTTGCATCACGTGTCATTGGGATTCGATGAGAACAGATAGATGGATCCACATCTTTGAGGTCCTTGTAGGTCCATGCAAACATGTCTCGATATTCTCGAATTAGGCTTATCAATTCTTCTTCCTCTTCTAGTGACACATCTTTTCCTATGTAGGTACACCTTTCTTCGCCATCTTCCATGGTTACTATTACTTTCTTCGTTTGTTCCTTGTTGTCATATGCTCCTCCTTCTCTTGCCTCTCTCTTACGCATTTGAATAGCTATCTTTCGCTCCTCTACTTCATATCTTTTGAAGTTCTCTGGGACTTCAAAAAGATCTATGTTTTGTTTTGCCTTATCTAACATTTCTTCCCTATTTGGTCCTGTCTAGGCTGCTTCTATTGCTAACACCTTTGGTGTTCCTTCCTTTTCATCGTCTTGAGTAGCTTCTAAGTATTGCTCCTTCGACTCAAATTTTGGTTCCATCTCTATGCTTTCGTACTCCTCCTTCCATTACTTTTCTAATACTTCTCCTACTTCTACTTCTTGAAGGACTACCATGTAAAAACTTACATCATAGCCTTCTTTGTCTACACATTTGTTCATGGCTAGTGCCTACTTATTTACACACACATCTAATGTGGCTAAAATCTCCATCCAACCATGTGGTTCAAAGGTTTCATCCGAAAAAACTTGAGGCATATACATAGGATCCTCTATGGGTCGGTAATTTTGATGTCCAATAGGCCATATTTGAGTCTTCTTCTCTTCCCGCTTTGCTTCCTTACACATCCATAGTTGAGCATCTTTGTGTATCCAAGATTGGTCACTTGAACCCGTGCTATGGATTGAAAGATCATCTTCTTCCTTGTGTATGGGGTTCCATTGTAGTGGGGGTACGTCCCTATATGAGAATGTATGCAAATTGATCTTTGTAGTAGTTCCCTGATATTGTAGGTACAATGCATCTCTTCCCCAGTCTTGTACTACCCTAAGTTGTTTCATGAATGTTCATCCTAATATCGTTTCATAGTTATTTGCTTTTTCAAATTGACATAAGACTAGTGTGTGCTCAAATTCCACTCTGCAAGTAGTTAACTTAATTTTCTCCAATATTCCTAGGGGCCTCTCTACATGGCCATCTCCTAATTGAAGCTTCGTACGTGTTGGTCGCATGGTTGGCTTTCCCCATTTCTCCCAAAAATCTTTGGTGGCTATGCCTACACTTGTTCCTGTGTCTAGAATGGCTTTAGTCATGTATCCATTATATGTGATGGGTAAGCATGTGTTACCCTCGTCTCCCTCACTGAATTCTCCGACTTTATCCACAGGGATTTGTATAGTAGAAGGGGCTTCAGTTTCTTTATTTTCCTTTTTATTTCCCTTATTCTCTAATTTTAATTGTCCCACTAATTGTCTCCATAATTGTGGTTTGGCTCCTGGTAATGGTCAACTGACAGTGTACCTTGGTCTTCTTGAGTTCGGCTAAATTGTGAAAGGTCTCACCTGAAGATCCCTTTTCCTTGCCTCGAATTGTGGGAGCATGAAAATTCATAGAACTTTTCTCGTATTCCCTCATATAGTTCGGTAAGGTGGAAATGCTATGTGCTTCCTCCCTATTTCGGTCTAACATAGAAGCCTCTTCATATACTTCATCTAAATTTGGAGTCATCTAGTTTTCCTCAATGTCCAATTCCTCAAAGGGTGGTTTTGAACTCTCATTCTTTTTCCATCGGTCTTCTTGAATCTTAGCCCACAAATCTTGTGGCCAATCTGCTTCTAGCTCAAGGATGATAGAAATTGCTTTACCCTGAGTGCTCTGTTGTTCTTCTTTTCTATCTTTCTCTTTAAGTGTTCCTATTGATTTCTGCTCGTTATCTTTAGAACACTCTTTGTATTGATCCTCAGATATTCTTGTCTCTAGGAGGACTGGGATAGTCTTCTCTAGAGTGGCTTGGGCTACCTCTATGAGCTTCCTACATATCACCAATCTCTCCTTCTCTAATTCCCCTTGTGGGTAGAGTTTCTCGTGCTGCTCTATGTTTGGTCCAGTCATGATTCTAGCTTGATAAGCTTTCAACCACATATCTAGGTCATATGGTCTTGGATCTACTAGAATTGATCCCGGTTTATCTCATTTTTGGGTGTGGAATTTAGGTGGTGTATTCTCTTGTACTTCTAGTTCCTCAGGTTTCTTACCATTTTTTACATCCTTCTTGTCCTCCTTATTCTTATTTTTCATCCATTTGTTTTTAAGTTTTTCCCTTCTCGTTTTCCAACTCTGCATCTTCTTCATTTGGTTGCTCTCACATGGATCTTCTGAATCTTCCACTACATGTACCCTTGGCTCTAGGTCCTTGTTCATCTCTTGTTCGGAGTCTACTTTCTTTCTCTCTTGTCCTTTGGCTTGTGCTCGTGGGATAGATTTTAAGGGTACAATGTATTCCTAATCACTTCCTGATGATTCAATTACTTCGATCACATTGATTTGTGTTGTGTTATGAGTCTTATTGGGATTCCATGGACAATCTCTAAATAGGTGTTCCTTTCCACATTCATTGCAATACCCTTCCCAAGTCCTAGGAGATGATGGGTTATATGGCAGAGTGCATTCTCTTATGAAGTGGTCTCCTCCACATCTATAGCATGGCCCTTTTGGCATAGGCAGTCTAATGGGTGGTCTCACGGGTGCTAGTGCCTTGGGTGCCGTGTACATTAGGGTTGCATACTCGGGTCCATAGGTGTTATCATATCCCTCATAACCATAGTATTGTTGATCATAAAATTGGTCATATTCTATCAGATTAGTGTCATAGGGATAGTAATCTCCTTGGGTTTGCTCATATCCTTGAGTCGTTGCTTCTGTACTAGCTAAAGGTGGAGCTGGTTCTATGGCTCTTTCCATGTTTTCTTCTGGTTGAGTGTATTTAACTGGCACTACATTATGTGGAATGGGTGGTTGTTGTCCTAATACTGGCTGAGGTTGTCCATATTTCCGTTGTTTCTATGGTCTAGGTGCTCCTTGTGGGCCTAGAAAGGGATTGTATCTTGGAATCTCTCGTCCTTGTTCTCTAGGAGGGTATCCATAAGGCCTATATTGAGGTTGATTTAAAGGCCTTGACTGTCTGTTGAATGGGTAGTTTTCAGTAGTATGGTTAGTGTATTTTTGTTCTATATGGCATTATAAGTTGGTTCCTTGAGGTGGCTGCCTACTGTATGGATAAGCTTGAGGCATGAATATTCCTCCTCTTGCACACATGTGAGATGGGTGATCTCCACCACATTAGCTGCATCGTCGTGACATGGGTATTCTCATTGGTGGGTTCTGGTAATTTTTCTATCCGTGGACTCTTAACTTCTTGGCTACCAATTCTGCTAGTTCCTCCACATTACTAGAGTTTAGATGTTACTGTACTTCTAGTGTCTTCTGATTTAGTAGGGCTTGGTGTACTTTTGAGGTCATCAATTAGGTTGTCCTCTAGGTCAATACATTCTTGAAGACACTCGCTCAATGTCTGAAGCGGTTTCACATACACTAGGGTTCTCAATGTCCCATTAGTCAATCCGTCCAAGAATAGTGATATCATTTTTTCATGGGAGGGCCTTTTTGTTGCTGGGCATCTATCAACATATTGATTAAATCTTAGAGCATCTATTTTTACAGTTTCATTTGGGTTTTGTTTGAATCTATGGATTAAGGATGACGAGTTGTGTTTAATTCCTCTCTTGGTGAATTCCCCAATGAACTCTTGGAAAAATTGCTCAACATTTCCAAATTGATTTTGGATCTAGGGGTTGGAACCAAGTCAAAGCACTCCCTGTGAGGGTAAGTCCAAAGGATTCATACTGCACAAAGAAGTCATCCAATTTCTTAACTCGTAACACTTATTTAAACTCTGCTATGTGGTCATATGGTTCTCCCATTCCATCATAGTGATTTCTCATGCATTTGGCAACTTGAATT
The DNA here is from genome assembly GCA_020310875.1 of Ceratopteris richardii. Lineage (NCBI taxonomy): Eukaryota > Viridiplantae > Streptophyta > Polypodiopsida > Polypodiales > Pteridaceae > Ceratopteris > Ceratopteris richardii. The sequence goes on from CM035413.1 coordinate 79,817,502, forward strand.
GGCCTCAGCCTTCTTATAGGTTTTGGTGGTTTGGGCATCATAGGAATTGCAAGTCTAAATGGAGGTATTCTAGGTTGGGCTCCTTGTTGTGGCCTTGGTCTAATGGGTGGCCGATTCGTGTTGCTTGTTCCTAGGTGATTTTGGTTGTGTGACTGCACTCCTAACATTGTGAATTGCACATGAGTTTGATTGGGAAAGCTTCGTTGGCTCATTTGTCGTGACATTGTATTCTCTAGCTCTTGATGCGTACCTTCTTTGGTTCTGGTCTAGATATGTGACTCTAGACTCATCTTCAAGATTTTTCAACTCATAGAAAGTCATAGGGATTACTTCCTGTCCTCGTGTGGGTGAATCGGTTTGCAATAGTAGGTCTGACCTGTGGGTCATCTTGAGGTATCAAATCTCCTCTCAAGACTTGAGTCACCATTAACTTGCCTCTTGGTGTAGTTACTAACTCTTCAAGATCAGGTCTCCCCGGGTTTCCTTGTCCCTCTAATTCTCCTCTTTCATTGATCTGATCTGGGCTTTCTATCACCACATAGATGTGACCTACTTTATCCATGTACACTCCTCCCTCTTACTTGATTGCTAGCCTGGGCACTATTGTCGATTCGGCTGAATTTACCATTCGTGCAATGGACCTATTTAAACCATCAAGGTAAATAGGGATCCCTTGCGGATTGATGGACACATATTGCAAGGAGGTGTGGTATTCACCCTCCACGATTGACATAAATTTCTCCCTAGGGGCAGAACCATGCATGTCCTCTAAGACCATGGGCAACTCCTCCTCTGAATCACTAGATGTGCCCGCGTAGATCAAGTGATGACTAGCTTGGTGTTGCTCTAGCACAATGGTGAGAACCACGTTAAGAAGCTTCACCTCCTTAATTGTCAATCCGTGGGAGAGGTAGGAGTGATATGAAGATCGTGAACGTGAGATGATGTGAGAGTGAAGGTGAGAAGCACAAAGATGCACACACACATGCACACACACAATGAAGAGACAAGCAAGACACAATGGAAGGTGGGAAATTAACTCTATTGCTCAAGAATACTCTTACAAGCTCAAACTAGCTCTATGCTCACACTAACCAAAATGAACCAACCTCCAAAATGAGCTCTCTAGCTCTTTTTATAGTTTCTAGACTAGTTTTGACCGGTTTCACATCTAATGACCGGCCTAGTTAAAAAATAGGTCCTAGAGGCTATTTGGAAGGGTAAACGATGTCTAAAAATAACGAAATTTGGTACGAGCATTCTACCTAAGCTCCTCAAGCTCGAGGACTCCTCGGCTTGCACAAAATGGAGCTATGGATTACAAAATGGGGTTTTGTCTATATTACATATGTTACAAGAGTGATGAAAATCACTGTTGGATGTTTGAAGAAGTAATAAAAATATAATTGTTTTGAAAAAATGATCCGACTGGTTGATCCGCCTGGCTCCCTACTCCTTCTTTACATGCTTCCGTGGCGTCTGTGCCTCTGACTGCTTCCAACACCCCCCTCCCTCTCGCTTCTGTCGTCCCTGACAGAACCTTGCTGTGAGGTCTGCCGGATGTAATTCTGTAGGAGGTCTTGAGCGAGGGTGTGCTCTGATACACGAATACCTCGGGCTAGATCAGCCTCGAGTTTCTCCCAGTCGATGGGTTGCGGCTCGTCTGGTGGTGGGAGCTGATAGTGTGTGGAGTACACCATTCGTTCACAGGCGAATAATTGCAATAAGTGTGTGGGCCTGCTTATGAATACTTCGGAATGGTACTCCCAAAAACCAGTGGTGAACATTTCTTCGAATGTTTGCTTGTAACATGCCGGTAAATATTTGATCCTGCAGTGCCAAGCGTAACACACCCGTAGCGATGGCGTTGTGCTCATATCATAGACTAAATCCAAGTTGCCATGCTCAAAGCCCGGGGTGTTGACATGGGGAGCCTTGATGCGCCGGAAGACTTTAAAGACCATCTGCATCATGTCAAAGATTTTGACAGTCATTTGCGCGGCAATATCATCCATAGGTTTTAATCGAGGGAGCCAGTGGCGGATCGTCGCCATCATGTAGCCAACTGTGGGTAACGCGACTGGTGGCTTGAAGTAGGGGTAGTTCAACCAGTCTTGGCACTGCTTATTGTTTTGTAGCTTTATAGCAAAGGCAGTCCAAGAGCGGCGTCGTGGTACTGGCCCCCAGCACGGATTAAATTTTAAGTGAAGCGGCGCTTTTACCCACGTGCTCATCATCTCTGGATAATTTTGCAGTAAATCTTTGCGCCAGTCTGGTTGAAGAATTTCACCTCTCTGCGCCCTTGGTGGCAAGTCCTCTGGCTCGAATTGAGTGGCATGCGTTGGTTTCATGCCGGTTTCTTTCTCTATGGTTAACTGATATTCTGCCATTAACATGAAGTATGGTTTATACTGAAGCTCATGCCCGGATATGTATCGTCGCGGGGCCATTTGAGCAAAGAATGGTGATTGTAAAATTTTCTCTTCAATTATGGCCATGGCATGTAGCTGTGCCTCTACTCTGGCCGAGTGTGTCGTTCCGAGTTCTTCTACTGTCTTCATCCACGCGGGGGTTGGTAATTCGTAGGTCATCTGGCCTTCGGCCGTGACACGTCCGCCTGGGATGGGTATCGGTTCATAAGCCTCTTCGAAGGTCTCCTCCACCGGGATAGTGACTGTTTCTTCCTCAGCTGGTAGCTCAGGTGGGGAGTCTGGCCTTGGTGGTGCTTCATAGATGGCAATCCTAGATTCAAGATTTGTTACCTGGGCCCGGAGTGCGTTGAGTTCCTCTAAAACTTCAGGGGCAGGGTCCACAGGCGCTGGTAATTCCGCTGCTACTGGTACCTGTTGTGTTGCTGGTTCTCTGAGTTGTAGCAGTTTGTGATCTTCCTTTAACTTTTGATGTTCTTCGTTCATCCGATCATAGTCCTCGAGCAATCTGACATGGTCGTCTAGCAGCATCCGCATCGACTCGGATGGGATTGCCTTGAATCTGCTCGGACTTAGTGGCTGTTCTGGATGATCTAGAGCCGCTTCTAAATTTTCTCTATTTTGCTCTTGGAGTCTCTGGTTCTCCTCTTTCGCTGCGGCTAAGTGTCTTCTTAATAAGCCCATATTTCTAGTAAGCGTCGCATTGCGGACAGTCTGGGCTCTAAGTAGGTTATCTAAATCCGCGGTGGCTTCCTTGCTTTTTTCTTCACTTTCTATTTCTAACTTGTGATAAGCCTCTCGTAACTCTTGGTACCGGCTGTTCAGGGAGGCGTTCTCAATTGATAACAAATTGAGCTGCGTTTGTAAGTCGTTCGTCGTTTTCTGCAGCTGTTGATAGTTGGTGCCGAGTGATGCAAACTCATCGCGGACTTGCGTCATGCATGCGAACATGTGTTGAAATGCGGTGTCGATGGTGGGCGATAGTAGTAGTGAAGTGCTAAATGAGGATGCAGTGATAGTAGATGCAGTGGGAATGGGGAGCGGGGTTGGGACTGTGGATGCAGTGGTGATTGTGGAAAATTGTGAAGTGCCTAAATATGAGGGTGCTGTGAGTGGAGTGGGTGGTGGTGAGGTGGGTGGTGATATGTCCATGCCATTGGACGTGTTTAATGTTGTGACTGTGAAAAGTGGTGTGATTGTGGGTGGTTGCGTAGGTGTGAATACGGGATTTACAAACGTAGAGTAGTTTACAGGGGGGATGGTCGGAGCGGCTTGGTGAAACGGGGAAATAGGCGTTATGGTAGGTTGGGGAGGTGAGACTGGTGAGAAGGTTAGTGGGGTTAGGAAGGGGAATGGGGGTCTTAGAGGTGGGGGAAACACTGGGAAGGATGAAGGGGTGAAGGGGTTAACATACGGATGCAGAGGGTTGGGTGTGGGCCTGGTGGTATGAATGGGTAAGGAAGAGGTTGGGGCTATATTGCTTTGTACAGGTGTGGATGTGGGGAAAGCAGGTGGGTGTGCGGGTGATACAGGATGGGTTGGTGAAAGATGAGGTGAAAGAGGAGTCGAAGGGGTGGATGTTATTTCGAGGATAGTAGTGGTCTGTACAGAGGTGGTACGGGGTGGCGAATCTACAAGGATAGTTTCTGCGGTTAATGAACGTTCGGGGGCGAGGCGTGCTTCCCTGGCTTGTGCTGAAGATTGGGCTCCTGTTGGTACACGAATATACTCCCCAGGTTTTGAGAGTAGTCGCACTCGGCGGGGGTCAAACTGTGGTAGTTGCTTTCTTTGTAAAAACCTGAGTGCTTCATGGGAGCCTACTGATTGGACTAACTCTCTGAATCCTCTAATATATGCGTCTTCGAATCCTCCGGAGATGAGTTCTTGTTCAATTAATGCCTGACTCTCCTCTTCAGTTAACTTCTTTCGTGCCCAGACTTTCTCCATGGTACGATATAATTTCTTTATGGCCAATGTATACGCTGCGGCTTCGAAAGTTTCATCTTCATATGTGCTGGTGTCGCCGTGTGTGTCAGTCTGTTGGCCTTGGCCCTCTGTCTGTCCCTCTTGTGAGCCCTGGCTGGCTTCATCGTCGCCTTGATCGTCGTCTGTTTCGGTTCTTTCTTCTTCAGAGCCCGACACAACTTGTCCCTGTGGGAAGTCTCGCGGCGTAGTCGGGTAGCTGGGACGTTCATATTCCTGGGAGAACAGTTGTGCGTCTGAATACTGGAACTCGTTTGAGAATGCATCAGGCATCTCAAAATCAAATGTCGTGTTTATGGGGTCGGTCTCCATATGTGGTATCGGGAAAGAAAACGCTTCCGCACCAATAGTGGTGGGAGCTTCTGCAGTTGTGGTGAGGGGTTCTGTGGTGGTAGCTGCCTGATGTGCAGCGGTACTAGTGGTGGCCTCCGTAATCACTGGTCTGGTCAACCGTATGCGAATAGGTTGTACAGTGGGCGCAGCTTCTGTCTGTGGTCGCTCGGGGGAGGGTTGTGGTGACGGCGACTCTGGCACTTGGAGGCAAGGGATGGTGCCTCGCATGCGCTTACCTGCCCGTGTCCTGCTGGGCTTCCTAGCTTTCTTCGTTGTGCTCTTGAATGCCTTCAATTCCTCTCCTGTTAATGCACGCTCAATGGGCAAGTCATAAGCCAAACACATATACACAATTCTTGTGAGTGCACAACATCCGTTAAGCACTTTTTTACGCTCCCATCTGTGCTGTGCCAGGTACATCTGATCTATGATCCAGCTTGCCAGATCAACTGTTTGAGGTCCCGTACATGCCAAATATAATCCGAACCATATTCTTTTGTGTGGCATGGTAAATCTGTCCTGAGCTGGAAATGCAAAATGTTGCATGCATATTCTCAGTGGCTTTGACAACTCAGGTGTAATGGCCGAAATCTCTTCCCACTTCGTGACATCCCCACGTTTCATCGGTTCTGGAATCAATCTCTCTCGGTCTGTGGGAGTGTGGGTTCCATGAATCTTGATGGCTGCTCTGATTAGGTCCTTAGAGAGATAAAATCTCTTGTAAGGTGGATCATCCACTAGAGTAGGCAATATGAAGGTTCCTGGGATATCCTTATTCTCCGATGCCATCAATGTAGTGATTAAATAATAGCACCTATAAAAATCCGGTTTGGGTAGAGGGTCACTGAAATATTCTGTGAAGCCGGCTCTGGCCCAAACATGAGTTAAATCCTGGGTGCTTTGTAGGGCTTCGAATTCTCTGGAGAAAAACTGGTACTTTCCCCACGTGCGGTCATCAAAAGTCAGAGAGGATTCAAATATAAAGTCTGCGTCCGCGAGGGGTCCTGCCAGGCCCTGAAACCAATGAGAGTTTCTGTGTATCTTTTCGGTGTAGCCCATAGGGGGGTTATCGATAGGCATGGGCCCTGGAAATCCCTGAAATTCCGGCGGTGGAGCAGTAGGGTGGGACTCTGCTCGTAGCACGTTGAGTGGTACTGCTGCTACACTGGGGCCTGCTCCTGATGTTCCTTCGTCAGTTTGCATGGTGGCTGGAGCGCTAGTGAGAAAGATCTGCTACAAAAGATTAACACATTAGCATGGAAATTAATCATGATCCCATTAAAGTGAGACCGCAATCCCTTTCCATAACTGATGCGTAACCCGTGTAGCCAGGTGCTGTGATGTGATGGATGCAATGTTTCTTGCAGCACTAGTGCAGGTCTCTAGACACCTATATGTTTCAGGTCATGCATACATTTCTTGATGAGCTGAGATTACAAATGGTGTGTGATGATGGTGTGTGAATTTATACAAGGTTTAAAGGTTAGTAATTGAGTACAAGGTTGTATGTTAGTCGGGGGGTAGTTAGACAATGGGTTAGGGGAAGACGGTTGGACACGTTTCGGTATCCATTTCCTAAGAGTCCTTGAATGGGTGGTGGGTTTCTGCTGAGGGGTAAAAGGTGGTATCGGGTGTGGTGGTGTCGAGGGATGAAAAGGTTTGTGAGGATTATATATTACATGGCATATGGGTTGAGCTATGATACATGGTTTGGGTACCCAAATCTGCGTGGGCGTGGGTCTATGGGTAAGGTACTTCTTGGCGATCCAAATTTGTCGAATGGTCGGACCTATAGAAGAAGGTCGAGGGGATGGTGGATATCGATTTTGTTTCTGTTCTACTTTTTTCTTGTTGACCTCTGCTTGGTTGGAGATCTTTGATGCTTTTTGTCCTTTTGGCACCCATATTTGTCTGGTGCCGCTTCCTTTGGGAGGCCTAAACTGCTTTCCATGTTGTTTCCTCTGATACTGTCGTCGGTCTGGGTTCCTTTGTCGTGGTTGACTCTGTTGTTGTTGAGGTTGAGAGGTCGGATGGACACTCTGCTTTGGAAAAGAAGGGAGTTCCAACACTTGCGTGACCTGCCCATCAGGAAGTGATACCTTTTGTAACTTTAATCTAGGCCAGTTCGCAACAAGCTTGGAAGGATGAGCACCGTAGGGTGTCGTGCTCATTTGGCCGCTGATGCAACCCACCTGACCTCTGATTGTGCCCTTCTGTCCTTGCGTTTGGGTAACTGCCGCTTCTAGTTTGCAGGAAGTCCCAGGGAAGATCTCCTGTCGTCCTTCTGATTGACATCCATCCATCGCCAAGCCCGAGTGGGTTGGTGTGGACGTAGCTTGATTGAGCTGATCAAAGATCTTCCTGTCTTCCGTCGCATGCGTTTCCTTGGTTCTAGGGTCACAACCGTCAAGCGGAATGCCGTTAGGGAAGTCAAGCGGTATCACTCGCTTCTGCTCTACGGTTTCAATCTGTAAGGAGCCTTGTCTAAGATTTAGGTCCACTGAGTGATCGTATAGCCAATCTTGGCCAAGGATTAGGGGTTCTATCAGGTCGTCATCATGGCACACTAGTAGCTTCGCTGTCATCGTCAAATCCTTAATGAGGATAGGAAGGTCCACCTCACCCATGCAAGGGGTTTCCATACCTCCTAGGCCTATGAGGTACGCCTCAATTGGCCGCATTTCTATTCCTGAATCCTTATAGTGGGACCATCTAATCGCACTAGTCGCAGCGCCTGAGTCAATCAAAGCCCTGAGTTCTTGGCTATGGTTACCGTGCTCTAACCTAATTGTAAGGAATGGTCTCCTGTCCACTATGCTAGGGTGAGTGGTTGACTTTACTTGACACATGGCCATGGGATATCTGGGTGGTGTTTCCAGATGGTTATAATGTTCTCTCCCTAGTCCTTGTCTTCTTAGCTTCATGCGCTTAATGCGTTCTATGGCTTCTGCCTGAGCTTCTGCTCGTATTCTATTTTCTTCCTCCTTACGCTTCTTTGCCAACGTGAGTCGTCTAAGCATATCCTCGGTAAGAGGTTCTTGATATAGCTTGACTCTACAGCCACTAATGTAATTAGGCATTATATCTCCTTCTAAGGTGGCTAACTGCACTGCTCCACTGGTCGAGAGTCTGTTAATGATCATAGGTCCATAACCTCGCTTTTCTAACTTCCGTGCGTGCTGTTTCAGCGTATATACTAGAACTAAATCTCCTTCTTTTAGGCCTTTATCTTTCACATGTGCATCAAAATATGCTTTCTGTCGCTTCTTCGCTGCGTATATTCCTGCTGCTGCTTTCAGCCTGGTTTCTCCTAAGCGTTCCAAGTCCATTATTCTCGCTGATAATTCATGGCCGGTCCACTGATGTTCTTGTGCAACCTTAAGGGTCGGTATCAAGAAGTCCAAAGGAAGCACTGCATTCTGACCAAAAACCATCTGAAAGGGAGTTGCATTGAGTACAGTCTTGTAGGCCACTCGATATGCCCAAACAGCGTGATGTAGCTGTTTGTCCCAATCTGAACGTTTATTGTTCACGAGTTTCGTCAGTACGGTACAAAGTATCTTGTTAGTGCTTTCAGCCTGACCATTGGCCTGAGGATGATATGGTGCAGATTTCTTGTGAATCACCATAAAATCCTGTAACAAATATTCAATGACTTGGTTTAGAAAGTGAGTGCCTCGATCGCTCACTAACTCTATAGGCAGTCCATATCTTGTAAAGACATTTTCAAATAAGAATTTTGCAGTCGTGTGAGCATCATTCTTTTTTGTGGCTTTTGCCTCTACCCATTTTGTAAGATAATCTGTGGCAACAATAATGTATTCTGCCTGTGTACCTTTTGCAGGGGGGTTAATGGGTCCTACAAAGTCTATACCCCACTTAGAAAATGCACGTCCGCCCATCATGGGTTTCAATGGCATTTCATCTCTGCGAGTAGGAAACTGCGTTCTTTGGCACACGTCACATCTCTTTACATAGGTATGTGCATCCATGTGAAGAGTGGGCCACCATAATCCTGCAAAGAGGATGGCTTTGATTATCCTATCGGGTCCAAAATGACCTCCTGCAACACCTTGGTGTGCAGTCTCTAGTATTCTCAGATAATCGCTCTCATGGACACATTGTCTTAGATATCCATCTCGTCCTCGTTTGTATAGATTATCGCCAATAAGTGAATAGTCGTGAGCTTCCTGCTCTAGACTACGTTGTCGAGCTAAGGTCATGCCTTGAGGGAATGTGTTCGTCCTCAAGTAAGTCACTAAAGGTTCACTCCAGTCCGGTCTGAGGGACACGTGATATAACGTCGCATGCTCTACTGGTGGTCTTTCACAACACACCCGACATTCTTTACACAGCTTGTGGACATCTGCTTCCATAGAAGGCCAATATACTCCTAATCTATGCAGAGTCTGTAAGGTTCGATGTTTTGAATGATGTTGCTTTAGTGCACCTATGTGTGCTAATTGCAACCAATTCGCATGTTCTGATTCATCTACACAACAAGCAAGAATCTTTTGATTATCTTGTTTATATATGCTTCCTGCCATTATTTGGTACCTCTGAGATTTGGTAATCTCTCTTTCTTTGATCTTTATCCTAGGACTCTTGGGTCCGTATGTCAGAATAGGGACTAACGGCTTAGCCCATTCTGGTGCTACCTCAAGGTTGAATAAGTATGCATCTGGTAGATCATCAGCTACTCCTTGAGGAGCTTCTCCTGAGGTTAATCTTGAGAGGTGGTCAGCTCTAAGATGCGTCTTTCCTTTCCTAACTACCACTTCAAAATCATACTCCATGAGCAGTAGAAACCAACGTATCAGTCGTCCTGTGTTACATGGTTTGTTGACTAAATATAATAGGGCTTGATGATCCGTAAAGAACTTGAATTTGTTGGCCAACAAGTAGTGCCTAAACTTCTTTACCGCGTAGATCATCCCTAATCCTTCTCGTTCCGTCGTGGTATAATTTCTTTCTGCTGCGTTCAGTTGTCTGCTAGCGTAAGCTATGGGGAGATCTAGGTTACCTTCATTAGTGGGTTGTGCTAATACACATCCTATGGCGTAATTGGATGCATCCACATGTACATGGAATGGCTTACTCCAATCTGGAGTGGTCAATATAGGTGCTGAGCACAAGCGTCGTTTAAGTTCCTTGAATGAATTTTCACACTCATCTGTCCACTCAAAATTGGTTAAAAGAGAGTACAAAGGCTTGGCTATGATTGCATACATGTGTATGAATCTCCTATAATAACCGCAATGGCCCATAAATGCCTGTACCTCTTTCACATTAGTTGGTCTAGGTAATTCTGCAATTACCTTCACCTTTTCCTCGTCCGTAGAGATTCCATTTTTTGACACAATGTGTCCTAGAATTTTGCCTTGTCTGACCATGAAAACGCATTTTTCTGGGTTCAAACAAACCTGATATTCTCGACATTTGTCAAATATTTGTCTTAACTCTGGGATATGTGTCTGTCTTACATTTGAATGCGCACACAGGTCATCGACATAAACTTCCAAGCTCTTGCGTAAAAATTCCTTAAAAACATGACACATGAGTCGCTGGAAAGTCGCGGGTGCATTTGTCAATCCAAATGGCATCACACGAAATGCAAATATGCCCCATTCTGTGGCAAAAGCCGTTTTGTGTTGGTCTTCTGGAGCAATGGCTACTTGGTTATAGCCTGAGAATCCATCAAGAAAGCTGTAAACTTCCTTGCCCGCAACTCTTTCCAATAGGTGTTCCGTGATAGGAAGAGGATAACTATCTCTAATCGTGGCGGCATTAACTTTTTTAAGGTTAATACACACACGCAATTTTCCATTCTTCTTGGGCACCACCACAATGGGGGATACCCATTCGGTATGCTCAATTTCGTAAATGAATCCTGCTTCTATCAATCGATCTATCTCTTCTTTAATCTTCGCAGCGTAATTATCATTGTACGTGTAAGGTTTCTGTTTTGTCGGTTTTGCATCTGGAGTCATAGGGATTCTATGAGAACATATATCTGGGTCTACTCCTTTCAAATCTTTGTAACTCCAAGCAAAAACATCTCTATATTCGCGCAATAGGGCAACTAGCTCTTCTTCTTCTTCTGTCGTCAAATCATGCCCTATGTATGTACATTTTTCTTCTTCTCCTTCGATAGCAACTATTATTTTCTTGGTTTTCTCTCGGTTATCATATGCTTGTCCATCATTCTCTTTTCTATTAGGCCTTCGTACCATGATTCTTCTATCGTCGATTTCATATTTCTTGAAATTCTCGGGTACTTCAAATAATGATTCTTCTTTTTCCGACATGGTTTCTTTCTTCTTTCTCTTCTTGCCTTCACTCTTGGTAGTCACTTCCGTGGCTAATCTCACTTCATTCGTAATTTCCTCGTGTCTCTGAGTGTGAGTCTCTACTTCGTAGAAATATTCTTCCTCTGATGCAAAGGGTGGGTCCATGATAATTGATTCTAAATCAAAATCGCTTGCGTCCTCAAATGCATCCGTGTCTGGTTCACACTCTTCTAAAATCGCATCGCCCATGATTGGCTCTATCGTAAAAACTGAAATGTCATAGCCATCCTCGTCACAGTGGGGTGTCCATTGTTCTTCATTGATGGCTACATCCATGGTTGCTAGTATTTCCGCCCAACCATGGGGTTCAAACTCCTCGTCAGGGAATACTACAGGTGCGTAGGCTGGATCTTGAAGGGTTCGTGGATGTTGTTCCGCACCTAAGGTCCTGGCTTCTAATCGTTCTTCCTCTCGTTTGGCTACTTTACACATCCATAATTGGGTATCCTCATGCAACCAAGAAGGATCTGATTCTAATGAGTGCACGGATTCCGTCTCTACTGGTGTCTTATGGATGGTATTCCATTGTATTGGGGGTACATCTCTATGTGAATAGTCTTTAAGATTGACTTTGGTAGTCACTCCTAAATGTTGCAAGTACAAAGAATTAGTTCCCCAATCTTGTACGATTTGCAACTGACGCATGAATGGTCGTCCCAATATCATTTCATATGCATGATTTTTCGCAAAGTCACAAATGGCAAAGGTATGCTCAAATTCTACACCACAAGTGGTGAGAGATATGCCTTCTAGTAAGCCTAATGGTTTTTCTATGTGTCCATCAGCCATTTGTAGCTTCATCCTGGTGGGTCTGAGGGCTGGCTTACCCCAACGTTTCCATAAGGCGGTAGTAGCGATAGCTACTCCGGCTCCTGAATCTAAGATGGCTTTCGTGGTGTAGCCCTGATGGGTTATAGGAAGATATGTGTTACCTTCCTCTCCTTCGCTTACGTCTCCAATCTTTTCCACGGGTATCTCTGGTACCTTCTTCTGTGATCCTATCTGAGAGGGTGTGGTAGCTAGCTCAGGGAATTGATTTGCTACGTGCTTCCACAATTCTGGTTTTACCTTTAACAGTTCCTCCAGAGTGAGATTACATTGTACTTTGGTATTCTTGATCACTTCCGTGTTCCTAGGGATCACTGATTCTTCATTCCTCACTATTATCGTGGGTGCTCTCATACTAATAGACTTTGCTTCCCAAGGTCCTGTGAACTGAGGTAATTCTTGTAGAGAATTAGATTCAAATCCTGTGGGTTCACTCAGTCGTTCCACCTCTACATCACCATATATAGAGGGGATGTCTTGGGGAAATTGTTCCTGCAAATCGTCTATTTCTTGAATAGGAGGATGAGTTCCTTGTTCTTCTCTCCATTTCTCTTCTTGGATTTCTCTTAAAAATTCATGTGAGTACTTATGTATGGAGGATAGGTTATCTTGACTCTCTGTATTGGGTACTTGAGACAGGGATGGTGCATTCCTTTCCTGTGTCTCTGTGACAATAGGGTTCCTATGCTGATCCTTTTTCTCTTTGCTTTCAATCAAGTGTTCTAGCCTCTCCATTAGTCCTTGAAAGTGTAGTTCCGGTTTTGCCATGTTATTCCAATTAAGATATCTAGAGGCGTCGAACAAAGCTTGTGCTAACTCTACCATTTTCATGCACAGTTTAGTTCTCTCAATTTCTAGATCAGCTCGAGGGTAGTTTTTACCCATTTCCGTGACTTGAGGTCCCTCTTTTATTCTAGCCTGATATGCACGAAACATCATGTCTAGATCTTCTGGTATGGGTTCCGCTAAAACTGATCCTGATTCCTGAGCTGGGAATTCTTGGTTTGATTCTTGTGAAGCCAATTCCTGTATTTTGGCTCTAGATTCTCTTAGACTTCCTTCCAACTCACTTATCTTTTTACTCCATTTTCTCTTCATCCTTTCTCTGGAATCTTTCCAAGATTTCGTCTTTTTACTACTCGATTCCGCAACTTCACTAATTTCGGCTATTTTCTCATGATTAAGCTGCTGGTTTTGTAAAAGTGCCTGTGCTCTAGTTATAGCTTGGATAGGCACGTATGTAGGGTTGGATCCATCTGCGTTGTTTACAATACCTATCACGTTGATAGATGTCACATGTGATGTGTTAACTGGGTTCTTAGGACAATCTTTGATTATGTGTTCTTTGCCACAATCAGTACAAAAGCCTTGTACATTATAGTACTGTGATTGCCTTGCTATTGGAGGATGCGGACAATCCTTAATGAAGTGATCTCCTTGGCACCTAAAGCATGGTCCTCTAGGGCCCTGTGGTCTCTGTTGTCTCAATTGGGGTCGTGGGTTTGGGTTTGCGTACATCACATTAGTATAATCTGGCTCCCAACTAGGTTCCATTGGTGGACTATCATAATGATATGTCTCCACATGCTCTGGTGACTCCGTGTAATAAGCGGGTGGACTAGTTACATGAGTAGAGTCAAAACTGTTTGAGTTCGGGTCACTTTCAGTGATCAGGGGTGAAGAAGGCACTAAGGCCCTACTTAGGTTTTCTTCTGCAGCCGCATATTTGACTGAGATGACATTCGCTGGTGGGGGTGGCTGCTGAGCTAAGACGGGTTGAGGTCTCTGTTGAGCCTGGTATGGGTAGTTCTGGGGAGGCCTATAGTAATAAGGCTGAGCATTGTATTGGCCTTGATACCTACCTGGCTGCTGGTATGTTTGCGGGTAGTTCTGTCTCACGGTTTGTTTGTTGTATGGGCAGTCCTGAGCCGTATGATTCGTGTATCTTCTCTCAATTGTGCAATATTGGCCACTAGGGTTGACGTGAGGTTGAGGTGCATTGGGACACACGTTTGCCAAATGATTTCCACCACAAGTGTAACAACGTACATTTGTAGGTAGCTTGGGCACCTGTTTACTAGAAACTCCTAGTTTTTGGGCCACTTTTTCTGCTAGGTCCTCTATCGAATTAGACAATTTTGTGGATGCTAGAGAAGAACAATCTGAGTCCTTATAGACCTTTGAGAGTTCTAATTCATCTCCTAAGTTGTCCTCAATGTCTATGCATATTCTTACACACTCCTCTAGTGTTCTGGGTTCTTTTAGGTACACATAAGAGCGTAGTTTAGCGCTCAACAAGCCATCTAGGAACAGTGATACTTGTTTGGCTTGTGAGGGTAGCTCTTGCATTGGACATCGCTCAACATATTGTCTGAATCTACGTCCAGCCAGTCTAACTGTTTCTTGAGGGGTCTGTTTAAAACTATGAATCAACGAAGACGTGTCATGTCTAACCCCACTTTTAGAGAATTCAGTGATGAATGACTCTAAAAAGTGATGAATGTCTCTAAATTGCCTTTGTTGTAATGGTTGGAACCAAGTTAAAGCTGTATTCTTTAACGTTAGTCCAAATGCATTGTACTGCGTGAACATGTCTTCAACTTGTTCTGCTCTTAGTACTTGCTTGAATTCTGCGACATGGTCATAGGGATCTCCTGTCCCATCAAAGTAATTCTTCATTGATTTCACTAATTGCGTGGGCCTCAAAACTCTTGTGTGTTCACGTGGTCTAGGTAGAGGAAAATCATCTCTACCCCCTGGTGTTCCATGTTCTCTTTGTCTATCCGTCCTATTAGTATTCGTGGTTGTTCTATCTCTCCCTATGGGGTGAATGAAGCTTACTTCCGGTCTCTCGTGATTTCCTTCTCTTTGATTTCCATGGGCTGAGGATGTTCCTGCCCCTTGTTGATTTGCATTCATGTTTGTTCGGGATGGAGGGAATATCAATTCACCTCTCCATGTGTATGTGTTTTTAGCGCGTTCAGGCACCACAAAGACTCTTTCTGAAGTCTCATCCAGGTATACAACCTTTCCAGGTGTATCTGGGTCCTTGAATTCATAGATTGTAATGATGCCTACCTCACCAGGGTTTTCCTTTCTGTACCTCCAAAAGGCTTCATCTGTCTCTTTATTTACGAACAACTCGGTGCTCCTGTTGTCTTGAGGGATCCACTCTGGGATGAGTACTCTTGTTAATACGGATTTCCCTCTCGGTGTTCTAGGTTCTTCTAACGGTTCTTTTCCTTGAAATTTCGCTTCCGTCTCTAATTGAATTGTGCCAAACTCATTCGTATCGTTGGGCTGTGTACTTAGGATGTACATGGTTCCTTCTTTGTCTATGTAAGCGTCTCTCTCAAACTTCACCACTGGTCTTTCCAATCCAATGGGTTGATCAGGGTTGTGCAATTGCACCACTTGCCTTTGCAAACCATCCTCATAGATGCGAGCACCTAATCGGTTGGTTCGGAGAAACTCTAGTTGCGTTCTATAGGGTCCTTCGGGTTTTTCTAGGTATGCTACATGAGATCCTCCTTCTGGTCTGTCTGTGCTAAATGCCATTTCTGATTCGCTAGTTTCTGAGCTCTCGTAGGGATAACTATTATTCAATTGCTGAGCCCAAGATCGTGCAGTGGTTCTTACACTAGCCTCTGATGATCTAAGGCTTCGTCGGTCTGACTTACCTATGTGTTTGCCTGATCTAAGGTTCATTAATTTCCTTCCTTGCACGCTCAATTACACCCTTAGATCGTCAATGGTTCTTTGTGATTAATTCTTGGTTCCTTTTTTTTTTTTTTATTCTTCTTTGGATTCTTGTCTTAATATATGCGTCAGGAATTCGACTTTCGTTATGATTTTGAGTTATCGTTCCGTCAGACTTATGTTCTTTTCTTTAGGTTTTCGCGTCACACACACCTTTACTTTAAGTCTTAAACTTGATATAATTAAGTATCTTGAACTTGAGGCGTTCCTATCGTCGTTAATCCACAACTACCGTTTAGCCTAAGCTAAGAATTGACTGAGGGGGTTGAGTAATCTCCCAACCTCGAGTCGGCTTTTCTGGTTGCTCTGATGCCCTGTTGCCCAAGAAGCCGTGCTTCCCAAGCTCTGCTGTCCTCACTGCCTTGCTCGCTTGCCTTGGATTGCCCTTGCTAGACCTGGAAAATCCCAATATTAGACCAATTCACAAGATGATTAAACACTTGAGTATATTCACCGTTTAAGCTCAAATTTTCAATGTGTGCCCCCTGACTTCCTAGTCCCAAACTAGGTGAACCTCAAAATAGCTTGTCCAAAAATAGACGTATCCTTTATGAAAAAAATAGTTGAGGTCACGTAGTACTCGTCACGAGCTTTCTAACGAGCTATTAAGCTCAAAAAACGGACTTCGGATGAGAAAGTTACACGCGTTCAGGCCCTGGGGGGTAAAAATTGACAATCCAATTTTCCCTCAAATATGAGCTAAGGGGTCTCCTATGAGTCTAATGGTCCAAAAATTTTCCAAAAATACCCTCAAATTTGGTCAAAAATTGAAGTCCAAAATTTGCGATGGGGGTGGGCAATCGCGATGGTCTGGGACCGTCGCGATGGTCCGAGCGAACCGTCGCGATGGCGTGGAATTTGGACAATCGCGATGGCCCGAAAAGGCGAACCGTCGCGATGGCTCGAAGTGAACGATCGCGATGGCGTGAGGTCGAACCGTCGCGATGGTCCAAAAAATGAACCGTCGCGATGGCGTGATCGGGCGGACAATCGCGATGGCGCGGTCAACGGTCAACGGTGGACAGTCGCGATGGTCCGAAGTGAACCGTCGCGATGGTCCGCGATGCGATGGCTTGAGCCAATCGCGATGGTCCGATTTTGGGCTGTCGCGATGGTCCGAAAAACGAACCGTCGCGATGGTCTATCGAGACACGTGGCACTGTCGTGGCGATGGCCTAAGCCAATTGCGATGGTCCGGGGTCAAATGAACCGTCGCGATGGTCCAAGTGGACCGTCGCGATGGCTCAAGTGAACCGTCGCGATGGTCCGAAAACGCGAACCGTCGCGATGGTCCGGCCGAGCCGTCGCGATGGCGTGAGCCTATCGCGATGGTGCGACACAATCGCGATGGTCCGAGCCAATCGCGATGGTCCACCAAATGACGAATTTTTGAAATGCGATTGTGGTTCCGTGAATGCGCAAGTATCGCCTAGCTAGTGGTGTGGTCGCCTACCTCAAAAACCGAAAAGTGCAGACCATCGCGATGGTCCGCCACACTCGGAAATCTCTGACAGAAAGCACATTTTTTACCTTTTGGAAGCTTTCCTGATGCTCTGAAGCTCTGTACCTGCAAGAAAACTCAAGAAAACACAAGCACAAACAAGCACAAAAGTTCTCTCTCGCTCTCTCGCATGCACAAATGAGGGGAAATGAGGTGAATGGGTGGATATGGTGAATTTTCTGATTTTTTTGGAAATGGAGATGATGATGCGATGATGAAGATGGAGTGTGGGGAAGGTGAAAAACACTAAAAACTAAGTAAAAACAACAACAAAAACTGAAATTTTTACCTTCCAACGCCACTTCTTGCTATACTCTTACCATCACACATTCGTCCTAGACTCGATCCCCGGCAACGGCGCCAAATTTGGTGTTGCTCTAGCACAATGGTGAGAACCACGTTAAGAAGCTTCACCTCCTTAATTGTCAATCCGTGGGAGAGGTAGGAGTGATATGAAGATCGTGAACGTGAGATGATGTGAGAGTGAAGGTGAGAAGCACAAAGATGCACACACACATGCACACACACAATGAAGAGACAAGCAAGACACAATGGAAGGTGGGAAATTAACTCTATTGCTCAAGAATACTCTTACAAGCTCAAACTAGCTCTATGCTCACACTAACCAAAATGAACCAACCTCCAAAATGAGCTCTCTAGCTCTTTTTATAGTTTCTAGACTAGTTTTGACCGGTTTCACATCTAATGACCGGCCTAGTTAAAAAATAGGTCCTAGAGGCTATTTGGAAGGGTAAACGATGTCTAAAAATAACGAAATTTGGTACGAGCATTCTACCTAAGCTCCTCAAGCTCGAGGACTCCTCGGCTTGCACAAAATGGAGCTATGGATTACAAAATGGGGTTTTGTCTATATTACATATGTTACAAGAGTGATGAAAATCACTGTTGGATGTTTGAAGAAGTAATAAAAATATAATTGTTTTGAAAAAATGATCCGACTGGTTGATCCGCCTGGCTCCCTACTCCTTCTTTACATGCTTCCGTGGCGTCTGTGCCTCTGACTGCTTCTGTTGCTCTAAAACGTGTTGCTCTAAGGGTTGCCCATAATTTTTCCTCATGCTATGGCATCCTTGAGCCCTCAAGTAAATACCATCTTTTTGTAAATTAGGAGAGGTCCATATGAACACTCTCCTAAAACCACTTTTTGATAAATCCCTAAGCCTATGGTATTGAAGCCTTTCCTTTTTGAACAACTCCTTTTTTGGAACAAACTAAAATGCCCACGTAGAAATCTCACGCGCTCCCTCTCTCTCTCTCTAGGTAGTTAGCTTTTTGAAATTCCCATATCACAAAAGATTCTCTTTTTGATTTAGCACATGTGGTCTTTTGACCACATGTTTCTATTCCCATATGCTTTCCTTCTCTATATAAAGAAGAGCCTCATTTGTAAAGGGGGGGTCCCTTGGCCATGGCCTTGGCCTCCATTTTGGTAATGGAAGAAGGTGTCATTTGGCTTCTACATTTCTCCTTGTGTGCTAGGCGATGATCCATGTGTGTGGGTTTGGCATTTGGGGTTGGCTTGTGTGTGAGCATTGCCCTCCCTTGTTCCTATTGACGTTGGCCATGGTGCCATTGTTCATGGACGTGGGTGTGTGTGCGTTGCTTGCACTTCTTGCAACTCCTCTTGGAAGAGCCCCTCACTTCCATGTGAGGCGGTTTGGGTTGGTTATTCCCCATACTTCAACAACAAATTTGGCGCCGTTGCCGGGGATGATCGACCTTCAACCGTTGGGCTTTTTCAAGATTGCCGTGCCTACACTTGGTGGATGCACCTCATGCTTGGATTGAGTTGTGGATCCGTGTGGCCTTCGGTTGGCCTGGGGTACCTCTTCCCTTTTAATTTTTGGAGTAATTTATATCTTTATTTCTGTTTGTTTCACAAAAACACCCCCTTACCCCCTTCTCCCTTCCTCTCTCTAACACACACACTCACTTAGAGGCAGCACTCTACATCTCTATCATTTCTTGTTTTGAGTGTCTGTCCTGAAAAGGGGGTGGGATCTATCTCTCTATTCCCTCCCTCTCTTCATTTCTAGTAAAAAAACAAGAGGTTGAAGTTTATGTGGTTTATGCATTCCAAATTCCCACAATGTTTGTTCTCTCATGTGTATGCGTTCAACACTAAATCCTCCCACAAATATATAAAAGTCTCATTCGAACTTGACAGCTTGTTGAATTCTCTTAATGCCTTCTCTCTTTTTTTTGCACGGATTGTCACGCAGACGGCTTGAAGGGATGTGCATTAATCTACCCTCTATCCCATCTCTGGTAGGGTATGCTCTGACAACACTGGCGCAAATGGCTGGGGAGACGTTTTAGTCTCTTGATTCGAGCGGGAAGGTGAGGAGAATACGATCCCTCCTTCACCCCATCTACTTCCTCTTTGTTTTCTCCCAACAGGTCGAGCTATGCTCCCTGGTGATCTCTAATGTACGAGGGCGTAAGGGATCTCTAGTTGACCTTCTTGTGCTCGAAGCAAGCTTTCGGGGGTGCCCTTCTCCATTGCGCAAGCTGCTCGGGTTGTGTCATGAGTCCCCCTCAGAAGTCTGAAGCTCAGGATACTTGTGGAAGTGAGCTTTAATGGTTTCTTTGCCTGTCGACTGCCACACATGTGGATTGGAATATAGTTTCTGATGAAGGGCTGATTCTAGTGTTCTTTTTACTCTTTTGCTCCACGCAATGATAATCGACCTGCATATTCTGCAGAAGAAAGAATCATCACTCTCTCCGGGTGTATGGGAGGTTCTGGTTCCGCAATCACACCTCCTCTCTTTTCTTTAACCTGCTCATTTCTCTTGGGTGGAGTCTTTGGCTCCCCGGGCTTCTTGTCTGTGTTGTTAGAAGAATTCTATGGCAACTACCCATACATTCCTTCGAGGCTACTGAAACTCAAGGTGGAGCTTCTTACTCTCAGACCGCACATAGGCATTCTGCTTGGCTTCCCCCTTCCCTTTGGGTATGTATCGCCTCTCGCTCGTTATTTCTGCAACAGCTTCCTGCGGGTCATGCCTTGCTCCTCGACACTGCGGAGATATTGCATCACCTCGAAGCCTAGTGCTTGGATCCTCCATTGACGCATAATTTTTCGATGGCGGGGTCATGCTCTGCTCAGCCTCGTGGCAGATGATTTGGATTTCACACCCCTTCAAGGGAGCTGAGTCACTCGGCTTTGTTGTTACTGTTAGGGGTCACTCTATGCTGATAACGTCACATGGAGGTTTTCAGGGCATGCGGTTAAGGCTGGAATCTCACATCGACCATGCACGACCTTTTGGGTACAACATGCGGATGTTGAGCGTGCCCCATAAAAATAACTGTGTGCACTCTTTCTCTATTTGTGGTATTTGTGCATGATAAAGTTCACGTTGATTGGTGCACTATATGCATCTCTTCGTACTGTGTTGGGCATGCAAGGTTTCTCTTACAGATAACAATCATATGCTCGTATCTCTTGGAATGCTGTGATTAGAACTTGCCAACAACTTTAATACTCCTCAAGGATATGATTCAGATTCTCCGTTTTTATGTTTTCAGGATGCCTGCAGAGTTTATTTATCTTGAACTCTCCAAATACAAGGAGCAATATATCAAGCTGACATATAGTTTCACATCTTTTTTGTGAAGGATAACTAGTATGGTTTGAGTAAGTGTCCACTGTTTTGATTCCTGTGCCTCATGAATACTATTTGTTGTAAATCTCCCATCCTAGTGTCCGTGCCTAGGACTCGAGACTCTAAATCGCTTCATTTCAAGGTTTATGACTAAGTTGGTGGCACACCCTCCACAACTCTAAGGAATCTATGGCAACGTGCCATTATGGTCATAGGATTTTCTCAAGATTTGCAATTGCGTAGGGATATAGAAGCATCACAAATGATCTTTTTAAGGAGTTATGTTGGTGCAGAGCTGCAAAACTTTTCTTTTTCATGTTATCTTTCGTAGAAGTTCTATGCACCTTCACAATTCGGGCTTCCGTTGCTACTGACTAACCTTGACTGTTGTGTAGAAGTAGAAATGTTGGTTCAAGGTTTTGTAACGACCCATCCAGTGGGGTTTGTGTCCAAAACTCCACAGGTTATAACTCAAAGGGATGAATTTTTTTAAGCCTTGCATTTGAAATCCCACGCGAGCACACAGGATGCATTATTATAGTTCTTAAGCATATGATGGAAGCACATTGATTGGATTTTTCTCTTAACATTCTAAATTTCTGGGTTTTTTTCAAAAGGATAGACTTATACGAAAATCATAATGTGCTCTAGCTTTCTTGGCGATTCCATTAATTAAAGATTGAGTTGGGCACGTACATGCCCCTGCGGGCGTAGCCTTCTTGAATAAATTAAAAGCCATATGTACCTTGATTGAAATAACGAAGTCTGTGAGTTCCACATGTTCTAAGTAGGCCCGTCTCCAATCTTTACTAGGATGAGGTTCCAATAATTATTAATGCTTTGGGTTGATACATCATTAAGTACACATTATCGCAGAAGCTGGATAAAATTTGGGCCATCAAAAAAGGGGAGGTGTGACTATGACTTGAATCTTTTGTTGTTTGAATGTTTCAAGATCTTTCATATTTTGAAGTTTTGGAAGACGGACCTTGGAAGTATGATTTTAGTGGGGAAAAGACAATAAGATAGTTGATATCTTTATGACATAGATATTTATGTGTTCAACTTCTCAAACCCATTCATCGGTTTGTTGTCCATGGCTGGCTGCTGGCCAAGCACGTTGAAGATTGCCCTATGTGCTGATGACTTCGGACTCATGCTTCAGGACATGTTTATCTTCTCGTTGTGTATGTATATTTAATAATCTGATTGTACTTCTCATGTGTGACCTCAGAACACCACTGGTTTGAGCTAAAATAGGCTGACCTCTCCCATCTCCATAAGGGATTGGTCAGGAAAGTTGCTAAGGCGGGTTGTCTATACTCTGCGAATCTTGATGTCCAGCTCTCTAATGCTTGTTTCACTCTGTGGAAATAGATTCGTTCTAGTTTGAGAACATGCATCCATAAGATATGACAAATTTCTATTTCTGATTGCTTCAGTATCGTGTTATAGAATGTTTTTAGTCTTGCAGCCATGCCTGAGTGCTATTATTCTGCAGTGCCTGTTGAATCCATCAATTTTGTTCTCAACAGTATTGCGGTTACATCATCCAAGCTCATGAAATATTAGAGGATTATTGTTTTTAGGGATATACTCAATTCATGAGTTTCATGTTGCAGATGCATCTTGTTATCATTGTTCCTTGAAATCAAACCAGGTAGAAGGAAGGTCCAATACATCTTCCTACGAAACCTGGTGCTCACTCTAAGGTGATGTCTTTTTGGCTACCCTCCAGGGTTGTGTCCAGATGGTGTGGATTTTTGAACAGGTCTATGCATTAGGTCGCTTGCGGACACAGGATGATGTTATGTTAAAAAAAAAAAACTTGAAGTTTGGAAACTCTAGAAGCAAGCCACTAGGTGCTGGAATGTCTGATGCATGGTCGTGGCTACCCTGCACATGGGAATGTGAATCTTGCCTCATTCATCATGTTTTCATAACATTGTTGCTATTATAATAAGCTGGTAAAATTGCTCACTGCTCTCTGGCATCCGGTGCCTCACTTAGATATTCTTAGCATGAAAAGATAAATGGTTGACCCTGTTTGTCCTCATTGTGTGCCTCATGACGGTGGCTTAAATATATATGGGGGTTGGGTACATAATGCTTCAAAATGTTCTGCATAATGTGAGCACGCATCCTTTAAAGGATATTTGCAGGTGAACATGCACATAGGGGGTTGAAAGTTTTCAGACTTAAACTAAATTAAGTGTGAAGTCTCTGAATGGGTGCTTGTTTTTGCTAGGGAAGAAACTCTCTAGTTTCACATTGCTCATTTAGGGCTTATTTTTTCACAATATATTGCAAGTCAACACACTTAGAACTTCATATCCTTCTTACCTCCTATGGATGATGTGCTACTATGCTTTGCAGGAATAGTGTCGGATAAGTTGTTTGAATCTCATGAATGCTTGTAAAATGATAGGACTCATAATGTTGTACTATTGTCTTTTCATTTTATGAAACATAACTCTCATGTTAAATTGCAAGCTTGATTGACTAGGAGCATAGTATAAATGAGGGCAGGAACATGAGTTAAACATGCAACTACATATTCTTCTCATGCAATTTGCAATATGTCACACTCACTTGGAGATAACAGATTATGGCATCATTTTTTTGGAGTGCAAAGAGGAGGTTTTCAGGAGCCCTTCTCTTTAGAAGAGCAAGTCCTTAGTGAAAGATGTTCCCCGAAGTGGAAACTAAACATGAAATTGCATTTTATGGCTGCTTCTTTTCAAATTCAGTCTACTTGTTGTGTATGTTTAAATTTCAGATATTGGAGCTTGGAGAGAAGGCACATTGGATGGAGGCTGGGCTGACTGCCCCCCAAGGGGATTGTGTCGCTCAGCATTGCAGGCCTGAAAGAATTGAAGACTTACAAATTTGGATACATGCTGGGCTGACTGCCCCCCCAGGGGATTGTGTCGCTCAGCATTGCTGGATTAGAGATTTCAAGGCAGCCGGCTTGCTGATTCAAAAGATTTGCAGCCTTTCAAAATTCAGATTGGAACTACTGCATATTTGAAGAGTTGAAGACTCCAAACTTGGACCAGTTCGGCATTATATACTTCTCTCTTAGCTTTGTCGAGGACGACAAAGTCTAGGAGGGGGGGAAGTGTTGCTCTAAAACGTGTTGCTCTAAGGGTTGCCCATAATTTTTCCTCATGCTATGGCATCCTTGAGCCCTCAAGTAAATACCATCTTTTTGTAAATTAGGAGAGGTCCATATGAACACTCTCCTAAAACCACTTTTTGATAAATCCCTAAGCCTATGGTATTGAAGCCTTTCCTTTTTGAACAACTCCTTTTTTGGAACAAACTAAAATGCCCACGTAGAAATCTCACGCGCTCCCTCTCTCTCTCTCTAGGTAGTTAGCTTTTTGAAATTCCCATATCACAAAAGATTCTCTTTTTGATTTAGCACATGTGGTCTTTTGACCACATGTTTCTATTCCCATATGCTTTCCTTCTCTATATAAAGAAGAGCCTCATTTGTAAAGGGGGGGTCCCTTGGCCATGGCCTTGGCCTCCATTTTGGTAATGGAAGAAGGTGTCATTTGGCTTCTACATTTCTCCTTGTGTGCTAGGCGATGATCCATGTGTGTGGGTTTGGCATTTGGGGTTGGCTTGTGTGTGAGCATTGCCCTCCCTTGTTCCTATTGACGTTGGCCATGGTGCCATTGTTCATGGACGTGGGTGTGTGTGCGTTGCTTGCACTTCTTGCAACTCCTCTTGGAAGAGCCCCTCACTTCCATGTGAGGCGGTTTGGGTTGGTTATTCCCCATACTTCAACAACAGCTTCCAACACTTGGGTTGCACTTCCTACTGATAAGATGGCACTCCTCCAGCTACTTAGCACCCTTCCTGATCTTAAGTTCATTCACCCCTTTGGGCTTATGTTTACTTCCTAGTTCCCCTTAATCAACTCCTCAATCACTTCAAATTTTGCTTTCAAATGGCTTAATTGGTTCTGAATGATACCACTCTTGACGATACCACATAGAAAATACGATACCAATTTTGGCACGATACGATACCAAAAATCTTCGGCAATAGGATACCAAAATTTACATGATACGATACCTCTGCATTCAATGATACGATACCAAGTCCCTAAGGCTTCACAACTTAGACACACATGTTTTTGGTGCCGTTGCCAGGGAACAAACCTAACCAAGGTGCCTTCGTGATGGTCATAGCTCTAGAGTGAAGGAATCGTACTTGTAGAGGTGATTAGTCAAGAACTTCAGCACTTGTTACTTCACACTCTTGAGGTGTGTATAATGAGTTTTTAGGTTTAGGGTTAGGTGTGAGGAAGAAAGGGAGGAGTTAGGGTTAGGCAAGAGAGAGAAGTATAGGGAAAGTAGAATATCTCAAGAAATCCCAAAAAAAAAAATTCCCAAATTAGCTTAGTTTAGGCATTAGGAACCCAAAACTATAAAAACCAAAAAATCAGTTTAGTTGAGCACTTGTGAGAATAGGTATCATGAGCAGAGCAGTGATCGGTATTGCCAGTGTGGTATCATGCCTAGCGAGGTAAAGAGTGACTTTGAGGGCATAAAGTTTGGTTGAGGCATCCTTAAAGGTAAGCTACAACAAGTTTTTGATATCAAAATTACTTCAGAAACACACTCACACATGATTAGAATCATTTTTGGTATTGTGGGGAAGAACAAAGAGTTTTTGAGATTTTTTGAGTGATACAGAGGGTCAAGAGTGAAGAGGGGGGAGAAATAAACATCCTTACACAAAATTTTTTTAGTTTGGAGCAAATTTGGTTGAAGTATCGCAGTCGGTTGAGTTTTGGTATCGCGATACCAGAATTCCCTAGTATCTCGATACTCGTCTAGTATCGTATCGTTGCATACCCACTTGAGGTATCGCGATACCATTCTGGTATTGTATCGTCAAGTGCAAGTATCACAATCACAGTTGTCCAATGGTATCGTATCACAATCCACCCTGGTATTGTATCGTCTCGATCACGGTATCGTATTTTCGATTGAGCGGTATCATATAGCGTGCCAGGTTGGTATCGTATCACTAACTTACTATTGTATCGTGCCTAATTTAGTATTGTATCGTCCTCTATTTTGGTATTGTATTGTCACATGCACTAGTATCATATCATGCAAAAGGTGGTATCATCAAGAGCGAGATCGTATCGTCTGACCCTTTGGTATCGTATTGTCCATAGAATCAATATCGTATCGTAAGAGTTCTAGTATCGTATCCTGCAAATTCTTATATCGTATCACCTATTACCTTGGTATCGTATCATGAGCAATCCAATATCGTATCATATGATTTTTGGTATCATATCATGTAGTGGTCTGGTATTGTATCGTCCACTAACTTGTCGATGAGACTAGACCTCAATCGCCCCACAAATGCATATAGTGGTAGATTGCTACACGTTTAATTATCAATCCGAGGAACCGTAAGAACCAAGTGTATGAGCATGTGTGCGCACATGATGGAAAGTGATGTGGCTAAGCTACAATGCATGTGAAAAGACTTAACTACCTCTATAACTCACTAGTCCTATGAAAATGCATCTCGCAATACCATTTACAGTAGTAAGCACAAATTCGAACCTTTCTCATAGCTATGAACTCCGAATATGGCCAATACAAGGTTCTTTTGAATGACGAGACGTATCTATTAGTGGTATATTTTTCACTCAAATTTGATAAACATTCTGCAAGTTATGAGCAAACTAGTGAATGGTGGGAAACATCAACACTCGCTCCACAACTCGTAATGGCTCACACACACACTATAGTAGATCAAAAGCGATGGGAAGGGATAGGTAATAGTCCTACACACACATTCCAAGCATCACACACACAAAAGATCATAGAGAAGGAGGAAATCAGCAGGAAAGAAGCAAATTCGAAATTCTTCTTCAATTCTTCACAATGGCAAAAAAAATGTTTCACAAGAGTCACAAAGTGACTTATATACATGTGCCCTAGAAATGGTCCTTTCACACAAGAGACCAGCACTTTATTGACTAACTCTAATCTCTTACTATTTTACAAGAGTTATGTTATAAGGATTTGGGGCTTATGCATCTAGAGGACTCCTCTAGTGCATTCACATAGCTTCAAGGGAGTTTCATAAGATTTTGAAGAAGAAAATTTATGCTCAATAATTTGAAAATTTTGGGGCTCTTTATCTGTGCCTCTTTTCTCTACAATAACGAGCATCCAATATGATTGTAGATAGGACCAAATCAATGATGTCAGTTCACATGATTTCTCATTATTCGATCGAATTCAGTTCACATGCCACTCCGTCCAAGATTCATATGCCTTGCCTCAATCTTCTCAAAAGCCCAAACTTTCCTTCGTTGAACCATTTCTTTAATAAGAACCACTAAGGCAATTCCAGGGCCGAAGGGTTGTGCCACATCATCGAGGCACCAAGAAAACTCGTAGAAATCTCTTTGAGATATGCTAAGCCAAGTCCCATCGGGCATACCAAATGAAGGGTCTTTATGAAGCTGCAGAGAAGGTGTTTTCCTACAACTAAATTACTTAGATTTCTATTTTTGGGAAATCTTTAATCACCCTCAGCTCGCGAACATGCCCAAATACACCCACTTCTTTGATTCCCCTGTAGGATCATCAAATGAACCTTGTTTACTTTTCTACCTTCAACTTTGCTTCTCTCTTATACTCAATCTCTTCTCACTTCTTTATCTTTCTTTCCCTCACTCCCACTCTTACTCTCAGCCTCACACTCGCCTACAATCACATATATTTCTCTCCCACTCACTTTCTTTTCTCTTACTTTCTCTCTTTCTCTTTCCTTTCTACACCCACACTAAATCTCTCTCCCTTATACTTCACTCTCAAGTGAACACTCTAGACTCACTTCCAACTCACCCACAAGTCACTTTTTAACTCTCTCACTAACTCTTCCAATTCATTCACCTCTCAATCTCAACTTCTCCACCTATCATAGCTACCACTCAAGACATTCCCATGTACAAAATTCACACCCCCACAAACACCAAATCACGCAACTACACACCTTTTACGCATGCACACACTTACACACACTTACATTCCCTACTCACTCACCACCATATACCCAGACATACGCACACTCACTCCCACATATACACATACACTCTTTTCAATCCACACATGCACTCTCACCCACACACTCTTATAGATATACTCACACATACTCAAACACACCCTCACAACTAAATGCACACCCTCTTTTGCTCCCTTTCTCGCACACCCCCTTCTCTTTTTTCTCTATCTCTCTTACTCTTGTTCTCTTTTCCTTGCACTCTCTTTCCCTCTATTTCCTTCTCCTACTCCCCTTCTTTTTATTTTCCTCACTCACTCCCTTTTCCCCCACTTTCCCTCTTTCCCTCTCTTTCCTTTCTTTCTCTCTTACACATACACTCTCGCACTCTCTCCTCCTCCTGCTCTTTTACTCTTTTCCACACCCCCTTTTTGTCACACTTACACTTTCTTTCCCGCTCTCACACACCCACTCTTACTCACACACATCCCCTCTCTTTCTCTCTTTCTCTCTTTCTCTCTTTCTCTCTTTCTCTCTTTCTCTCTAAAACTTAGACACAAGCCTTTCGAATGGTGGTTTTAACTATTTGTTAATCAGTGCCTTTTCTATATTGCCAATTGGCAAATTCTTAGCAGAAGCTGAGTTCTACTCAAGTTATACAAAGGCTTAAATCATGTGTGTGTGCATGTACTCAATAAGGACATTCATGTATTCAAGTTCTTAGTAGCACATGAGAACACATGTGCACACATAATCAAAACTTCACATAAATGAATAGAGGTATTTCATTCATTCAGCATATATACACCATAGCATTCACAATCATTGTTAACTTCAATAGATGCTTGTTGTCATTAGATTTCTCTTGCTTCAACACCCTGGGTTTCACACTTGTCTCAAGATTACATCTGATATATACCAACCAAGGATGAAGATAGTCTTGCATGATTAAAAGAGAGACATGGAAAGAACCAACAAATATATCTACACACATCAAGAGAGAAATGAAAAAACAGTGACCTGTAAGCTTGATGTATTGTAGAGTATTTCATACTTTGAACTGTATTTGAATGCCTCCAAAGCATGCTAAGCACTAGCCTCCCATATAAGATATCAATCTCAAACATTAGAGTAATCGAAACTACTGTGATCTTAGTTGCCTCCACACCTAGTTCATTTTTTCTTTAAAATTCGATGACTTCTCCCTCAAAACCCTTTTTGAAATTCT
This sequence comes from Ceratopteris richardii, assembly GCA_020310875.1. Lineage (NCBI taxonomy): Eukaryota > Viridiplantae > Streptophyta > Polypodiopsida > Polypodiales > Pteridaceae > Ceratopteris > Ceratopteris richardii. The sequence goes on from CM035413.1 coordinate 79,846,598, forward strand.
TCTTACACTTCTTTGTTGCACATGTCCAAGAATGTTGGTGCAAGAGAATCCAAGCCCACATACTTGGATGATTAGTATATTTCTCATGACCCTATATGATCAATCCCTTGTAAAATCAACTACATTTACCTTTGTAAAAGAATCTTACTTCCACAAGGAGTTAGGAAGCATCAAATCTAGATTCATTTGGTAGTTGATCAATGAGAGAATATATTCTATAGTATACGATTTACTTTAAGGTGGAGTTTTGAATTTGAATTCAAAGATTGGCTCCAAACTCAACTATAAAACAAGGATCAAAAGGCTCGTGTGATATCTTGACATAAGAAGATCATTTTGAAGCAGATACATTGTGATTTGAGAGATCATTCCATAGCTCAATCATCTCACATTGTGCAATAGATTATTGCCAATAACATTGTATTTGTATATGATCTAATACATACATTTTCAGCACATCTTCACTTTACTTCTTTGCCATGACTACTTCAGTACAATGATATTCTCATAGCTTTTTCTCAGTGTATGATTGATCGTTTGTCATAATTTAAAGCATCATAGATTCAGTAAACTGTCTTCTTTACAATAACAAAATCTCATTATCATTGCTTCTCTGAGTTATGAGATATATTTACTTCATTGCTCTCTGGTGGTGTTCTGATGTAGATTGGGCTAGCTCCAATGATGATAAGAGGAGCACCTCAGGATACTTGTCTTTTGCAGGTTCAAAGATTATATCATGGTCATCTAAGAAGCAACCAAATGTGGCATTGCCATCTAAAGAGGCAACGTATAGAGGCCTAGCAAATGCAACTCAAGAGGCTATGTGGCTCAAGCAACTTTACACAGATGTGGGACTGCACTCTTATACTCCAAGATATTTTGGAGACAACAATAGCTCATTTCACTTGGCTGCTAATCGTGTATATCATGCAAGAACTAAGCACACTGAAGTGCACTATCATTATGTACGAGAGAAACTGCTCAACAAGGACATTGAATTGTCCTATGTATCAACGCATTTACAATGTGCAAATATACTCAAAAAGTCTTTGGATGGAACCAAGATGAACATATTCAAATTGATGATTGGTTTGTAGGAAATCAAGGAGGAATGAAGGGCAAGCATGTTAGGCTTGAGAGGGAGCTGTTGGTCCAAGAGAATCCAAGCCCACATACTTGGATGATTAGTATATTTCTCATGAAGCCTTATATGATCAATTTCTTATAAAATCAACTACATGTACCTTTGTAAAAGAATCTTACTTCCACGAGGGGTTAGGAAGAATCAAATCTAGATTCATTTGGTAGTTGATTGATGAGAAAATATATCCTATAGTCTAGGATTTACTTTTAGGTGGACTTTTGAATTTAAATTCAAAGATTGGCACCAAAGTCAACTATAAAACAAGGATAAAAAAACCCGCATGATATCTCGACATGAGGAGATCATTTTGAAGGAGATACATTGTGATTTGAGAGCTCATTCCATAGCTCAATCACTCATCTCACATTGTGCAATGAATTATTTCCAATGACATTGTATTTTTATATGATCTAATACATACATTTTCATCACATTGTCACTTTACTTCTTTGCCATGACTACTTCAGCATAGTGATATTCTCAGAGCTTGTTCTCAGTGTATGATTGATCATTTTTCATGATTTAAAGCATCATAGATTTAATATACTGCCTACTTTAGAGCTACAAAATCTCATGATCATTGCTTCTCTAAGTCATGAGATATGTTCACTTCATTGCTCTCTGGTCTATTGATTGATGCATACCGAAAATGTCAGGACACTCCTATAATTTGCTAAAAATCATAATCAGTGTATAGCTCATCATTTTTATTGAAATCACTCATGATTGGTAGCCATCTAAGTTAATTAGACATCACCAAAAGGAATTAGGCTAATTGCTACTGTGTTGAGAGCACTATTCAATATATTGAATAGGTCCAGAGACAAAAATAGGAAGTCTATGCATAACCTTGGATTAATTCCATATCTATTTGTTTTGATCCATTGATTAGTGGATCATGATCCAAACAACATAGGTGATTATTTATGATCAACAGTAAGCTAAAGAGGCCCATTACACTCTCCAACACTTGTTCTTGGTTGGTGTGAAGTAGGTATAAGCAACATCACTTCATCTTTGAAGACTATCCACCATCTCCTCCAACAAAGAAGACTCTTTGTCGTTGCCTTTAGCTCTCCTTCATAAGCGCACTTCACTTGTCTTTAGCTTGGGTAGGTTGAATGGGCTTTGGAGTAGACACTTCTTGAGGCTAAGTTCTTTTTCTCATTCAAAAATGTCCTTTGAATCCTCTTGTCTCCAGCCGAAAGAAACCATGTCCTCTTATGGGTAATTCCACAAATCTAATGGCTATTGCTCTCCTATCCTTCGACTACTTGAAATCCCCCTTCAAGGCTAGGCTGATGCAAGCATCACATTGAATAACTTTAGGGCATCAAAATTGGGATTTTGAGGATACATTGCAATGTTGTTCCCCATTATATGACATCTGGATTCTGGATGGAATAAAAAAAATATCTTCCATCATGGCAGATGTACGAATGCAAGAATATCCCCTGGTCAAAAGTTGAACAAGCTTTTGTGATACAGAGAAATGTGACCTTGTTTGGATCGACACCATCATTAAGCATGTGCTTATAGAGATGCAGGACCTCATTAGTGTTGTCAAGGCTTAAATGTGTGGAAATGATGGAATCCCATGCAAAGATAGATCACTCTTTTATCAAAGAGAAAATGAGATGAGCTTCTCTTAGACTGTTGCAAGTTGCACAAAATCTTACTAGATGATCACCCAGACAACCATCTCCTTCTTGAACAACTTCTGAAATATAATGATGGGCACATGTTCCCGTTTTTGAGTCCTTCCCTTTAGTAAACTTTATGAGCTTAATGCATAGACCCTTTCTCCCTGAAGCTATTCGTCCCAAAAAGGCAAGGAAACTGTTATACAATGCTTTCAGAAATCATGTGTCTCGGACCCCTGAGACCGACCTACAAGACCAGCCTTGGGGGCCTTCTCCATCGACTTCTTGGACCGAAGAACAGGATGAATGTTAAGAAGAACACCACCCTTAGCAATGGTAACATGACTTGGCATCCTCCATAGTTCCTCCTCATTTCTACTTGCAAGTTGGATATGTCTCGGAATTGTCTAGTTCTTTGTTTTTTGTTGTCCCTCATAGCGTTCTTGACAAGCTCAAGGGCTTCTGTCACCAAATGGTCGAGCACTATGACTAGATAAACAGGAGCTCCAGATCCCCCTGTTCTATATCCCTTCCCTTGATGTCAAGAGCACCCTCCCACCACAGATGGCAGGTGAGGACCATGAAAAATGGACCACTCCCCACCACCCCGAGCATCAAAAAAACCCTCTCACCCCTTTAAAACAGCCGGTCTGCTCCTTCTCCAACATGTCTGCACAAAAAAAGGATTATCCCCCCCTAGTTTGAGTGCATTGATGGGGCACTTCCCTTCCTCCTCTGACATGCCAGAGTGACTCAGACATCAACCCCTCCTTTAATATCATCCACTTCTGCACTATGTGGCCTAGTAAAAAATTAGGTTCTCTAGCTCATTTGAAGGCTCAAATGGGTTTATTCACATCAAAGAACCTGATGATTATCATATTCGACGGGTCGACAAAGTTTCACTCTAGGATGGGAATTTGTTTTACCATGTATTAATAGACAACATCTATATTATATTTCAGCTGTGCAAAAATCGGGACAATATGAGCTCTCAAAAACTTCTTGTGCTTTCGCAAAGAAGCCATACTTCGAGTATGCATCCACCACAAAATTACCAATGAATAGATCTTCTTGGACTGGACACTCTTATGCTATATTTTCTATTACTTTATTAGCTTCTTCTTCTCTTCCAATACTAAGATATGATTTCAAACAAGACAAAAGAGTGATTGCATTTGGTTTTACCCCTTATAATTGCATTTGTGATAAACACTTCAATGCCTAATGGCCATAGTTATGATCAACATAACCTGCAACAAGTGCAGTCCAATCAACCATTTATTTGCATCCTCTAGATATGAGCATTTTTCATATAAATCTAGGAGGGCATTTCCCATTGTAATGTCTGATTCCAGCTGGACTGTAATATGTGATGATGAAACAACCTACCCAACTCTCCAACTTCCATGGCAGCACATGCCTTTAGTGTGCAAGTAAAGGCAAATTCATCTGGCTCTATTCCCTCCTTCTATAGCTGCCCATTTACTTCTCTTCCCAACCATCTCGAGAGCCCCCCACAACACAAACATGTTTTTGAGAAGGATGCACATCAATCATGTGAATAAAACCACCACCTTTCCCATGAGTTAGTGAATTTTTCTGGGTTCATGATAGCACCTGGTTCTACTAGAATTTCCCAAGGAGCTTCACTTGCTTCTAAAACTCCAAGTATGCCATCCAATATCAGTGGTAGCATGAATCTTCTAAGTAGGGTATTGTATGTGCCAACAATAACAAGAATCTAATCAGTGTTGGATAGATTGTTGAGAAAGGTTTACATGTTAGATTCACAAGGCATGGAGCATATGTGGAGGACCCTCAATAAGGCTTTAAGATTGCAAAAGGTGAGAAATATGGTAGAATTTTTACCTTTGAAGTTAAAGATACAAGATATATTGCTCTCTTCAGTTATAAGGACCAAACCCTATGTGAATTGGAGATATGGAATAAGAGACTAGGACATATAGGTGAAAGGACATTGAAGAAAATATGCAAGGATCAGATTATGCTTGGCATCCCAAATGTGTCCAAGAAACACATGATTTACAAATATGGAGCATGCCAATTTGGCAAGTCACATAGGCAACCATTCAACAAAAGAGGATACTTGGAGCTTGTACACAAAGATGTGTGGGGTCCTAGTAGGGAGCCATCAATTTTAGGGTCAAGGTATTATTTTTCATTCATAGATGACTATAGTAGGTGGAAAATACTTTATTTTATTTTATTTGTTTCAAGAAGTATTTGGCATTGGTTGAGAATCAAATAGGTAAAAGTTTGAAGAGGCTCAGATCTAATGGAGGTGGTGAGTATTTCTCACATGAGTTTGACTCCTCCTTATAGGACAGAGGCATAAAGAGAGAGACTATAACAAGGTACACTCCTGAACAAAATGGAGTAGCAGAGAGAAGAGATACATTAATAGTAGAGGCTGCAAGATCAATCTTGAATGAGAAAAAACGCCCTAATTATTTATGGGCAGAGGCTGTTTCCACAACCACTCACCTAATCAATAGGCTTCCATCCAAGTATCTAGATTGGATGACACCTTATGAGGCATTGAATGGTAGAAGACCTTCCTTATATCATTGTAAGATCTTTGGGTGCATTGCTTATGCACACATACCCTCACAGATTAGGGGAATGCTTTATCCAAAACCTAAAAGATGCATATTTATTGGCTATGATCAAAATAAAAAATGATATATGTGATATAATCCCATTAACAAAGGATTTATAGTTTGTAGGGATGTGGTATTTGATGAAAATAACTCTTGGTTTGAGGATGGTTGTAGGAAAATAAAGCTACCCTATGATTTGGAGAATGATTTTCCAAATCTAACCAAAGAAGAACCACATACATTAGAGGATGTCAACTCAAAAGATGAAGAACAAATTGATTTTGAAGAATCCAAAGCTTGCAAGTCCAAGGGCAAAGTAAAGCTCAAAAAATTTGAAGACATTCCAAAGTCATCCAATCAAGCACTTAGAAGATCTCAAAGGGAAAGCAAGAAACCTATAAGGTACAACTATGACACATCACTAGTCACCAAGCATTCCATATACATTGCTACCTATTTATTGTGCCATATACATGGCACAATAAATTGGTATAAAGCAAGGCTAGTAGCAAAGGGCTTTGCTCAAACCCATGGAATGGATTATGAGGAGACCTTCTCACATGTAGCCAAGATGTCAACTATCAGAGTTTTAGTAAGTGTTGCTGCTTCAAAGAATTGGAACTTGTACCAATTCGATGTTAAAAATGCATTCCTTAATGGGTGGATCTCTGAAGAGGTCTACATGGCTCAACCACCACGATATGAAGACAAAGACAAACCTGATTATGCATGTAAATTAAGGAAGGCACTATATGGTTTAAAGCAACCTCTTAGATCTTGGAACCATAGGCTAGTCAGATACTTGTAGGACCAAGGTTTTGTTGCAAGCAAGGCAGATGTCATGGACACAAATAAAACCATCCTAAACCTCATATTCCATGTCACTTTCTATATCTCATGATTGGCTCAGATTTTGGGGAAACCAATGCTTCCATTGCATTTGAAACGTGCCAAAACCCTAAGATCGTCTGTCTTCTTGCTTAATTATGACATCCAAAGGCCATGCTTTGAATTGATGACATCATCAATTTGTAACCGCCCTTGGAAAACCTATATAAGGAGGGTTTGGCCACATTCATTCTCAGTCTTGCCAATACCAGTCTTGGGAGCTCAAGGAGTCGTGACCACCAAGTAAGTACTCTCCAAGTTCCAGTTCTTGTTCTTGTCTTGTTCCTTGTTCCAGGCCTGTCTAGTCTTGTATCGTGGACATCTAGTCTTGTCCTCTTGTAATCTCATAGTACAAGACCTCGTTGAGTTATTTCTTGTATCTTGTTCGTCTTCTAGAAGGGAGTTCTTGTAATCCAGATATCTTGTTTCATACTTACGATCCCGAGTTGTGGGATCTCCTATATCATCTCTAGTCGAGTTATTCATACATATTAGTCCTGGGTCTTGTATCTATCACATATTCTTGTATCGTTTTCCCTTTGTGGGTGTTCTTGTAATCAGAAGTATATTTCCAAAATCTTGTCTACTATAGGTAGAGAGCACAATCTAGTGCTCCCTTGACATTTTGGCAAGACTATCTTCATCAAGACCAGGAACCATGGAGATTATTTGAGAAGATTTTTTTTCTGCACTTAAAGTCATTCAGCATCAAGTCCAAGAGATACGAGAAAACCAACAAAGGATTCAACAACAGAATATTCAAGATGTAATCATAAAACTTCAAAGGCAAATCCAAGAGCTGCAGATCATTGTAAGTCAATCTTCTTCTAGTACCCCCATGAGAAGTAACATGAAGAAAATTCCAAAAGTGAGCATGCCTGAGAAATTTGATGGGACAAGATCAAAGTTTCGAGGATTTGTGCAACAAGTGAATCTATTCATAAGGATGCAACCAGACAGGTACCCAGATGATGCTTCTCAGGTAGGACTCATAGGAAATCTATTATGTGGTCCTGCTCTTTCATGGTTTGCACCTATCATTGAGAAGGATATGGATATTTTGCATGATTTCGAGGCCTTTATTCGAGAGTTCACATCTTCATTTGGAGATACCAATTGTTCACGTGTTGCTGAAACAAATCTAAGGAAGCTACATCAAGGAAATAGGCCTGCATCTACCTATGCATTAGAATTCAGATAAATCATTTGTGATCTCACATGGCACGAGGATTATTTATCAACCAATTTTGATGGGGATTACGTGATGATATCAAGGACCTCATGTTAACCATGTCCAAGGTAAATAGTTTGAATGAATTCATGAATCATGCAATTGAGTTGTGACAATAGGTTGTTTGAGAGAAAGCAAGAGAAGAAGGTTTTTGTTCACAATCAAGAATACAAGTTTACCTCAGCTCCTCAACAACATATGTTGGAAGAATCTCAAGCAAGCCCATGCAGTTGGATAACATTAGGGTCAGACAACTTACACAAACGGAAAGAAAAAGTTGGAAAGACAATGGATTCTGCTTTTATTATGGAGATAATGATCATATGGTATTCAAATGTCCTAAGAAGAAGAAGCAAGTTGGAATTAGGACATTGACAATCACCATCCCACATCAAGAGGATCATCATTAGAATCAAAAGAGGAGTACTACCTGTCATGGGAATCATGGCGTTGATTCAACACCTAGATATACTACAAACCATTTCGAGTTTCATCATGGATATCCATCATCATCATGTTCCAGTACCACATATCAAGAACTCTACAAAGACTTAGAGCTATGAAGATTCAAGTTCTAGAATATCTCATAGTCACATAACCGCTCCTCATGGAACTCATTGCTTGAGGGGGAGGTGATGTCATGGACACAAAGAAAACCATCCTGAACCTCATATTCCATGTCACTTTCTATATCTCATGTTGGATCAGATTTGGGGGAACCAATGCTTCCATTGCATCCGAAACGTGCCAAAATCCTAAGATCGACTATCTTCTTGCTTAATTCTGACATCCAGAGACCATGCTTTGAATTGATGACATCATCAATTCGTAACCGCTATTGGAAAACCTATATAAGGAGCGGTTGGCCACATTCATTCTTAGTCTTGCCAATACCAGTCTTGGGAGCTCAAGGAGTCATGACCACCAAGTAAGTACTCTCCGAGTTCCAGTTCCAGTTGTTGTCTTGTTCCTTGTTCCAGTCTTGTCTAGTGTAGTTCCTGGACATCTTGTCTTGTCCTCTTGTAATCTTGTAGTATGAGATCTTGTCGAGTTCTTTCTTGTATCTAGTTCATCTCCTAGAAGGGAGTTCTTGTAATCCAGATATCTTGTTCCATACTCACGATCCCAAGTTGTGGGATCTCCTATATCTCTAGTTGCGTTTTCCATAACTATCGGTCCCGGGTTGTGGGACGTCTTATATCAATCACGTATTCTTGTATTGTTCTTCATATGTGGGTGTTCTCATAATCCAAAGTATAATTCAGAATCTTTTCTACTGTGGTCAGAGAGTACAATCTAGTGCTCCCCTGATAGCAGATTCGTCATTGTTCATTAAGAAGACTAATTTAGAGGTTGTTTATCTATGTTTTTATGTGGATGAGATTATCATTACAGGAAATGATGCCAATGGCATCAAGAAGATTAAAACCTAGATGAACGAGAGTTCAAGATCAATGATCTAGGGTTGCTTACATATTTTCTTGTTTTAGAGATTGTTTATATAGATTTTGGTGTTTTCATTACTTAGAGAAAGTACTTCCATGATATACTAGTTAAGTTCAAAATGGAGAATGCAAAAATTGTAGGCACACCCATGGAATTGAACGATAAACTCAATGCTCATGAAGGAGAGCTGCTTGAAGACATTACAGGTTATCAAATTCTTATTGGGAGTCTCAATTACGCAACCGTAACAAGAGTAGATATATGCTATGGGGTGAGTACATTGAGACAATTCATGCATACACCAAGAAAACCTCACATGGAAGCTGCCAAAAGGATCTTAAATTACTTGAAGGGTACCATAAATGAAGGGCTGTTTTATCCATTTACATCTGACTTGGATATCAAGCTATACTCTAATGTAGATTGGGCAGGCTCAAAAGATGATAGGAGGAGCACCTCTAGCTACTTATCTTTTATAGCGTCTAATTTTATTTCATGTTCATTAAAGAAAGAATCAATTGTATCATTGTCATCAACTGAAGCTGAATATAGGGGCCTAGCAAATGCAACGTAAAAGGCAATGTGGTTAAAGCTACTCTACTCGAATTTGGGGCTACACATACACTCCAATGATCTTTGGAGAAAATAGTAACTCACTACATTTGGCTACTAATCTTGTATATGATGCAAGGACTAAGCACATTGAAGTGCATTATCATTATGTGAGAGAGAAGCTACTTAGTAAGGACATACAATTTTCCTATGTATCAACAAACTTGCAATGTGCATATATGCTAACTAAATCTTTGGATCGAACTAAATTGAACAAGTTCAAGATGATGATTGGATTGCAAGAAATCAAAGAGAGTTGAAGCCCAAGGATGTTGGGCTTGAGGGGGAGCCGTTGGTGCAATTAATCCAATCCTCAATGATTGGTCACTTATGCTAAAGTTCATATGTGTATTCATGTGTTAGTACATGAATGATCTCTTGTAAAAGATTGATTTTTACTCTTTGTAAAAGTGCATATATGGAAGCACTTGCAATCACGAGTTCTTAGGAGAATTTTTCCACAAATTATTTGGTGAGGATTTATGGAAAATCAAGTCCTAAATCTTTGGAAAACTTTTACGTAAAGACTTGAATTCAAACTTGAATTTTGGCTCCAACAAAAATACTATAAAGGAGGACAATGTAGTCACGTGGAGAAGAGATGATATAGCAGAGATTTTAGAGGAATTTGTGTGGCATATTGAGCTCACATTATAGCTATTCTATTGCCCTCACATTGTGCAATCATTCATTGCCAATTTCAATGTAATTTTTGTGCATTAGTACATATAATCTTCCCATGTCTCATCTCTCCTACTCTGTCATATACTACTCAAAATAGTTAGCTTCTCTGATCTATTTCTAATCGTGTACTTGATACTTTTTAGTGATTTAAGATGTTATAGATTCATTAGGTAGTCTATTTGTATGCTTTAAAATTTCACTTTAATTGCTTCAGCCATTCTCGAGTTATGTGCAAAACATTGCCCTCTGGTCTACATATTGTTAACTTTTGAAAATGTCGGGATAGACATCTGAATTGCTAAGCATCATTTTCTGAGCATAGTTGATCATTTAAAGTGAAATAACTTGTGAAAGTTAGCTACCATAGGAAGCTAGATATTCCCAAAAGTATTTTGTCCAATAGTGACCAGGAAAGGAGTACTGTTCATTTTCTTGAGCAGGTGTGGTGGCCAAAATAGCAAGTTTTGGTTCATAGTGAAAATTCCAAGTTATCTGTTTTGATCCAATGATTTGAGGATCAACTTTCAAAGTACTTGGGTGATCATTTGGGATTTGTGGAAAGCGCAAGAGGTCTATTTTACACTTTTATGGTTGAACATGTACATCCAGAATCTTTCTAAAAAATCCATAGTCATTTTCACTAATGAACTCTGGAATTTCTGTTTTTTATCATAAACCTTATTTTTAGCAATATAAGTATTATGTGAAAGAATAACTTCACCTATCTCTAGAACATAAAACCTCTATCCTTTACTCTCAACAAGCTATCCAACAAAAACAACTTTCCTCGCTTTTACATCTAGTTTGCCTCGGTCCTTTTTCTCAATATGTACATAAGAAAGTGATCCAAACACTCTGAAGTAACTCACATTAGGTTTTCTACCATAACAAGCTTCATAAGGTGTGATTAACTTTATGACCTATTCAAAATGTGATTAGCTGTATGTATTGCATCAAACTAGAATTTTGGTGAAAGCTTCTTGGATGCCATCATGCTCTGCATCATCTCAACAAGTATTCTATTCTTTCTTTTTGCAACACCATTCTGCTAAGGAGTATAAGCAATAGTAAGGTGTCACGTAATACCTTTCTCATCAAGAAATGTCCGAAACTCTTTTGACAAGTATTCTCCACCTCTATCACTCTTGAGAATCTCGATAGTTTCCTGACTTTCATTTTCATCCATAGCTACAAACTTCTTGAACATAGGAAAGACTTCTAACTTCAACTTAAGACCATAGATCCATGAGTATCTCATAAAATCATCAAAAAATAGAACAAAATACCTGAAGCCCTGAATAGAGTCTGATCTCATAGACCCATTCACATCTGAATGAATAATCTACAATTTCCTGGTAGCTATAATATGACCATGTTTCTTGAAAGGTAGTTTATGCATCTTACCTTCAAGACATCCTTCACATATATCTGAATCATCTGATAGCTTGAATGAGGGTAAACTCTCAACCATACCTCTATCTTTGATACTCTTGAGAGCTCCAAAACTGATATGTCCAGATCTATCATGCCATAGCTTCATATCTTCCACCGGTGACGAAGATTTGACTGCATATGCCTGACTGATTTTTGACAAAACAAAGATCCCTCCTTTATGCTCACCTTCTAAAATACAATTCCCTTCTTTCTGTGATAGGATCTTACAAAGATCTCTCTCAAATACAACTTTAAAACCATCACTTAAAAATGTAGATATAAATAGCATATTCTTCTTCATTTCAGGTACAGAAAGAACATCTGAAATCTGAAAATTACCACCTTCTCTTGACTTGAGGGTTATTGTACCTATTCCCACAACATCCAAATCATTCCCATCTGCAATAGTAATTCTTCTACCTGAAGAATAGGAAAGAGAAGAAAATACATCTCTGCAACCTGTCATATGCTTTGTAGCACTTGAGTCAAATATCCAAGGACTTGCTGAAAGAACTTGTAAAGCTACCTGATGGAAAGCTACTTCCTCAATAGTGATACATGCATAAGAATCACCTTGAGATTTCCCTTTTTTATCATCTTCTACACCATTACTTGATGCCTTTTTCTTTTCTGCTGCAATCCTTTTATAACATGCTGACTTAAAATGTCCAGGTTTCTTGTAGTAATAACATATTACTTCCTTCTTCTTAGCAGATTTCTCTTTAGATGTAGTAGCTACAGAATCTGAAGTAGAAGGTGAGAGGGACCTACTTTCCTTCTTGGATTGCTTTTCCTTCTTATCCTTCTTCTTCTTTTTACCCTTTGATGAAGATGAAAGTGCTTCTTCATTCTCTTCCATTCCCTTCAACTGATCTTCATCTTGAAATAACAAGAACTCTAACTCTTCAAATGTAACCTCTCTATCTCTTGTGGTAAGGGTAAGAGTGGTTATGAAAGACCGATATGAAATAGGAAGTGAATTAATCAGCATATTTACCATTTCTTCATCTGATATCTCAACTCCTATATTTAGAAGTTGATCTCTCAAGTCAACGAGTCTCGTAATGTGGGTTTGAATTGACTCACCAACCTTCATCCTTGTATTTGCTAGTTGTCTCCTTAAGTGAGCTTTCCTAGCAAGTTTTCTACTGTGAAAAAGATTCTCAAGCTTCATCCAAGCTTGTCTAAAACTTTTGCAAGATTTGATTTGTGGTAGAATATGCTTTTTGACACTCATTTCTATGAATGAGAGTGCTAAAGCATCTCTAGCATCCCACCTTGCCAGATCTTTAGTAGGAGGAACTGTAGGTAAAGACCTACCTGTGACTCTGGATGTCGAAGTGGTTACCTCTTCTTCAGTTGGTTCTGTAATAGTGATTCCAGTACCTCTTGAAGTTGTTGTAGCTCCTTCTTCGCCTTCTCATCTGGATCTTGTTAAGGATCCATTGATGATACTCCATAAATCCTTTGTCACTAAAATATTCATCATCATGAAACTCCACATGGGACAATTAGAAGATCCATCCAACTTGTCCTCAATCTCAACTCTAATCTCACTCATCTTAACTAAGTGTGTATGTCAATTATGCTCTAATACCAAGCAATTATGCTCTGATACCAAGTGTTGGAATTTGGGGCCCCAGGATCGTTCCAAACTAAAACCTTTTGAGCATACACAACTTAATTGACAAGATGATATGTGAGATATAGAAAGAAAGAGTTCTTGAGACAAGGATAGGGAACGTAAGCCGGACGCGTACTCACTAGAAAATAGATGTCCAAATTACAACATGGGAGTACTACTCAACCATATAAAGTGGTGCACTCACTTATCCAAGAAGATGATGATACAAAATTTAGATTATGTTGAAATAATCTAAGTGTGTGAAGTGAATGGGCAACAGAGCTAATCTTATTCTCACAATCGTTCCAACCTAAATCCTTTTGAGCATACACAACTTAATTGGCAAGATGATATGTGAGATAGAGAAAGAAAGAGATCTTGAGACAAGGATAGGGAACGTAAGCCGGATGCTTACTCACTAGAAAATAGATGTCCAAATTACAACATGGGAGTACTACTCAACCATATAAAGTGGTGCACTCACTTATCCAAGAAGATGATGATACAAAATTTAGATTATGTTGAAATAATCTAAGTGTGTGAAGTGAATGAGCAACGAAGCTAATCTTATTCTCACAATCGTTCCAAACTAAAACCTTTTGAGCATACACAACTTAATTGACAAGATGATATGTGAGATAGAGAAAGAAAGAGATCTTGAGACAAGATTAGGGAACGTAAGCTGGATTCTTACTCACTAAAAACTAGATGTCCAAATTACAAAATGGGAGTAATACTTAACCATATAAAGTGGTGCACTCACTAATGGAAGAATATCCAAGAAGATGATGATACAAAATTTAGATTATGTTGAAATAATCAAAGTGTGTTGAAATGACATGACATGTTAATCCTTATGATTAGACAAACTAATTCTCTTGGATGGATTATGACATGGAGACATATCCATGCATATAATGATCTTCTAGATCAATTTAAATCAATTAACCATCCAAATAGTCTCGTTGAAAAAAAAACTACTCTTTACATAGTATCCACCTTTCAGTGACAATGAATATCTATGGATGTCATTCTATTCATTGTGCTTCTTGCAAATTAATTAACCTCATAAAAAACAATCACATACAAGCCTTTAATACTTGTATTGATTATCATAACCATAGCACTCTTGTGCGGACTCGAAATAAACTTCTATATCAAGTACATAGACTCGCATGAAGAACAATTCATGTGCTCATGCATTCCTAGATGAAAACACATCTTAGCTGTACTTGATGCATATACCTTGTCATTTACTTTCTAAAGGCACAATTAGCCTACGCATGGTACCTCATGCTAACCACCCTGGCTCATCGTGGTGATACATAAAAGTGATCTTCTATAGAGAGGAAATGCATCATGCACTTCAACTTTCTAGCACTTCAACTTTCTTCTCTACTTCAGTCAATTTATATGCTTTTACTTATGCACACATAAGACTTCCTCTCTCTTATAACACAACATCACTCTAGTTCTCACATGGCATATAATGCCATGTGGCTACAAAATTTTCGACGACATTTTTTCCCCAAGAAAATGAAGCCAAAAAAAAAATAATAACCATCACAATGATAGGCATCAGCCTAGTGGTTGGGAAACCACTTGCTTTACTCTAGAAACCTGAAAATAAGAAAATTTTCCAAAATGTATTGTTGTGCACCACACGCCCTCATAACTAGATCTTTTCTTGCTCCAATACCTGCACAAAGATCTTGAAACACAAAAAAACAACAACTTGTGCATGCTTTTATGAATCAACATAAGTTAGAGTAACTTTATGTGCATAGAGGAATTCATATCAAAAATAACTTTCATGGACAATCCCATGTTAGTTTCATAACATCGGAAAAAAATACAATGCAAAATTATGAACGTTGATGCAAGAATTATTCAAATGAATTTATTTGAGAGAAGAAATATGATGCAAATGTATGAAAAGCATTTCATTCCTATCCAAAATGGTTCAAAATATGATTAGAAACTCCTAATTATCATAACTGGACACTTAAGTCACTCAAAAAGAGTTTCTCGACAGTGAACAACCATCAAAAATCTTGTGCAGAGATGGCTTGGAATGGTCAAAATATGGGATATGACCATTTAAAAGAATGTTCTTGAAGTGTAGAATCTATATTAAGTTGAGCTTGATTTGGA
The DNA here is from genome assembly GCA_020310875.1 of Ceratopteris richardii. Classification (NCBI taxonomy): domain Eukaryota; kingdom Viridiplantae; phylum Streptophyta; class Polypodiopsida; order Polypodiales; family Pteridaceae; genus Ceratopteris; species Ceratopteris richardii. The sequence goes on from CM035413.1 coordinate 79,862,085, forward strand.
TATTCTATGAGTAAGTTATGGCCAATACAATGGAGCTAGGTGAGTGGGTAGCACACCTCTTTGAAGAAGTATGCAAAGAATTAAATACTCTGTATAGGTGGCTCATAATTATCCAATCATAGGTTTCAGCCACTTATTCAAAAGCCCTTCGAGTCATCTTTCTATATCAAGTGGAATTGTCCAATTTGGATTTTATATGAGAGAGTTATGCCCAATTTAGTCAATGTAGGTATGCTAATCTTGCTTTTTCTCTTACTTCCAGTCTTTCTTTTTTTCTCTTTCTTTACTCTTCTCTCTCTTTCTAATATTTTCATTCTCTCTCTATTCTTCAATTTATCTCACTTAGGATCTCCTCCTCTCTTTCTCTTCTTTCATCCTTTCTCTTTCTCCTTCACTTTCTTTTCTTCCTCTCTAACTCTCTCTCTCTCTATTTATTTATATCTTAGATATGTGTAGATGCATAATCAAATGCATAAGTACATTCATAATTAGATTACATATGTGTGTCATTATGTGAACGTGTGTGTAAACATATGCAATTCTATGTATGTATGCTTGAGTTTAAGAATCTTTCCTCTTTCTTTCTTTAAATTCGAAGTTAAATGTGCTACAAAATTTCTAGAAGTAGTATCTCTTTAACCGTTAGAGATCACCACCCCTTGTCGCATATCAAAATGTGTGGAATGGAATGTTCTACATGGATAGATGGAAATATCTGCAAAATCAACAAGAAACAAAGAGAAAATAGGCTTTGAAAGTTTGGTGGAAACATATGTACCTCTCACACCGGAGCTCACCATGCATGTATGAAGCCACTGATGCATGGAAAAATGCTCTCAATGTCTGCATACCCCTTAGGACACTCATTCCTCACATGTCCATGCCCATCGAGCCAAGTGAGGGAAGAAAAATGCCTCAGAAAAGAGAGTTATGAGATTTCCCAAAACCTCTCTCTATGCTCTGATACCAAATGTGAGAAGTGGAGAAGGACATGCCTGGGACTCACCTCCCAGCCTATTTATAGCCCTTGCCTAGTCATCATCTAGAGTTCTCTCTAAGGTCCCTCTACTCATCTGGCCATCATGAGTAGGTACCCCGTATGAACTCTCTAGCTTTTGGCCTTGGCTATCCCTCGAGCAAGGAACTTCTCGTTCCTCCAAGCATGTACATCTCTGGAATATAACAAGTTACTTGTTGGAGTTAGAGGTCTACGGAAGCATGCTAACAACACAAGGAAGAAGAAGAAGCTTGGAGCACAACACACAATACTGGATGTATTACCACTAGAATGTACAAAAGATTAGTAACCCATTAGGGCAATATGCATATATACAAGCGGGGGGAAAAAACCTCCTAAAGAGGGAAAAAAGTGCCCTAATGGTCCTAATTTGTTCACACACATCATTACCTCATGATAAGCATATTGCTGGTTTTAAAGCTGATATTTGAGGTGTTTGATTTGGGGCATTTGCATCATTATTTGGGCATTCAATTTATGCAAATTGATGGTGGAATGGCTTTGTGTCAAACAAAATATATTGACACATTATTGTAGTGTTTTGGCCTTGAAGATTGTAAATCTATTGCCATTCCTACGGAGATAGGTTTATGATTGAGTCTTCATGATGTTAAAGATGCATTTGATGTCGTTCTCTATTAGCACGCTGTTGGATGCTTGATTTACTTATGCATTACCCGGCCCGATATTCAGTTTGTTGTCTCATAGATGACCAGATTTATGCATTGCTCACGTGTCAAGCATTGACATGTGGTTAAGTGCATCTTTTGCTACTTGAGTGGTACTCGACTACTTGGATTGTTTTATCCCAAGGGGGGATCACTACCTCCATATTTACATGCTTTTTTTTACTCTGACTGGGCTAGTTACTATGACACTTGTCTGTCCACTAGTGGCTTTTTCTTCATGCTTGGTAGCTCATTTATATCTTGTTTGATCAAGATGCAGCCTACTGTGGCCACTTCTAGTTGTGAAGCTGAGTGTAGGGTAGCTTTCATAGCGACTGTTGAGTGAGTGTGGCTCAGATGCCTTATGGTTGATTTGGGTGTTGCCACCACCATCTTCACTGACAATCAGAGCACATTAGCAGTTGGGAGGAGCCCTGTGTTCCATGCTCACACTAAGCACATTGATGTGCATTATCATTATGTCAGGGAGATGTTATCTGCTGGAGAGATCAACTTGGCATATGTGCCCATGCAAGAGAACATTGTAGACCTTTTCACGAAGGTTCTACCTAGGGAGAAGTCTGAAGCTTTTTGCAAAGCTTTGGGCTTACTTCCTTTTGTGTATCGATTCCACATAGCTTGGCACTTCCTTATACATGAGTCCTAACTCCTTGTTCACTGCATCACTCCTAGGGGGGATTTGTTGATATATTTAGGTAGTGATGTGTGTGAACATACTAGGACCACCGGGGCACTTTTTTCCCTCTTTAGGAGGTTTTTTTCCCCTAGCTTGTATATGCCCTATTGCCCAAATGGATTACTAATCTTTTGTACATTCTATCGGTAATACATTTAGTATTGTGTGTTGTGCTCCAAGATTCTTCTTCTTCCTTGTGCTTTTCTCGTGCTTCTGCAGGCTTCTAACTGCAACATCACTGGATCCGAAGGAATTTTTTGCAAAGAAATGTGACTAGCTGAGGAAAATATAGAAGAAATATTCGAAGAGCTTAGATGGGACACAGAAAGGATTATGAACCCTGAGCTACAGGATGATGATGATATATACGCCTCTTTTTGTAATTTAGTGGGTTGGGATCCACCGTGCGTGCCACTGTTAGTTGTCGGAATGGACTGACCAAAAATATTGTAATATTATAACTTGTAATAGGAAGAAGGGTTTATTTTCAAAGATTTGAAGAGTTTTGGAAAGTCTGGTGATTGTCTTAATTTTGAAGTTCAAAACGGTGTGAGGTAGCAAGACAAGACGAGAAAGAAAATGGTGTGGTGCTCAGAGTAGTCTATCTGTGCAGAAGGGTGTAGTCCAAAGAATCAAAAGGATGGAACTCTGTCTTATGAAATTGTAAGAGTGCAAAAGTGTTTGTAATGCAATATGAAGACTAAATATTGTAAAGCAGATTCTATATGTATTGTTATTGTCCAATGTTCCGAAGTCTGTGATACTAAATTTGCTAATCATTCTGAAGTAATCTAATTCTCTCGGTGTAATGTTGATAATTTGAAATCTATAAGGTGGGTGGTAATAATACAAGGAGTAGAAATGCATGTTATGATTGTAGTACTCACATTCATAATCCCCATTATCAAAACTTACCCTTTGGAGGTGTGTTGTATGCTTTAACACTTACAACACCAAACAGTGTCCAGTAGTGGTTTTTGATTCATGCTTGGTAGCTCATGCATATCTTGGTTGAGCAAGAAGCAGGCTACTATGCTTCTATTTGTGAGGTTGAGTATAGGATAGCTTTCACAACAACTATTAAGTGTGTGTGGCTTAGACATCTTTTGGCTGATTTGGGTGTTGGTCAGTCTTCTACCACCACCATCTTCACTAATAATTAGAGTGCATTGGCAGTTGTAAGGAAACCTATGTTCCATGCTTGCACAAAGCACATTGAGGTGGACTATCATTATGTTAGGGAGAGGTTCTCTACTCCAGAGATAAATTTGGCAAAAGCATCCACATAAGAGAACATTGAAGGCCTTTTCAAAAAGGTTATGCCTAGGGAGAAGTTTGAAGCTTTCGTGAAAGCTTTGGGATTGATTCCTTTTGTGGATTGATATCTTTCCACATAGCTTGTCACTTCCTTATACATGAGTGCTAGCTCCTTGTTCACTACATCACTCTCACGGGTATTTGTTGATATATTTATGTAGTGATGTGTGTGAACTCAAAATCTCTAGGGCACTTTTTACCCCTCTTTAGGAGGTTTTTTTCCTCTGCCTTGTATATACGGCTATAACCCTAATGGATCAATTATCTTTTGTACATTCACTTGGTAGAACTCAAAATATTTTTGAGCCATCTCGACCTCTAGTTCAAGCCATCTCGACCTCCGGTTCAAGCCATCTCGACCTCCATTTTGAGCTCGCAAGGTGGGGCCCATATAAAAACCAGGTCAATTTGTGAAACTATAACTTGCTTCTTGTTTAGCAACACTCACATATTCCAAATCCAGAATTTCGAGCGATTCTGTGTAATGTTGATACACAAAAATTGTGTTTTTTTGAGATCAAACAGTCACGTCATAGTGTGATAGTGTTCAAACAGAAGTGCTGCTTGTAGTGTTTTGCAGTGTTGTGAATCGCTGTAGAAATGGCAAACGTAGATGGAATGAGACATCTTATGGGCAATAAGTTGGACAAGAACAACTTCCATGCTTGGAGATTCAGAATGATGAATTTCTTGTTGGGGATGTAAGGGTCATGTGACCTTAGCCCCATATTCATATATATACATCATATATAGAGCATTGCCTCAAGAGAGATCATTATGTGGGTTTCGAGGCTCCCACGCATATCCGCGCGTCTCTCCTCTCTTCTCTCTCGTTCCATCTCCTCCTTCCTTCTTCTTCTTCTGCACTCCAAACCCCTTCATTGGTATCAGAGCATGTTGAAGGTTAGTGTGCAAGAAGCTTCAATGGAAGCTTAGGTGAGAAGAGGTAGAAGTGCAGGTTGGCATCTCTTGACAGCTGTTCAGTATTTCGGTCATAACTCGAGCTAGGAAGCTCGAATTGACGCGTTTTAAAGTTCTGTGCGTAGCTAACACAGAGAACTACAACTTCACAGAAGGGCGCAGAATCTGGTTCGGACTTCTGAAGTGCCGAAAATTCGAAAAACGGAGAGAATTGTAGAAAGCGAATCTACATTGAGTAGGACAGCATGTCGGTTTTTTTGTCATAACTTGAGTTCTACAGCTGGGAATGCGATGATTCAACTTGCTGCTTGTAGCTTGGAAAGATAGCTACAACTTTGTAGAAGAACTCAGATCCAGATTCTGAGTTTTAGGTTGCCGAAATTGCAGAATACAGAGCAGTACTGTTGCAAGTGAAATTGAAATTGACAGCAGGTGCTTGTTTTGAGTATATCTTTAGCTACGCACCTCCGATTGAGGTGTTCTTTATGTCGTTACGTAGCCAAGAGTTAGATCTTGAAGTTTGCTGAAGACCAAAAGTTCAGATTCAGAGGTTATCACCTCTGAAACAGCAAAACACAGAGCAGTACAGTTTTGCCCAAACAACCCTAATTGCACTTGGAGGTTGAATTTGCTTTGGAACTTCTTCGAGAGAGAATTTTTGGTGTGCAAGCTCTTATTTTCAGAGCTTCAAGACATTGTACATGTATGATCATTGTGGTAGCTCTTCCATATGAGAGTAGAGCATGATCTTGTCACGCGTTTGGCATGTAAGATGACATTGTGGTATACTCTTTTTGAGGTTTATGTCATGCTAGAAGAGAACTCTAGTGGATCTTGAAGCTTTTGCGATAGCTTTGGATCATTGACTATCTCCATTCACTTGGACTTGGTCACAGGTTGTTTGTGACAAGTTGGACCATCTTGCAGGATTTATTCTTGAGTGGGAGTTGTAGTGCCATTGTATTGGCGTGTATTGCCATTAGTTTTTTGGCACATGTAGTTGCCATTATCCTCTTGATTTATATCAGTGACAGGTGGTGACAGATTATTCATTGTTCTTTGCTGATTGGTTATCTTGTTTGATTGCTCAGTTTTCAGGGGATACTCTGTCGAATTTTTCCCAGGATTCTTTCACATCTATTTGGTCCCTTTGGAGACTTGGTGAGCAGGCTTATGCTCATGGTTTTATATGCATGCTAGATGCATGGTTATGTGACAGGTGGTTCACATAGTTCCTTCTCCATCGAGACATTTGTGATATGACTTATGCATATGGATATGCAGGTGTGATCCTATTCAGGATAGAGTATTGTTTCTAGTCTCTTGTTATATTGCTAGTCTATTGGATTGCCAGCATGGTGTCTTCTCGATTTGATGGCACTGACTTTCCGAGATGGAAAGCTCAGATGTGGCATACATTGGTTCGTGCAGGGTTACACATGTATGTGCATAGAGATGCACAGAGGCCTCGTGACATGCCCGATCACGTATGGATGGATATGGATGCATTGGCCAGCTCCACTATCCGATTACAGCTTGTGGATTCTATATATGAGTCTGTTATGTATGAGGAGACGAGTAGTGCATTATGGCAGAGACTACATGATATGTATGCGAGTCCATTGACTCATGTGAGACATAGATCACATCGACGACTTCGATGTTGGCACTGTGGTCATGAGGGCCATATTCGACGATGTTGCTTCAGGCGGATGCGACGACGACGTCAGAGATATGCACGTGATGCAGATCAGGTAGTGGTTTCAGGAGATTCTATGGCAGTTGATTATGCTAGTGATGGAGATATCACTTTCTCCTATGGTTCATCTCATGATTCCTCTTGTTCATTGGATAGCACACATATGGCTTGGTTGCTTGATGCATTAGCCACTTTTCATGTTACTCCATATCGTGAGTGGTTTTGTCGATTCTCAGGTGAGAGTCGTGGATGTGTGCACATGCCTGATGGTACGACATATGACATTGAGGGTGCAGGAGATGTATACCTTATGCTACCTAGTGGAGCATCACTTATACTCAGACATGTACGCTATGTGCCTTCATTCCCTATGAGCTTGATTTCAGTTAGCCAGTTACAGGAGAGCAGATGTTATGCATTCCTTGGTGAGCATCATTTTCAGTTGCAGTTGGGACAGCTTATGCTTGTTAGAGGTGCCAGGATTGGGCACATGTATCCACTACAGGTACTTCATGTGAGAGACAGTCTCGTCTCAGTGGGAGTTCAGCCTTATGTGCGATGTGAGACTCGTCATGTCTCATTTTGTCTACCTACAGATAGGTCTATTGACATTCTTGATGCACATGTATGGCATGATTCAGATGCTCAGATGGATGCACATGTAGAGCATGTTTTGGATGCTCATGATGCTTATATAGAGCATGGTTTGGTTGATCATATGGATGCTCATATGGAGCACACTTTGGATGATCAGTTGGATGCTTTAGAGCATGATGTGGATGCTCATGTAGAGCATTGTGATGATACTCACTTAGAGTTAGATCATCAGATGGATCTTGGTGTTGATGTTGTGCAGTCAGCTCATGTGGAGCATGATGATACACTTGGTGTGGTAGAGCACGATAGCTCTCATGATACACAGTGTATGGTAGAGCATATTAGCTCTCATGATGCACAGCTAGATACATCCTTGGTTGTGAGCATGGCTGATTTAGATGCTGAGGAGTCAGCAGTTATGCGGTCATTCTTGGATTCGCTCATGCCAGATGTTGACACAGATATTTCAGGACATGTTGGTCTTGATGATGGTGCTTTGGATGCCTTGGATACAGGCATGGCTGACGTACTTAGGTTAGCCAGGATAGCACAGGTTTCGTCAGCATTCGGGAGTTTGATGTACGAGTTGTTATGCTCGAGACCAGACATTGCAGTTGCTATTGGAGCATTTGCACTTGGAGTTGTCAGTCGTTCGATGATTGACATAGGCATGGAGCGAGTGGGAGCTTTGCAGGAACTTCATCAGTTCTTGCATCAGTCAGATATGAGCTCGACTCTTGTCGATATGAGTCTAGAGCAGTTTGAGGTGCATGGATACACCTTGTTCGAGGCAGTTGGTGTAGGCTGATCTGGTATGGGTAGAGATCTAGACTCTTCCTGTACATTATTGTATAGTCCTACATCATTGACCCTTAAGTGGGAGATTGTTGGGGATGTAAGGGTCATGTGACCTTAGCCCCATATTCATATATATACATCATATATAGAGCATTGCCTCAAGGGAGATCATTATGTGGGTTTCGAGGCTCCCACGCATATCCGCGCGTCTCTCCTCTCTTCTCTCTCGTTCCATCTCCTCCTTCCTTCTTCTTCTTCTGCACTCCAAACCCCTTCATTTCTTGATGGGAAAAGGCTATTGGAAGTACATCGAAGGAGAGAACGAAAATACTCCATAGTTACTAGAAAGGAATCAGACTATAGACCAGTTAAGAGCATATCGAGAATGGAATCAAGGAGCACGAAAGGTATTGCATTGGCTATCTGTTAGCATACATGATAGCATGATTGGACACGTACATGATGCTAAGCCTCCGAAAGAGACTTGGAATAGTTTGGTCACTTTGTATGAGACCAATACAAAGGGATGAAAATTGCAACTCAAGAATGAGTTGCATACTTTGGAGAAAAAGAGCATGTCAGCAAGTGACTACACCTTGAAAATCAAAAGCATATGTGAGTCACTTGCATCTATTGGTGTGAATGTAGATGATGATGATGATAAGGTGAAAGTGTGCCTTCGTGGTCTAGGAGTTGCATATAACAATTCAAAACTTCTATATAGACGAGGGAAAATATTCTGAATTTTGCTGATTTGGTGTCCATGTTTATTATTGAAGAAAAGAATCTTGGCGAGGACTCAAAATCCCAAGGAAAATCTAGTTCTGAGCAGGTATTCTACTCTGGCAGAGGAAGAGGTAGATGTAGAGGTTTTAGAAGTGGAAGAGTAAAATGTAACCAAGACCAAAGTCAACAATAGAATCATGCAGGAGGACAATTACAAGGTAGGGGGAGCCAAAGAGGTCATGGAAATTTCCAAAGAAATGATTCAGGTAATGATAGTAAAGGATGCTAGAATTGTGGTAAACTTGGACACTTTGAACGTGATTGTCGGTTGAAGAATCAAAATAACAGAAGGCAGCAAAACAACTATGCATCCACAAGTGTAGATGACTATGAGAAGTTGTTCATGGTTCAACACCACATGATGAATACGATGTCTGCTAGTGTTTCAAAATCGAATGGTAATGTCTGGGATATTGATTTAGGTGCTTCAAATCACATGACCAGTCATGCAGAATGGTTTAGTACTTTGCAGAAATCAATAGTTCCAACTCAAATCCATGGAGTGGAAGATTGCATGGAAATTTTAGTCCAACAAATTCATCAAATACATCCAAGAAAGGTAAAGAAAAGCTTTCTGTTGGTAGTGAAACACGTGTAGGTCTTGAAGACGTTGATGGAGATTCAAGCGGTTTAGAAAAGAGCCTTGATGAGGAACTTGGATTGCCCTCTGTGAAGACTCCAAGAGTTAGAAAGGCACATGCACATGATACAAGGAGAAGTGACCCAGGACCAAGAGGGTTTGGGAGGATGCGGAATTTTGTGCAACGATTGACATATGATAGTTACATGGCTCGCCATTGTGCCTACATGACAAAGGTAATACAAGATGCTGAACCTTCTTGTTTTGAAGATGAAATTGGAAATGTAGATTGGGAAAAAGCTATGGATGAGGAGATGGCTGTGCTTTATGGAAATGATACATGGAAGTGGTTCCACTGCCGCAAGGGGAGAAACCCATAGGCTGCAAGTGGGTTTACAAGGTAAAGCACAATGCTAATGGTAGCATAAGCAAGTACAAAGCACGATTGGTAGCAAAAGGATATGCACAAACATATGGCATTGATTATGAGGAAACAACCCTGTAGCTAAAATGTCTACTGTTAGAACACTTGTTGCATTAGCTACAACAAAGGGATGGACTTTGTATTAGAGGGATGTGAAGAATGCTTTCTTACATGGTGAGTTACAAGAAGTATACATGGACCAGACACAAGGATATGGAGATTCAAGGCATCGAGAATATGTTTGTAGGTTGCAAAAGGCTTTGTATGGGCTGAAGCAAGCTCCTCGTATATGGCATGCAAGGATTGCTGATTACATAACCACCATTGGGTTTTCTATGTGTGATGCAGATCATTCACTATATGCAAGGAAGGGTGATTATGGCATCACAATTGTGGCTACTTATGTTGATGACTTGATTGTAGGTGGTGATAGTGAAGAAAGCGTTCAAGAGGTAAAGCAACTTCCTATGCAGGAATTTGACATGAAAGATCTTGGTGTGCTATGCTATTCCTTGGGCATTGAGTTTATACATACAAAAACAGGTATATGGATGTCACAAAGGCAATATGCCTTGAATATGCTGCAAAAGTATGGTATGGTTGATTTTTAGTCAATTTCTATGCAATTAGATCAGAATTTGAAGTTAGATACTACATCAGGTGAAGCATTGGAAAATGCTAGTATGTATAGGAAAATTGTGGGAAGCTTGATGAATCTCACAATTATAAGGCCTGATTTAAGCTATACTGTTGGACTTGAAAGCCAATTTATGTAGGTTCCTAGGAAGCCACATTTGGATGCTTTGAGGCACACTCTACATTATGTGAGTGCTAATTTGGTTTATGCATTGTTTTATGAAGCTGGTATAGATTTGCAGGTTCATGGATACACCGATGCACATTGGGATGGTAGTACTCCAGATAGAAGATATACTAGTGGCTTTCTATTCTCACTTGGAGGTGCAGCAATTACATGGAGCAGCAAGAAGCAAAACACTCTTGCTTTGTCGAGTATAGAGGCTGAGCATAGAGGTGTTGCAATGGCAGCATGTGAGGAATCATGGCTAGATATGCTACTTGCAGATGTAGGCATGGAAGTGCAAAATCCTACCACCATCTATTGTGGTAATCTTAGCAGCATAAAATTAGCACAAAACCTTGTTTTTCTTACTAAAACAAAACATATCGAGGTACATTATCACTTCATCAGAGAGAAAGTATTAGCAGGTGATATTGAACTTGTTTATGTGAGAACAGATGAGCAGGTTGCTGATATTTTCACTAAAGCACTTGGAGCAGAGAAGCTAAAGAAGTTTTGGAACATGTTTGGATTAGAGGACATGGTGTTGAGCTTGCGGGGGAGTGTTGAGATATCAAGCTCAACATGTGATAATCGAGGATGACATGTATCACTTTTTCAATTCTCTGACATGTATAGTGGTCATGTTGATATATATTAAGGACACTTCATTGAGCCTTATTAGATTTATCTACCGAGAGTGATGACACATTTGTTTCTTGCTAGCTCACTCGTTCGTGGACATTAGGTTTTTCCTTATGTACTAGTCTTTATATATTGCACTTGTTGTATTCTTGTTTTATGTCATTCTTGTACATTCCTTTTTATGTGATAGAAGAAGAAGAAAAAGATCATTCTTCCTTGCCTCAATTTGAGTGTGTGCTTCTCTTTGATTGTGCATGAGCTCTCTTCCTAATTTCCTTCCTCGTGACATGCTTGGGATAGAACAATCCAAGTATCTGGGTACCATTCAAGTAGCAAAAGATGTACTTAACCACCTACCAATGCTTGACACCTGGGCAATGCATAAACCTGCTCATCTATGAGACAACAAACTAAATATCCAACTGAGTAATGCATAAGTAAATCAAGCATTCAACAGCCTACTGATAGAGAAAAACATCAAATAAATCTCCAGCATCACGAAGACTCAATCGTAAAAATGTCTCCATAGGAATGGCAATAGGTTTACAATCTTCAAGTCCAAAATGCTGCAATAATGTGTCAATATATTTCATTTGCCACCAAGCTATTATGCCATCAACTTGCATAAACTGAATGCCCAAATAATAATGGAAATGCCCCAAATCAGACATCTCAAATGAGGCATGTAGATCAACCTTAAAATCAGCAATATGCTTCTCCTGAGGACCAATGAGTAGCAAGTCATCAACATACACAACAATGATCAAAAGCACATCATTTGCATGCCTAACATATAAGTTTCTCTTAGTTGGACTATTCTCAAAACCATGTCCAGTCAACTAGGCATGTATTTTTTCATACCAGGCATGTGGTGATTGCTTCAAACCATATAATGCCTTTTTCAACGTGCACACTTGGTTTTCATGCCATTGCTACACAAAGCCATGGGGCTGAAAAACATACACTCCTTCATGCAAGTCACCATTCAAAAATGTAGGTTTATTGTCCAACCATGATGAGCTCTAAGTGCACAGATGCTATGAACAGTAGTCATTTGGCATGTAGGAGCAAAGGTCTCATCAAAATCAATGCCTCTTTCCTTAGCATAACCCTTTGCAACAAGCCTAGTCCTATACCTCTCAATTGTTCCATCCAGCTTATGCTTCAGCTTGTATACCCACTTAGTGTCAATGGCGTTCTTGCTAGGAGGCAAGTCACATAAAGACTAGGTACCATTTTTCATGATACCATCATATTCTGATTGCATAACAGCCATCCAATTTTTTGAACTTTGTACTTCATCAAGCAAAATAGGCTCATTCTCATCGTAAAGACTAGAGGTATCCATAGCATAGCAATCTGATGCAAAAGAGCCACTATGAGAGCCTGAACGAGTACAATATGATAGGGCTACATCTAATTTGCTATCATGCAAAGTCTACACCAACCACTTTGGCATAGTTTTTGCCTCATCAATATTAGCTCTCTCATCAACAAGTGCATCATGGAAATTTGAATTAGAAATGGAATGATCTACATCATCACATGAAACCTGTAGAGGCTGAGAAGCCACATCATTAGGACCAGCACTAGACTGTCCACCTATAAAAAGAGGCAGCAAAGTATCATACATGTCTTTGGAACTAACAAATGTCTCCTTAGTACATGAAAATAATGGCTGAACAACATCTTCCACAAAAACAACATCGTGACTAACCAAAATGTGTTTAGTCTATGGATGATACAGACGATAGCCTTTGCTTTCAAAACTATACCCAACAAAAATACATTTCACTATTTTATCATCCAATTTTCTGCATTGTTGTTCTGGCACTAATGCATATGCCAACTAACCAAAAACACATAGGTGAGCATCATATGGCTTATGACCATGCCAAGCCTCATATGGAGTGATAGACTACAATGCTTTAGTAGGAAACATGTTAAGTACATATGTTGCACACATAACAACCTCAAGCAAGAAACTATGTGGTAAAGGCTGACTCTTGACCATACACCTCGCCATCTCCATGAGTGACCTGTTCTTCCTTTCAGAAACTCTATTCTGTTGAGGTGTATATGGCACTGTACACTCATGTTTTATCCCACGTTCAGCCAAAAATGCATTGAAGTCAAAAGACATATATCCCACCCCTCAATCAGAATAGAGGGTGCCCATTTTACATGTTGAGAGATTTTTAGCTAAAACGAGAAACTATTTGAAGCACATAAATACTTCGGGCTTTGCTTTCAATGGACATACCCATGCATGCCTAGAGAAAACATCAATTAAGGTCACAAAGTAAAGATATTTCCAAAAGAGGGTGTCTGCATAGAACCATAGACATCATTGTGAACAAGATGCAATTTTGAGTAGCTCAAAATGAACCATCTTTTGGGAATGAGGAATGCCACATTTTGCCCAAAATATAGCCTTCACATGCATGTTTACCAGGTGCCTCAAGTTTGGGCAAAGAGAAAACCATTTTAGGTTTTTGCAGGCATAGAAAACTAGCAAAATTTAGATGACCAAAGCGTGCATGCCAAAGCTTTGCATCTAACATAGCCTGAGAATCTTGAATTGCACATGCTGAATCATTCACAGATTTTGCATAATATGAGCTTATACAACCCATGACATAAAATGCCAGAAGCAATAATGATATTGCCATTTGAGAGATCATGAATTGTACATTTGTCATCAACAAATTTCATGACCAAGCCAATCTTTGCAAAAGCTAAAACTGATAACAGATTCTTCTTGATCCTTGGCACAAATAAAGGATCTGACAATGTAAAATAACTGCCATCAGTAGTAGTCAAAATGATCTTACCAACTCCCATGAAAGGATAGAGGAGTTGTTGGCACATTTGATAGTATTCCCTATAGGGGTAGGCTCAAGTGAAGCGAAGAAACTGTGCTATGAGGTAATATGTTTCATTGGCCCACTATCAAAGTACCAAACATTTGAGTCTACCATAGGCATACACTGCTCATAAGAAGATGGGTCAAAACTACAAAAAGTAGTAAACACCCGTTCTTCATTCTACACAAGATTAGTAGACTCTTTCTTTGGTGTGGAGGCCTCTGCAACAACCATTCTAGCCTCTTTCTTCTTTTCCTCTTTTGCAACCAGTTTTGGACAAGTCTTTATGACATGATCATTTGCTTTGTAATATTTGCAAAAAAATTTGTGCTTTTCTATTTTCTTCTCATCTATGTCTTCCTTCTTTGACTGTGCAGAATTAGTAGGTTTCTCCTTAGTAGAAGAGCTCCATTTACCTTTGCCCTTCTGACTAGCTAGGAAAGCTTGATCTGCAACACACATAATGGACATGTTCTGCCTAGAATGATCTTCGTGCAATAGAACAAAGACTACTCCTCAAATGTTAAGGCATTTGGATTACCTTTCATCATCAAACAAAGATTAGAAGCAAAACTCTCATATGAATTGAGAAGACCATTCAGAACAGTCTACATAAGTAACTATCAGGCAAGACTTCATCAATAAAAATCAACTATTCCTTCAAATCTTTTATCTTTGTCAGAAAATCGTCCATGGAATCTCCTTCATTCATGTGATAACTCTCCAATTGTTTTTGGAGGTAAGCAGACATTCACCAAGAATGAGCTTTCATTACAACCATGGTCTTTTGTCGTATCATTCTAATTAAAGATTACCTTAATATCCAATTTCAAAATTTCTTTACTCAAAATCAAGTCATAACTTTAGAGAGCACCCTAAATTTGCTACAATGATTAAAATTTTGCAAGCACATGAAGTCTTAAAAAGATCACTATTGTAGAGGAAAAAAGTAAAGAGGAGCAGGTCCCAAAAATTTTCAAATTTGGGCATACTTTTTCTTCTTCAAATTTCCATGATATTACATCAAGAGCCATGTAAACGCTCTAGAGGAGTCCTCTAGATGCATGATCCTTGAAGATTGTAGCATTAGCCTTGTATAATAGTATGGATTTAGTGATTTCTAATAAAGTGTCGATCTCTTGTGTGAAAGGACCATTTTTAGCGCACATGTATATAAGTCACTTGGTGACTCTTTGAAGAGGCTTTTTGCCATTGTGGGTAATCAAGCTAAAAATTCGAATTTGATTCTTCTCCCTTGCATATCTTATTCTCCTAGAGCTTGTATGAGCCTTTGAGGCTAAAAATGTGTGCCTAGAGATGCTGCCTACCCCTTCCCCATCTGTTTTTGTCATTGTAGTATGTGTGAAGCTTGGTGAGTTATGGAGCAAAGTTGGTGCTTCCTACTACTCATTATTTTGCTCATAACTTGTAGCAACTTTGTTAGATTAGGTTGACAATTCCACCATTGGATGTGTGTAGCTCAGTGATGAGTAGCACCTCCTTTAATGTCAATCCGGGAAGACGTGAGGATGGTATGAAGACCTCGAGCAAGTGGAGGCACAAGTGCGTGAGTGAGAAGCACACAAACATGCACACACATACACACACACGCGCACACACGGCAAGACAAAGAGTGAGAAGCAATGGAGTTCTTAGATTACTTTCAAAAAGCTCTTACAAGTTCATATCAATTAAAAAGCTAACCTCAAAAATGAGCTCTCTAGCTCTATTTATAGTTTTTGACTAGGTTTTGGCCCTGTCCAGACCTAGTGTCCGGCCTAGTTAAAAATTAGGTTCCAGGGCCAATTTGAGGGCTTAAACGGAGTCTAAAAAATACGAATTGATATGTAGGTACTTCTAAGGCTCCTCAAGCTCAAGGACTCCTTGGCTTGCACAAAATGGAGCTACAAAAATATGAAATGGTATTTACAATGATTGTTAGTGATAAGAATCACTGTTATAAAGATGTTGATTTGGAAAAATTTGAAGGGCCTATCTGCCAGATTTGCGTCGACTGCTTTGTCTACTTAATCCTTCACCTCGCTCTGACTCTCTCCGCTGGCTTCCTTGTCTAGTCAGTCCTTGGGTGCCCATACTGCTCTCAACACCCTCTCTCTCGTCTGTCGTCCCTGATAGACCCTTGTTGCTGAGAGTGTTGGATGTAATATTCCACAACCTAAGTGGCAAGCTGATGTTCTTGTATGCGTAGTCCTCTGGCCAAGTCTGTCATCATACGATCCCAATCAATTGGTCTTGGAATGTCCGGATGTGGCAGACGTAACTGATCTGCATGGATCGCTTGTTCTACTGCGAATAGATGTAGCAAATGTGTGGGTCTGGGAATGAAAATTTCCGAATGATATTCCCATAATCCCGTAGAGAACATTTCCTCAAATGTCTGCTTGAAGCATGCGGGTAAGTACTTTATTCGTGCATGCCAGGCAAAGATTATAGTGACCGAGGGAGTCTGGCTCATGTCGTAGACTAAATCCTTGTTACCTTGGGAGAATCCAGGGGCAGAGATGTATGGAGCTTGTACCATCCGAAAGGTTTTGAAGACAATGGTCATGAGCTCGAATATTTTCATACACATTTTTGCTGCTATGTCGGGTACATTATTTAGACGTGTAGACCAGTGCTGAATTGTTGATATCATGTAGGCTACGGTTGGGGTCCCTCGAGGTGGGAGCAAAATATGGATAGTTAACCCAAGCCGAGCATTCTTTATTGTTTCGTACCTTGATCGCAAATGCTTGCCAAGATCTGCGACGTACCATTGGGCAATAACATGGATTATACTTGATATGCAGTGGCATGGTTGCCCAGGTGCTCATCATCTCAGGGTAATCGGTTAGTAGACGTGCACACCAATTAGGCTGGAAAATCGAGCCCGCACGCGCATTTGTCGGTAAGTCCTCTGGCTCAAATTGAGTGGCAAATGTGGGCTCCTTCCCTGTATGTCTTTTAACTTTTGCATTATAATCATGTAGCAAGACAAAATAAGGCATGTATTGCGACTCTGATGTTGTGATTAACCATTGGTGGGATAGGTTCTGAAAGTAAGAAGACCGAAGGACAGTTTCTTCCAGATTTGTGAGAGATTGCATTTGCACGGCAACGCGATCATCATGTGTCTTACCCACTTTCTTGACCCTTTTGACCCAATCTGGAACTTGAATTTCTAAAGTGTCCTGTCCTTCCTCTATAATCCGACCACCGGGTGTTGGGATTGGCTCGTACGGCTCTTCATAGCTGTCATCGACGGGGATTTCCACTACTGTTTCAGGTTCTGGTTCTTCATTGGGCGAGGGTGGCCTTTCATATGGTAAGAGGCGTGCTTGGAGTTTTGCCACCTGCTTCCGGAGGGTCTCTACTTCTTCTGTAGAATGTTGCAAGATTATCGGCTCCTGTTGAGCTGTGGGGGCACTGGCTATCTGTTTCTTTAGGTCTGCACATTCAGTCTCTAACTTTTCATATGACTCCAAGAAATTTGCATGCTCCTCAAGTAAGATACGAATGTCTTCCAATGGGACTGCTCTATACTTGGTAGGGCTAATGGTTGCTCCTGCAGTTCCTTCCATAGCCGCTTCAAAGTTGTCTTGGTTTTGTTGTTGAAGCCTCTTGTTCTCTTCTAGTGCTGCTGCCATATGCTTCCTTAATAGCCCAAGGTTGCGTCTGAGTGTAGCATTAGATATCATTTGTGCTTGAAGCACTGTTTCTAGTTCCTTGACTGCTTGATCATCTACTGTCGATGTCTTTGATTCCAATTCGGAGTGAGCCTGCTGTAAGGTGGTATGCTCGGTTAGGAGCGTTTGGTAATCAGCTTCAAGAGTGTTGACTCTAGCTTGCAGACGCTGAGATTCTGCCTGGAGGGCAGTAGTGCATTCTTCCAATTGATGGTATTCTTGTTGTAGTTGATGTGCACACTGAAGTAATGTATTGAACGTGCTATTTACATTATGAGATGCAAGGGGAAAAGTTTGAAATGCAGGGGAGGTGGGATTGGGTAGGGGGGTAGTGAATGCTGTGTGTGCCAATGATGTGAGTGGTGAGGTGGGGGGTAAGGGAGGGGGAGATGGTGGAATCGTGGGGAGAGGTGCTGTGGTTGGTGAAATGTCCATTGGGTCAGACAAGGTGGTGTGTACAGGGGCTACCATGTAGGTGGGTATGGTAGGTGAAGTGAGTGTGGTGTTTGTGTAAATTGATGTCGTTGTGAACATCGGGGAAATGTGCCTTTGAAACATTGGAGAGCGGATGAATTGCTCCACAAAGGACGGGTATTGGGGTGGTGAGGTCAGGTTGAAAGAGGTGTAGGGGCCCGATGGGAAGTGAGGGTCATGGAATGGAGGTACCCGTATTGGGGGATAGGCTGGGAAACACAGGGTGCCTTCTGTGGGTGCCGGGTTTCCAACCACACTTGGGATTATGGGATGGCCAGTTATGGGTTCGGAGGATAGAAGGGTTGAAGCGTACAAGGGATTGGTGACGAAGGAGAAGAGGGTGTCTTGTGAGGTGGGTTCTCGAAATGAGAATGATGTGAATGAGGATGGGTTATAAGTGAAGGTAGAGGTGATGACTGTCGTTTCTTCCATGGTGGGAGGTGGTGGTGGGAGTGGAGAAGGTGGTGATGGGGGATGCTGGGGTGAGATGGGTGATGTCTGAACGAAGGTTTCAGCAGAGAGGTCAATGGTGGTGGTGGGGGTAGCTGTGGTTTCAATGGGTACTTCTTGTTTTGTGACGGGTATCCTGATAGTCTTACCTGCTCGTTGTAATGTGTCAACTCTACGTTTGTCATACCTCACGGACTGGCGGACTGCAGTGTGGACAGCTTCCGGAACTCCTAAAGATTCTGACTCTAATTTGAGGGTGTCAATGAAATGTTGGTCCACCCCCTCATCTGATAGCATTTCTTGCATCAAAGCTTGACCTGATACAAGAGAGAGTTGATGCCTTTCTTGTACTGCTTTGATTGTGTCATATAACCTTTGTAGTTGAGCTGTATATGTAGGTGCACCTACAAGTTCTGGCACGTCTGGTTGCTCATCATGATGCTCTTGATCATAATCCTCCTCATCTTCCTCCTGTTCTTCTTCTTCATTGTCCTCTTCATCCACTTCAACTGTGGTGACAGGTACTTGGGAGGTTGTTGCTTGCGTTTGCACATTCTCCACTTGTTGTGCCTCTTCTGCCTCCAACTCTACATCTTGTAATAATTGTTCAAAATCTTCATTCGTGAGTTCTTCCAAAGGTGCACCACTGGAAAATTCAAGATCGGTTGGGATGGGAGGGAATATCAAGGTAGAACCATCGGTGCTGCGTCTTGGAAGTCGGAGTGTGAATGGTCGGACTCTTCGGGGTGGAGGGGTGACGTCTGGTGTTAGGGTGGCTCCACGTGGTTGAGCACAAGGGACTTGGACAGTACCTCTCATCTTATTAGAAGGGGGTCCAGTGGATGTCCTGCCTCTAAACTGCTCTACACGATTCCACATTAGGGCCCGTTGAATAGGGATGTCATAAGCTAAACACCTATAAATGATTCTCCTCAGAGCACAGCAACCATATAAAACCTGTTTCCGCGGCCATCGTTTGTGAGCTAGGTGTATCTTATCAATTATCCAGTGGGGTAAGTTGATGGTGAGGCTCTGTGTCTCTGCCAGATACAAACTAAACCAAATCTTTTTGGGTGGCATGGTGAATCTATCTTGTGCAGGAAAAGCAAAGTGTTGCATGCACATGCAAAGGTGTATTGCAATATTAGGCGTCATGGAGACCATGTCCTTGAGTTTGGTGAGGCTTCGATTCTTCATGTAATCAGGCACTAGGGTCTCCTTCTCGATAGGAATATGCATTCCGCGCATATCTAGGGCCTCTCTCACCAAGTTGTTGGATAACCTAAACCTCTTGAGCTCATTTCCTTTTGTTAGAGATGGGATCACAAATGAGCTTGCACCTTTTGGGTTCTTGTTTGGAGTCAAGGTGTTGATGAGATAGTAGCATCGCATGAAGTCAGGCTTTGGGAGCCGTGCACTGAAATATGCATCCAATCCTGCCTTCTCCCAAATCGAACGTAGACCTTCTGCATTTTGTAACTTCTCGAATTCTCTTGTAAAGAAATGGTATTTACCTTGCTTCCCATTGAAGTCCAACTCTGATTCCCATAGGTACGTTCCCTCTCCCAAGGGTCCTGCCACTTCACTAAACCAGTGGGAAGTTTTGCTACGGGCATGGTATGGCCACTGGGAGGGTCCGCAATAGGTATGATTTTGATGGCCTGCAATTCTTCTGGTCTTTCATTTGTCTCAGGCAAAACGGGTAAACTATCTAAGTCCACCACTTGCTGGCTCGTTTCTGTTTGAGAGCTAGTTCCTGCTGCCTCAACCATGTTGAAAACTTCGCAGCTGGTTATGTGAGAATATATGAATAAATGTTAACATTGCAATGGACACAAAAATGACACTGTGTCCCCTGTTACAACATTAACATGAGGTTCGTGAGAGGTTAGGGGGTTAGTAAGTGCTCGGTGCTTGTGTGTGTAGTTAGGAATTGGGTAGACCTAAGAGCTAAGCGGAATGATGTGGTGTGAGAGTGAAGTAGTTAGTAGGTGGACATGGATTTACAATTGGGGTCCGGGGGTTTATTACAAGTTTTAGGTTGCCAAATGCAATGGATAGGTTTTGATTTTGACTTTGTGGAGGCTCTGGAGAGTGTGATAGGGTATTTACTTGAAAAATGGGGCTTTTTAGGGACCCATTTACAAGTGATTCTACTTGTGCTCATGGAAGAATACGTGTTAGTGCGTGATGTGTAAGACTGGGCCTCAGATGTTCGCGTGAGTGAAACATGTTGTACAGGGTTTGGCCTTGGTGTAGCTATTTGAGCCCGCAAGCAAGCCTTAGGCACCCAGATTTGTCATGATTGTGGGCTGGCCTTCATTGACTTCTTGGGTACCCAAATAGACTTCACTTTCGCAGAAGAAGTTATGAAGGACTTCTTATTAGTGTTGTGTTGATTACTAATAAGAGGTTTTGGTCGTGGTGTTGGCCTGGTCGGAACAGGGTGTTTGCCTTTTCGCCTCCATACTTGTTTCATTGGCTGAAAAAATCTGCTTTGCTCCTTTTTTTGGCCTCCAATATAGGTAGTGTTATGCTTCTTCTGTATTCGATCTGCCTTTGGTTGCTGCATCCCTCTGGCCTTTGGAACAGAAGGGAGTGCCTTCTTATCCTTTACTCCGTTGTTGAGACAATCCTCTTTCTGCATCATACATTTTTGGACAAGAATAGCATTGTCAACTTCATGTGCACCCCTGGAAGGACCAGGAGTTCATGCCTTACCTAGTTCCTTGAGTGCCTCATTTTCCAATTCAACTGTAATTCGACTATGATTTACCCATACCTGAAGAAGTCCACTTCTTAGGTTTAGGTTGACTGCATGATCATAGATCCAGTCCTGACCCAAGATAAGAGGCTCAGTGAGGTCCTCATCTTGACACACTAGTACTTTGACTGTCATTACTTCGTCTTGAATGTAGAGGGGAAGTTCCACCTCGCCCATGCAAGGGGTTTCCACACCTCCCAATCCTATGAGATATGCTTCTACAGGCTTGACAGTTAATTTCAACTCTTGACAGTAAGACAATTTAACAGCACTAGTGGCTGCACCTGAGTCAATCAAGGCTTTTACAGTCCTTGCACCCTTTCCTTGGCCTATATCTAAGGTTATAAAAGGACGTCGATCAATTATCCTATGAGAGCTGATACCTGAAACTTCACACATAGCCACGTGATATTTTTGGTCTGCATATGCACCTAGCCTAGGTTGCTCTCTACCTTGTCTTCTTAATTTCATTCTCCGTATGCACTCTAAAGCTTCTGCTTGAGCTTCTTCTCGAATTTTCTTTTCTTCTTCTTTGCGTTTCTTAGCAATATTGAGTCGACTTAGCATTTCCTCTGTGAGAGGTTCCTGATATAACTTGACTCTACATCCGCTAATGTAGCTCGGGAGAACATCACCCTCTAAAGTGGCTAGTTGTACGGCTCCACTTGTGGAGATCCTATTTATGATCATAGGTCCGTAGCCTCTTTTCTCTAGTTTTCTCGCGTGTTGTTTCAAAGTGTAGACTAGTACTAGGTCGCCTGCCTTCAAACCTTTATCCTTAACGTGGGCATCAAAGTATGCCCTCTGTCATTTCTTAGCTGCATATATCCCTGCAGCTGCCCTCAGTCTTGTTTCTCCTAATCGTTCAAGGTCAAATAGTCTAGAGGAGAGTTCATGACCTGTCCATTCATGCTCTTGTGCTACTTTCAGTGTTGGTATTAAGAAGTCTAGTGGTAGCACTGCATTTTGGCCAAACACCATCTGAAAGGGGGTGGCTTGGAGTACCGTTTTGTAGGCGACTCGGTATGCCCAAACAGCATGGTGTAGCTGTTTGTACCAATCAAAGCGTTTATTGTTCACTAATTTCGTCAACACATTGCACAGAATCTTGTTGGTGCTCTCAGCCTGGCCATTTGCTTGAGGGTGATAGGGGGCATACTTCTTATGAACTACCAAGAATTCTTGGAGCAGATTTTCAATAGCTTCATTCAAGAAGTGAGTGCCTCTATCACTAACTAGCTCTATAGGTAGCCCGTATCTTGTGAATACATTCTCAAACAAGAATTTAGCAGTTGTCTGAGCATCGTTCCTCGTTGTGGCTTTTACCTCTACCCACTTTGTCAGATAGTCTGTCGCCACAATGATGTATTCCGCATGAGAACCCTTAGCTGGTGGATTAATAGGACCTACAAAGTCTATTCCCCACTTAGAGAATGCACGTCCACCCATCATGGGTTTCAATGGCATCTCATCTTTGCGTATAGGAGGTTGAGCTCGCTGACAGACATCACACCGTTTCACATAGGTATGTGCATCCATGTGAAGGGTCGGCCACCAGAAGCCTGCAAATAGTATTGCCTTGATCACCCGATCTGGTCCAAAGTGTCCTCCTGCTACACCTTGGTGAGTAGTTTCCAAGATCTTGAGATATTCACTTTCATGGACACATAGTCTCAGGTAACCATCCTTACCATGCTTGTAAAGATTATCACCAATGATTGAGTAATCCTGGGCTTCTTGTTCTAAACTCCTTTTCCTAGCCAGAGTCATGTCTAGAGGGAATGTTTTCGTCCTCAGGAAGGATACTAGTGGTTCACTCCAATCTGGCACTATGGATACTTGATAAAGAGTGGCATGTTCCACAGGTGGTTTAGTGCAGCAGATTGGGCATTCCTTGCACAACTTTTGGACATCAGCTTCCATAGTAGGCCAATGCACTCCGAGTCTCCTTAGTGTTTGTAGGGTTCGTTGCTTTGAGTGGTGTTGCTCTAATGCACCTACATGTGCTAATTGCAACCATTTAGCGTACTCATCCTCTTCCACACAACAGGCCAAGATCCCTTGATCCGTGTGCTTGTACATACTTCCTGCCATGATGTGATACTTTTGGGCTTTTACTACCTCTCTATCTTGCGTGTTTATTACTGGATGGTTAGGCCCGTATGTCAATACTGGTACCAATGGCTTAGCCCACTGCGGTACAACTTCCAAATTAAACAAGTAAGCGTCAAGAAGGTCATTTGACACTCCTTGTGGGGCTTCTCCACATGTGAGCCTAGAGAGATGATCCGCTCTCAAGTGAGTCTTCCCTTTTCTTACTACAACCCCGAATTCATATTCCATTAGCAAGAGAAACCATCTTACTAATCTTATTGTATTGCATGGCTTGTTCACGAGATATAACAATGCTTGGTGGTCAGTAAAAAATTTAAACTTGTTTGCAAGCAAATAGTGTCTAAATTTCTTAACTGCATATACCATGCCTAAGCCTTCTCTCTCAGTAGTGGTGTAATTTTGTTCAGCTGCATTCAATTGTCTACTAGCATAGGCAATTGGGAGATTCATATTACCTTCACCAGTAGGTTGTGCGAGTACACATCCAATAGCGTAATTGGATGCATCCACATGAACATGGAATGGCTTGTTCCAATCTGGTGTGGTCAAGATTGGTGCTGAACATAATCTTCGTTTAAGCTCTTGGAAGGAATTCTCACATTCATCAGTCCACTCAAAGTTAGTCAGAAGTCCGTACATGGGCTTTGCAATGACAACATACATGTGAATGAACCGGCGGTAGTAACCACAATGCCCCATGAAAGCTTGTACTTCCTTGACATTCCTTGGCCTAGGTAGCTCTGCTATGGCTCTCACTTTCTCTTCATCAGTGGATATGCCATTCTTTGACACTATGTGTCCTAGAATCTTGCCTTGCCTGACCATAAAGACACACTTTTCTGGGTTCAGGCAGACTTGATATTCTCTACATTTGTCAAAGATTTGTCTGAGTTCGGGAATATGGGTTTGCCTAATGTTGGAATGAGCACAAAGATCATCAACATAGACTTCTAAGTTCTTCCTCAGGAACTCTTTAAATACATGGCACATTAGTCTCTGGAAGGTTGCAGGAGCATTGGTAAGCCCAAATGGCATTACACGAAAGGCAAATATACCCCACTCTGTGGCAAAAGCTGTCTTATGCTGATCTTCTGGAGCTATGGCTACTTGATTGTAGCCCGAAAATCCATCGAGGAAGTTGTACACTTCCTTGCCTGCTACTCTTTCTAAGAGATGCTCTGTGATAGGAAGCGGATAGTTATCTCGAATTGTGGCTGCATTAACCTTCTTCAAGTTAATGCATACACGCAGCTTTCCATTCTTCTTGGGCACCACTACGATGGGGGATACCCACTCAGTGTGTTCAATTTCATAGATGAATCCAGCTTCAACCAGTCTATCTATCTCCTCTTTGATCTTGGCAGCATAATTATCATTATATGTATATGGCTTTTGCTTAGAGGGTTTGGCATCTGAGGTCATGGGGATAGTGTGTGAGCATATGTCTGGATCAACCCCCTTCAAATCCTTGTAACTCCAAGCGAATACATCTCTGTATTCTCTTAGCAAGGCTATTAGCTCTTGTTCTTCCTCTTCTGTCAGGTCATGGCCTATGTACGTGCATCTCTCTTCTCCTTCTTCCATGGCTACCACAATTTTCTTTGTGGTTTCTTTGTTATCATAGGCCTCTCCTGATTGTGCCTCTCCTTTAGGCATTCTGATCATGACTCTTCTGTCATCTATCTCATACTTTTTAAAGTTTTCCGGGACCTCAAACAAAGATTCTTCCTCTTCTGGTGTGACTGCTCTCTTCTTTCTTTTCTTCCCTTCTTCCTTCGGGGTCACATGTGTGGCTAGCCTTACATCATTTGTAAGCTCTCCGTGCCTTTGGGGTTGAAATTCTACTTCATAGAAATATTCTTCATCTGATGCAAAAGGTGGATCCATAATGATTGACTCTAGATCGGAGTCGCTCGCATCTTCAAATGCATCAGGGCTAGGTTCGCATTCTTCTAGAACTGCCTCTCCCATGATTGGCTCTATGGAGAAGATTGAAATGTCATAGCCATCTTCATCACAGTGAGGTGTCCATTGTTCTTCATTGATGGCTACATCCATTGTTGCTAGGATTTCTGCCCAGCCGTGGGTTCAAATTCTTCGTCAGGAAAAACTACAGGTGCATAGGCTGGGTCTTGAATTGATCTATGTGTTTCTTTTGCACCTATCTCTCTGGCTTCTTCTCTCTTCTCTTCTTCTACTGCTACTTTGCACATCCATAAGTGGGTGTCTTCATGCATCCATGAGGATCCTGACCCTATGGAATGCACCGATTCTGTATCATCTTTGGCTCTATGGATGGGATTCCATTGGATAGGAGGGACATCTCTATGAGAGTAATCTTTGAGATTCACTTTGGTCGTAACACCTAAGTGTTGTAGGTACAAAGAATTGGTTCCCCAATCCTGTACCACTTGCAACTGTCGCATAAAGGGTCTTCCCAAAATCATCTCATAGGCATGATTTTTGCTAAAATCGCATATAGCAAATGTGTGCTCGAACTCAACACCACAGGTGGTGAGAGTTATTCCTTCTAACAGCCCTAGGGGTCTCTCTATGTGACCATCGGCCATTTGCAATTTCATCCTTGTGGGCCTGAGTGCTGGCTTGCCCCAATGCTTCCATAGGGAAGTGGTAGCAATTGCAACTCCTGCACCTGAGTCTAGAATGGCCTTGGTGGTGTATCCTTGATGGGTGATAGGAAGATATGTGTTTCCCTCTTCGCCCTCACTCATGTCTCCTATCTTGTCCAATGGTATTTCGGGCACTGTTCTCTGGGATCCTACCTGGGAACGAGGTTTTGCTATCTCTGGTACTTGTTTAGCTACATGTTTCCATAGCTCTGGCCTTACTTTGAGTAGCTCTTCTAAGGTGAGGTTGCATTGTACTTTAGTGTTTTTCACTACCTCTGTGTTCCTAGGTATGACTGAGTCCTCATTTCGTACCATGACCGTGGGTGCTCTCATGCACGTGGACTTAGCTTCCCATGGGCCTGTGAAGTGGGGTAATTCATGCAAAGAATTAGACTCAAAATCTAATCTCTCCTGAGGTTGGGTGCTCTCCTGCTCCTCATAAATGGATGGGATGTCTTGAGGGAATCGGTCATGTGCATCATCCACAAGTTCAATAGGAGGAGGGACTTCACTCTCTTTAGCCCATTTGTCTTCTTGAATCTCGCGTAGGAATTCTGGTGTGAACCGATTCATAGAAGATGATGTGTTTGGCTCCGTAGAGTTAGGCACATAGGCTTCAGGCACATAAGCTTCCCGGGCAGGAAGACTTGCTCCTTCACTTGCCTTGTCCTTATGTTGAGAGGCGGGTTCCTTTTCTGATTGTGCAATCAGCTTCTCTATTCTTTCTAGCAGTTCATCAAAGTGCAACTGTGTCTTTGCTGAACTAGAGATGTTAAATAGGCGACTGGCTTCAAACATGGTCTGAGCCAATTCCACCATCTTCGCGCAAATTTTGGTTCGTTCTAGCTCTAGTTCTGCTCTAGGGTAACATTTTTCATGATCGGTTACGGTTGGCCCTTCTTGAATTCTGGCCTGATATGCTTTAAGCATCATATTAAGGTCCTCGCGAGTGGGGTCTGCTAGGACTGATCCTACTCTTGGAGGTGGTGGAATTGTGTGAGATGGGTTGGAAGGTGGCGGGTCGGATGGAGACGGGAATGGTGGTGGTGTGGTAGTGTGAGAGGGAGTTTGAGATGTGAGTTCAGTTATCCTGGCCTTTGTTTCTCTGAGGCTTTCCTTGAGTTCACTCGTCTTTTTTGCCCATTGTCTTTTCATTCTTTCACAACTATCTCTCCAAGCTCTAGTCCTCTTCTTTGTCATGCTCTCCGTTTCACTAACATCTGGGCTCTTTTCCTGGCCTACCCCTTGCTTTTGCTGCACTGCTTGAGCTCTAGTGACTACATGTACGGGTGCAGTGGAAGTGACACTTCCTGTGGAATCTACCACTAACCCAATAACGTTAATGGGAGTGATTTTTGGCATATTGCTGGGATTCTTTGGACAATCTCGTAAGAGATGCTCCTTTCCACACTCTTGGCAATAGCCCTGGATCATCACTGATTGGGGTTGTGTAGGTGGAGGCAAGGGACAATCACGAATGAGATGATCTCCCTGACATCTGTAGCATGGTCCTCTAGGGAATGGGGGTCTTACTTGTCTAGGTTGAGGTCTAGGGTTGGGGTTTGCATACATGACGTTTGTGTAATCTGACTCCCAACTAGGTTCGTTTGGCTCTTCACTATAATAGGACTCACCATGTTCAGGAGATTGCATGTAATAAGCCTGGGGACTATCAACATGTGTAGAATCGAAGCTATGGTCACTGGGATCACTTTCTGAAAGCAATGGTGTTACGGGGACTATAGCTCTATCCAGGTTTTCTTCTGCAGCAGCATACTTTACCAAAATCACATTAGCTGGAGCAGGGGGTTGTTGTGCTAGCACAGGCTGAGGCCTTTGTTGGTTTTGGTAGGGTTGGTAGGTTTGTTGAGGTCTCGCATACTGCTGAGGTGGGTACTGGTTCTGGTATCTTCCTTGTTGAGGGTATGGTTGTGGGTACGTCTGTCTAACGGTTTGCTTATTGTAGGGGCAATCTTGCGCGGTGTGATTGGTGTACCTTCGTTCTATGGTGCAGTACTGGCTACTAGGATTAACTTGGGGTTGAGCCATAATGGGACAGACATTCGCCATATGGTCGCCTCCACAAGTATAGCATCTTTTCACAGGGGCAAACCTTGGGATTTGTTTGCTAGAGACACCTAGTTTCTGAGCTACTTTCTTTGCTAATTCCTCAATTGATGTGGATTGCGAGGAAGAGAGGCTAGAGGCACTATCTGAGTCTTTGTAGATTTTGGAAAGCTCTAGCTCCTCCCCTAGGTTATCCTCGATATCAATGCACATGCGTACACACTCTTCTATAGTCCCCCTAGGGTCCTTCAAATACACATATGACCTCAATTTGGTACTTAGCAATCCATCCAAGAATAAAGCCACTTGCTTAGCTGGTGTGGGTAGCTCAGGGACAGAGCATCTCTCCAAGTATTGCCTAAATCTTCTTCCAGCAAGTCTCACGGTCTCTTGAGGGGTTTGCTTGAAGCTGTGAATCAGCGAGGAAGTGTTATGTCTTATGCCACTTTTAGAGAATTCGATAATGAATGCCTCTAGAAGTTGGTCTATGCTCCTGAACTGCCTCTCATTCAATGGTTGGAACCACGTAAGGGCTGTGTTCCTAAGGGTTAGACCAAAGGCATTATATTGCATGAATAGATCCTCCACTTGTTCCACTCTCAAGACTTGCCTAAACTCAGCCACATGATCGTATGGATCTCCAGTGCCATCAAAGTAGTTCTTCATGGACTTGACTAGCTGAGTCGGTCTCAAAGTCCTTGTGTGCTCTCTAGGTCATGGTCGAGGGAACTCATCCGCATATCTTTGATTCCTGGGAGCTCTAAGTACCTCAGGTTCTACTCTATTTCTTTCCGTCCTCGTTCTTTCTTTGCCCCTTGGGTTAGCAAAGCTTACATCTGGCCTATCTCTACTTCTGTCTCTTTGAGTTCCATGAGCTTGGGATGTTCCCGCTCCAGGGTGACCATAGGACACATTTGATCTTGGTTGGGGGGAAATAATTTCACCTTTCCAAGTGTAAGCATGCCTATCATTTTCTATCACCACAAAGATCCTCTCTGAAGCGTGATCTAAGTAGGTCACTCTGCCTGAGCTATCAAGATCCTTAAACTCATAGATCATGGTTGTTCCTATATCAATTGGCCGATCAAATTTATACCTCCAAAAGGCTTCGTCAGTCTCTCGGTTCAAAAGCAGATCTATACTCTTGTTGTCTTGGGGAACCCACTCGGGATTGAGGATTCTAGTAAGAACAGATTTCCCTCGAGGGGTCCTCGGTTCTTCACCCATGTTTCCTTGCTCTAGGTCACCTAAGTCCGTTCCTGGGATCTCATTCCCAAATTCATCAGTCCTATCTGGATGACTGGTGACTACATATATTGTCCCTTCCTTGTCTAAGTACGCTCCGTTTTTGAACTTGACAGCTGGGCGTTCTAGTCCTATGGATTGGTCAGGGTTTTTAATCTGGACCACGGATCTTCCTAGACCGTCCTCATAGATGCTAGCACCTAATCGGTTGGTCCTAAGGTATTCCAGCTGCGTCTTGTACGGGCCTTCTACCCTGTGCAAGTATGGCACTCCTGAACTTCCCGTAGGTTTGTCCATGCCTTGAGACATCTCTGATTCACTAGTCTCAGAGCTAGGGTAGTATGAGTGGTGGCTCAACTGCTGGGCCCAAGACCTAGCAGTGTGGTTGACACTAGCCTCTGAAGACCTAAGACTTTGTCTATCTCTCCCTAGATGTCGCCCTGATCTAAGGTTCATAAGCCTAATTGAATAGCCCAAATTTGCCCAAGTACAACCTCGTTGCTGAGTTCTTTTGTATCAGTTACTTGATTCTTTTTAGTGATTACCGTGTTTATGCTCTTGTCAGAAATCACGTCGTCAGGAATATTTGAGTTAATTTTCGCACTTGAAGTTGATCGTTCCAAGTTAAGTTCTTTTCCTTTAGAGTTTTCGACCGTACAAAGATTATGTCGTTAGCTTGAACTTGAGCATTTAGGTAGTCTTCAACTTGATAAATGCCTATCGCTGCCCTGGCTTACTCCTATCACTAGTCGTTCTTAGCCTAAGCTAGGAACTGACAAAGGGAGTTGAGAATTTCCAACCTTTTGTTTCCTTCTTGGTTGCCCTTGAGTGCCCAGGAAGAGTGTTCCCAAGCTTGCACTTACTCTTGCTTAGAATGCCCTCGAGTGCTCTTACTGGACCTGTAAAAGTCCCACGGTTAGCTCAAGACTTAGATTCAACTGACACAATAAACCACTTTCATGCATGTAACTCACAAACCAAATTATCCTTTGCCTTTATGGAAAACAATCGCAAGGATCCCTCAGTTTTCCTACCTCGGGGTATGGTCAACTTCAAAATACCCTCACGAGCTTTCCAACAAAACAAGAATCACCGCAAACGGATTTTGTATGAGAAAGTTATGTCAGTTCAGGCTTCAGGGATTAAAACAGGGTTCAAACAGGCTAACAGGTCAACAGGTTTTCCTCGGTTTATTTGCCTATAGCCTCCTTATGTGCTCTAGAGTCCATGATCCATGTCCAAAATTAGCCAAAATCCTCAATTTAATAAACCCTAGAAAATGGCCAAAAATGGCTGTCAATCGCGATCGACTGGGCTGTCAATCGCGATGGACTAGTGTCAATCGCGATGGACTGGTGTCAATCGCGATGGATTGGTGTCAATCGCGATGGACTGGTGTCAATCGCGATGGACTGGTGTCAATCGCGATGGACTGGTGTCAATCGCGATGGACTGGTGTCAATCGCGATGGACTGGGCTGTCAATCGCAATGGACTGGTGTCGGTCGCGATTGATGGGTGTCAATCGCGATTTTTCTGTCGGTCGCGATGGACAGGGGTGTCCGTCGCGATGGACACGTGTCCGTCGGGGTCTGTCAATCGCGATGGACTGGCTGTCCGTCGCGATGGACAGTGTCAATCGCGATTGACTGGCTATCAATCGCGATGGACTGAAAAAATGCAAATTTTCCAAAACTTTTTGTGGATTTGTGATGTGCAAGGTCTCTAGTCTACTATGGTACACTTAATTTTACCAAAAGATGAAAATTTCTGTCAATCGTGATCGACAGAAGCTGGCGACTACGAGACAGTTCAGCACATTTCCGTACCTGCGCAACGTGCTGGAGGGGATGATGTTGCTAGAACCTGCAAGAAACTCAACAAACATGCAAACACAAGGCACACAATATTGCTCTCTCGCTCTCTCTCACAAGTGGAATGAGGGAAATGAGGTAGAGAAGGTGATATGATCAAAAACTGAAAATTTTCGCGATGATGGAGATGGAGGTGGGAGATGGTGATGATGATGATGGTGATGAGGAAAACAAAAGAAAATAGATAAAAGTTGAGAAAATACCTATGACTCCAACACGTCAACTCTACATCTTACCATCACACGCTCGTCCTCAAAGCTCGATCCCCGGCAACAGCGCCAAAATTTGGTGTAGCTCAGTGATGAGTAGCACCTCCTTTAATGTCAATCCGGGAAGACGTGAGGATGGTATGAAGACCTCGAGCAAGTGGAGGCACAAGTGCGTGAGTGAGAAGCACACAAACATGCACACACATACACACACACGCGCACACACGGCAAGACAAAGAGTGAGAAGCAATGGAGTTCTTAGATTACTTTCAAAAAGCTCTTACAAGTTCATATCAATTACAAGCTAACCTAAAAAATGAGCTCTCTAGCTCTATTTATAGTTTTTGACTAGGTTTTGGCCCTGTCCAGACCTAGTGTCCGGCCTAGTTAAAAATTAGGTTCGAGGGCCAATTTGAGGGCTTAAACGGAGTCTAAAAAATACGAATTGATATGTAGGTACTTCTAAGGCTCCTCAAGCTCAAGGACTCCTTGGCTTGCACAAAATGGAGCTACAAAAATATGAAATGGTATTTACAATGATTGTTAGTGATAAGAATCACTATTATAAAGATGTTGATTTGGAAAAATTTGAAGGGCCTATCTGCCAGATTTGCGTCGACTGCTTTGTCTACTTAATCCTTCACCTCGCTCTGACTCTCTCCGCTGGCTTCCTTGTCTAGTCAGTCCTTGGGTGCCCATACTGCTCTCAACAATGTGTCTCATCAAGAGCTTCAAAATGAACTTGGTATTGAACATGTTCAGATATCGGAGCTATGAGAAAAGGTTGAATTTGTGCTTACTACTATAGTAAGTATCACGACGTGCACTTTCAAGGAAACAGGTGATTTGAGAGGTTCTCCCACCTAATTTTCATATATTCAACACATTCACTTCATTCGTCATCACATATGCACATGTCCTCATACACTTGATACATCTACATCCATAGATTGACAAATTAAAGATCCTAGCTTAGGCACACATGTTTTTGACATTGTTGTTGGGGAACTTATCCGATCAAGGTGCCTACATCATGGTTATAGCTATTCAGTGAAGATATTGTATCCTAAAAAGTGATTTCAATGGAGTGGCAAGTCGTAGAAATATTGCACTCATTACGTCACACACTTCTGGTGTGTGTAATGAGTTTTTAGGTTTAGGAGTGAGGGAGTGTGAGAGTTAGGGTTTAGGATTAGGAGGAAGTGTGTAGAGTAGAGTAAGAAAATCACCCCAAGAAAATTTCAAAAAAACTGTTCATTTAATTTTCAAGCCTTGGTCCCCCAAACAGGCCTTTACAAAGCCTTTCACTTTCCAAGTCACTTGTGCTTAAACAAGTATCGTGAACAAAATAGCGACCAATATTGCTTAGCGAGTATCAACAAAAATTAGATGCATAGAGGGAGTAAAAAGCTGAGACTTGAGCAAGGGAACCTCTAAGGTGAGCCACTCATCATTCTGAGCTTAAAAATCTAGTTGAACAATACAGAACGTGACATGACATAGTCGGAGTATCGGAGTATTGTAAGGACTATGACCAATAAGTGTATAGTCTTAAGATTCTTGCTCTAGACTTCTTTGTTGTGCTAATGCCATATCCTGAGGAAAAGTCTTTGTTCTCAAAAATTCAACTAAATGACTACTCCAAAGGCTTTAGTGAAACTTGATACAAAGTAGTGTGTTCAATAGGAGGTCTACTAATACAAGATGGAGAATCCTTAAGCAACCTATAGACATCTACTTCCGTGTTTGGCCAGTGTACACCTAATCACTTCAATGTTTGTAGGGTTCATTTCTTCAAGTGATGTTTCCCTAGTGCATATATGTGTGCTAACTATAACCATCTGTCATGCTCTTTGTCGTCCATACAACAAGTCAAAATTCCTTGATAATCCAGCTTATAGATGCTTTTGGAAAGTATTTGATACCTTTGAGATTTCATTTATTCTTTTTCTTATGTCCTCATTGCATAGTTCTTGGGTTCATATGTCAAGGTTGGTACTAATTTCTTTGCCCAATTTGGAACTACTTCGAGGTTGAATAAATATGCATCAGGAAGATAATCTGACACACCTTGCAGGGATTCTCCTAAAGTGATTCATGAAAGGTGATCTCCCATAAGGTGATTTGAACTTGTGCTCCATTAGTAAGAGAAATCCTCTTACTAGCCTACTCATATTGCAAGGTTTGTTCACCAAGTATAATAAGGCTTATGGTCTATAAAAGATCTGAACTTCTTTGCAAGCAAATAAAGTTGAAACTTTTAACTGCATAAACCATGCCTAATCCATCTTTTTCAATTGTTATGTAATTCATTTCTACTTTGTTGTCTACTTGAGTATGGTATGGGTAGTTCTATGTTTCCTTCACCCGTGGATTCTGCTAGTATGCATCCAATAGTGAAATTAGAGGCATCAACATGGACATGGAATGGCTTGTTCCAATCTGGCATTGTCAAAATAGGAGTTGAGCATAAATGTTTCTTTAGCTTTATAAATGATTTCTCGCATTCATCATTCCACTCAAAGTTTTTCTGAAGGTTGTACAAGGGTTTTGCTATAATTGCATACATGTGGATAAAATTTTAGTAGTATCCACAATAATCAATAAAGGATTGTAGTTCCTTAATTATTCTAGGTCTTGGTAATTCTATTATGGCTCTCAGTTTATGTTTGTCTGTAATATTTTATTCTTTGACATGATATAACCTAAGATCTTGCCTTGTCTCACCATGAATACACATTTTTCTAGCTTTACACATAATTGGTATTATCTACATTTATCAAAGATTTTCTTGAGTTCTAGGATATGAGTTTGTGTGATGTGGGAATGAGCACACATGTCATCAGCATAAACTTCTTTATTCTTATGCAAGAACTCTTTGAACACATGACACATGAACCTTTGAAACATAACAGGTGCATTTGTGAGCCCAAATGGCATCAAACAGAATGCAAATTTTCCCCATTCTGTGGCAAAAGATGTCTTATGTTGATCCTCAAGAGAGTGGCTACTTGGTTGTAACCTAAAACTCTATCAAGGAAGCTATAAAATTCTTCACCCTTTATGTGCTCTTACATATGTTTCATGATAGGAAGCACATAACTATGTCGTATTGTGGTGGAAATTACTTTCTTCAAGTTGATACACACACATAACTTGCAATTCTTTGTGGGCACTACCATGATGGGGGATACCCATTATGTATGCTCAATTTCATAGACAAATCCAACTTCTATCAACCTATCAATTGTGTCTTTTATTTTTGTGGCATCATGTCATTACATGTGTGGCTTTCATTTTGTAGGTTTGACTTCTAAAGTCATAGGGATCCTATGAGAAGATATGTCTAGATCCACTCCTTTCAAGTCCTTGTAAGTCCAAGTGAACACATCCCTATATTCTCAGCAAATCTGTCAATTCTCGCTCTTCTTCATTACTTAGGTCATTCCCTATGCATGTACTTCTTTCCTCTCCATCTTCTATTGTCACTACTACTTCCTTGGTATGTTCTTTTTATCATAAGCTTCTCTAATGAGAGCTTCTCTTCTTGGAATCCTCACCAAGATTTCCCTATCTTTGATCTCATATTTCTTGAAATTCTCAGGTACTTCAAACAAGGGCTCTTCTTCTTCTTGTACAGAGGTATTCTTTTTGCGTTTATTTTTCTTAATTTTGGGATCTACTTGTGTGGATAAAAATACATCATTCTTACACTCATTTCATTCCTAGGTCTCAACCTCTATCAAGTATAAATATTCTACCTATGAATCATAGAATGGATTCATCAAGATGGATTCTAAGTTCTTGTCATTTTCTTCCTCACAAGTGTCTATAATAAGCTTTACTACTATGTACATCATTGTTAAAATTTTTTATGTTCAAGAGCAAATAATTGAAGCCAAAAAGTAGTGGGGACATAGGAAATTCTTAAATGGAAGCTCTGCTTTGACACTGCTTATCTATCAAGCATTAGATATGAAAGACTATTTACGACCTATGCTATCAACGGCTAAAATGTCGAAATATGTGAAGGCAGCCACTATATCAAAGAAGAGGAAAGGTGTGGCCATAGTGGAGGAAGTTGGCACTAGCTCAAAAACCACCATGAGAGGTACAAAACGAGCTCGAGTGGCAGAAGCATCAGAAACCCCACGGTCCAAGAGAACACATGTACTCCGAATGTACCATTAACAACAACATCGGCCATTACAAGAAGGGATCTCTTCACTGCATTAGAGGCCACACATGTTTATATGAGAGGTCAAGTCAACCTTACGGTACAAGGCCACCACTACCATCAGTCAAGTAAACAAATAACATCGCAAGCAGCCAAGAAGGCATCACAACAAGAAAGGTATAAAGAACTGGGGTTAAATGATTCAAGCTCAGAAGATGAATCATCCCAAGACCATGATACACTTAATACTGGTATACACATGCATGAGCATGTAGGAGAAGAATGGGATGAATTGAATCAAGTACAGCATTCAATGGAAAAGGAAAGTGATTAGAGGACAGAAGCCCAGTCTCTTACTGAAGAATCAATGGGAAGAGGATACTTCATCCAATTGAATGAGCAGAGAAGGATATCTCTCAAGGAGATGTCACGTCCCAAGTCGAGAACAGTTGTACATCCAAAAGTGGAACAAAACATCAACGAGGTACAAGAAGAACAAGAACCGGTCTTACCCATTTGAGTGGTTGCTAGACCATCACCCTTGGATGTGATAGTCGACTCTCAAAAAGTGCCCTCCGAGGAACCGACAACACAAGAAACAACAAACCCCATCGAGAAGACTGAGCCAAGCATTCACCTGCATATAAGGCAACCACATCAGGAAACATTACATGTGGCACAAGGTAAAGATGTGCAAACAAGTGGAGAACCACTCATATCAAAAACATGGTTGAATATAGATGTAAACCAATTAAATCCTATAGTCAGAAACATGATTGACATAGCCATGATTACTCAAACAATCTTGATGGATGAGAAGAAGGAAAAGGAATAATTATTTGAAGCAAGAAGTCCATTCCAAAGCATAAGTGAACAACTCTCAGCCAAGAATATCGCCATTCAAAAGGAACTCATCCAACGGATAGAAGAATTGGCCAAGAGACTAGAAGAATGCAATCATATCCAAGAGGAAAATGTGTTGCTCAAAGATAAGTTACAAAAGGTAACTACATCTACCTCAGAACTTCAAGTGGAAGTAAGGACATTAAAAAAGCAACAAGAAATGTATGAAGCAAAAAAAATAAGGATGATCAATCAAAGCAAATTGTTAGAAAATTAGGTTAAAGTGTATACGGATGAAGCAGACAACCTACATGCGAGGAATAAAGAGTTAATGAACTCTATTCTATTAAAGTAGCCTTTGGCAAGCACTATCATTGAAGAAATAGGATTACAAGAATTGAAGGCAAAATTGTTGTTAATGAAAGATTAGCTTAAACAAGAGCAAATGAAACAACCCGAGTTAGAAACTAGATATAAAGCTAAAAACAAAACATGGGAACTTAAGTGGAATGAAGCAGTACAAAAATACATGGAGCAATGCAATGAGGACACTAATAAGATGAAAACCATTTGCGAAGCTAAGGCAAAAGTTGAAGATGAGCTCAAGGCTTGTAAAGTACAACATGAAGAGAAAGACAAAATCATAGCAGAGCTCATAGCAAAGTTAGAACAGACAAAGAACTTGGGGACACTAGTAGTGCAACCATCAAAGATGGCTATTGACTAAGCTATGCCCTCTTTCTCCCCCAATCATTCGTTCACTAATAAGGGAGCCAGCTGGATATGAATATGATGATCATCCAATGCTACATACTACATAACTAAGTCAGAAAGAATGGGCACTACTGGTGTCTCGGCTTACAAAAAATTTTGAAAATGAAGTAGTGAAAGTCATGAAAGAGGCCCAGATCAAAAGTAAAGATTTAGATGCCATAATAAAGCCCTTCAACCTCCCGTATGGAATCATGAAAGAGCAAACCCAAAGATACATCAAGAAGACCACGAGAAAGGATCTGGACGAGCAGCTCATTTCAAAGCAACCACTTTTAATTATACTCAATAGGAGTTCGAAGCTGCCGATCCCATCTGCAGGAGAAAGTTTTTGAAGAAAAATCCAACATTGTGGGTGCATTGGAAGGAAGCACCATATTTACTTCAAGTTAATCCAGCTTTTTGTCCTGTGCCACGTCGACGATACTGGCCAAAATTTTGGGACTCGCAAAGTCAGGGTAAATTGAATAAAAAGTGGTTCAATTTTCCCTTACTCCCAAGCCCGTCGCAACTATCTGCCCACGGAAGAGTACATGGTCAAAATCATAGAATTTTGGTTATCCTGGTATGCAAACGTTCCTGATCTAACAATCAAGCTAACGAATCAAATACTCAACATGATTCTAACAGTACTCAAAGTCTTCAAGCACGCAGAATATACATTTTTGAATTTTATTGGTATTAATCAGGGAACAAATATTTTGGTATTTGATCTTTCTATCATGCCAAGCCAACTAACTATTATGGCCTACTACTCGAGGATAATGATTTTGCACAGTACTTATATGTAGACTTTTGAAGAAGCATTCTTCACTGGCTTTTTTGAAATTGATTCAAAAGTATTCCTGAAGATGTCTACTAACTTGAATGCACGGCTAGTAGCATATGAATTAAGCTTTTTTGCTGATCATCGCCAACCACCCTACGATGGTCTTAAGTCCGAAGAGTGGAAGCAATTAATGATACGTGAAGCCAATCTGCTAAAAGAAACAGAGCAAAAGATATACAAGATGTACTCCCATTGACTTCCAAGGCTTGTCGCGGATGATAGAGTTTAGGAGGGGGGACGTGTGGAAGGAGAGACAAGAGAATCAAGCAAAAGAGGAAGAAGAAGAAAAAAAAAAAGAAAGATTTTTTAATAGGAAGCACCACCCTCTGCCCAAAGCCCCGCATGGGCACACATTAGGCTACAACTCCAAAGAAGCAGGTCTCGAAGAGTGGAAACAAAGAATCACAACCAAGGCCTTTCAAGGGGAGGTTGTACACAAAGGACTTAGGATCGGATAAAATAACAAATTGTCTGAAAGTCCTTATCGCTTCGTCGTCCACCAGGTGTGTGCGGTGGAAAGAAATGAGCACGCTAAAGAAAAGGATCAAGTCCCAAAGTATGTGAAGACAAATTTAAAGACAAAACCTTTAAAGCATCAACCAAAAGATAAAAACTAATACAAGGTGGACCAAATGATGCGTGCGTCAAAAGAAGTAAATAGGCTAGAGAAATACAACAGGTTCAGATGTGTGAGAATAACGAAATATTCAAAGACCAAAAGTTAGAAAGGGGAGAGGTTGAGAAGTTGAAGAGGGTGACTAAGAATATCACATTCTTAGCCGCTGGATGCGTGCATGGTAGCTTGAATTAACACAGCAACCTAGATTTATGAATGTAAGGAATACCAAGGGGATTACAGAAGCAAAGGACTTAGATTGGATAAGGTAACAAATTCACTAACAGTCCTAACCGCTTCTTCAACCACTAGGTGTGTGTATTAAAGAGCTATGAGCAAGCCCTAGATATGAAGCAAACCCTATTAAGGGATGAAAGAGACAAAGAGGGGGACAATGTTGCACAGTAAAGGAGCACAAAAGAGGAGCCCCAAAAAGTTTCAAATTATGGGCACAATTTTTCTTCTTCAAATTCCTATGAAAACCTCATGAAGCCATGTAAATGCACTAGAGGAGTCCTCTAGATGCATAAATCCAAAACATTGTATCATAATCTCTGTAAAATAGTAGGAATTAGGCTTTCTTTAATAAAGTGCAGATCTTTTGTGTGCAAGGACCATTTTTAGGGCACATGTATATAAGTCATTTGATGACACTTTGTAAAGACTTTTGCCATTGTGAGTAAGAGAGAACTCTGATTTTCGAATTTGCTTCTTCTTTCTCTTGTATCTCCTTGCTTGTGAGCTTACATGTGTGCTTGTAGCTTGGAATGAGTGCATGGAAGTGTTGTGTATCCAATTCATTGCTTTTCTGAAGTCTGTAATGTGTGTGTGAAGTGTGAGGAGGTGTGTGATGAGAGTAGGTGAGTTGCATAACTCAATTTTTTGCCCATATCTTGAAGTAGGCTTCTCAGAATCGGACAATGAGCATTGGATGCATCTCATTGAGAGCTTCAAAATGAACCCACTATTGACCATATCCCGAGTTAAGAGCTGAGAGAAAAGTCTGTTTTTGTGTTTACTATTGTTTCATGTATCGCGACACCATTTCTACCTGTGTGAGTGATGAATGTGGGGGATGCCACTCATTTGCATGTAAAGGTAGCTGCTCCACTTCATTGATCATTGTGTAAGTGCAAGTCCTCATACACTTAGTTAGGTTCAAGATACTTCTTGGATTGATAATTTGAATGTGTGATCCCCACTATACGCACTTGTTGGTGATAGGGGAATAGTCTCTTTCATCAAAAGTCCCCAAGTTGTTGCTTAGGTACACAATTGACATGGTGGTAAAGTTTCTTGATCAAAAGTGTACAATTCATGATCTCTATATTGGCAACAAAATAATTGCATATGGTACATCATTTTATGGGCTATATAATCTCACAAACTATGGAACTTGTACGTATTATTATGCATATGTAGCGTAGGATTTATTGGTGATTTTAGATGCCAAACTTTGGTATGTAAATTTTGCCCATTTGAATTTTGACCAATTTTTAGTATCTACAAATAACTAAAACTTGACGCAATCATCCAAACATGTGTATAGGGCCTCCTTTTGGGTAAGATGCAACTTTTTCCATTTTCCAAAGATGGTATAGTAAGCAGTGAATGAAAATTATAACTCGTTAAAAAATTAGATCCATCTTTGTCTTGTCATACTCATTCATTTAGGCTTGAATGATTCTTCCTTTGCATCTAATTATTATGCAATTTTCTATAAACTTTGTGATGAGAATGAGCATATTTCCTTTGATGAAGCGCAAAATTCAAAAACTTGTATGATTGCTATGCAATCAAAGTTTGATGCTATTATAATGAATGGTACTTAACTTTTATGTGTCTTGCCTCTTGGTGAGAATGTCATTGTCAATAAATGAGTCAATAAATTGAAACACAAGCCTAATGATAGTTACTATTGATTGCTACAAA
Organism: Ceratopteris richardii; assembly: GCA_020310875.1. Taxonomy (NCBI): domain Eukaryota; kingdom Viridiplantae; phylum Streptophyta; class Polypodiopsida; order Polypodiales; family Pteridaceae; genus Ceratopteris; species Ceratopteris richardii. The sequence goes on from CM035413.1 coordinate 79,902,582, forward strand.
GCTAGGCTTGTAGTTAAAGGTTATGCCCAAGGAAACGCATTGATTTTGATGAGACCTTTGCACCTTGTTGGCAGCAGTCAAGGAACTGAAGGACTCACAAGACAAGGAAGCCAACGAAGGGAGTCGGAGCGAAGAGAAGGCACAAGCAGACAGAGTAGTCAACGAAGATCTCGCAAGTAGGCCATTATTGTTTCATGAAGCTAAAGCATGTCAAAGAGGTGGACACACAAGGGGGGGAGCAACTAGGGAGCTTGAAGAAATGTATGTCAAACTATTAGAAGAAATCCCTACAAAAATAGTGATTTTCATCACTAAAAATTATTGTAAATACCCTTTCATATTTTTGTAGCTCCATTTTGTGCAAGCCAAGGAGTCCTTGAGCTTGAGGAGCATTAGAAGTAGCTACCTACCAGTTTTCATATTTTTTAGATTTCGTTTGAGCCTTCAAATAGACCCTAGAACCTAATTTTTAACTAGGCTGGACACTAGGTCTGGACACGGCCAAAACCTAGTAAAAAACTATAAATAGAGCTAAAGAGCTCATTTTTGGGGTTAGCTTGTAATAGATTTGAACGTGTATGAACAATTTTGAAGTAATCTAAAGAATTCCATTGTCTTCCTCTTTGTCTTGCCGTGTGTGCACGTGTGCGTGTATGTGTGTGCATGTTAGTGTGCTTCTCACTCACGCATTTGTGCCATCACTTGTTCGAGGTCTTCATACCATCCTCACGTCTTCCCGGATTGACATTAAAGGAGGTGCTACTCATCACTGAGCTACACCAAATTTTGGCGCCGTTGTCGGGGATCGAGCTTTGAGGACAAGCGTGTGATGGTAAGACGTAGAGTTATGACGTTGGCGTTGTAGGTAATCTCTTACTTTTTTACTTTTCTCTTTCTTACTACACCATCATCATCACCATCATCATCCTCACCATATCCGATCTCCATCTCCATCATCGCGAAAATTTCAGTTTTTTGATCATATCTCCTTCTCCCTCCCATTTCCCTCATTCCACTTGTGAGAGAGAGCGAGAGAGCGACTTGTGTTTTGTTTTTGCATGTTTCTTGAGCACTCTTGCAGGTTCTTGCTGTATCATCGTGTCTAGCACGCTACGCAGGTACAAAAACGCTCGGAACTATCTCTGTGTCGCAGACCTCTGTCGTTCGCGATCGATAGAAAATTTCATCTTTTGGTAAAACAAAGCACACCACAATGACACACATGAGGAGCACATTCCAAATCATCACTTGAAATTAAAAAATTCCGTGTTTCTCTATCAATCGCGACGGACAGACCCTGTCAATCGGGACTGACAGACCCTGTCAATCGCGACCGACAGACCTATCGATCGCGACCGACAGGCCCCACGGTCGACCGAATGCCATGTTGGATTCAATCAATCGCGATTGACACCGTCGATCGCGAACGACTGAAAATCCACGATTGATTGAATTTGTTGTGTTGTCACGTGTCCATCGCGACGGACACAACCCCGATCAACTGAAATCACGATGAAATTCGCGGAAAAAGTGTCGACCGTGATTGACACCGTTGATCGCGATTGACAGGACCCACGACCGACTCTGTCAATCGCGATTGACACTATCAATCGCGATTGACGTGTCGATCGCGACCGATAGGCCCCGACGGACACCTCTATCAATCGCGATTGATAGACCTGTTGATCGTGATTGACAGAATTTTTCGGCGAAAATTCTAGGGTTCTATTTCCAAGTCTTTGGGGTAATTTTTGGGCATACTTGTCAAGCCATTAGTGATTTGTGAAGTCTCTACACTTGTGTTTCGAGAAAAGTCCTGTGAACTATCAGCCTGTTTGAACCCTATTTTAGCCCCAGAACCCTAAACTGGCATAACTTTCTCATACGAAATCCGTTCGGGGTGATCTTAGGCTTGTTGGAAAGCTCGTGGGGAGTACAACCAAAACTTCCACTGGTTATGGTAAAATATATATCAGGATTATTAGATAGGGTATTTTGAAGTTGACCATACCCCGGGGTAGGAAAACTGAAGGATCCTTGGGATTGTTTTCCATAAAGGGAAAGAGAAATTTGGTTTGTGAATTACATGCATGAAAGTGATAGGTGTGTCATTTGAATTTAAGTCTTGAGCTAATCTTGGGACTCTTACAGGTCCATTGAGAGCACTTGAAGGCATCCAAAGCAAGGGCTTTTTGCAAGCTTGAGAACCGGGTTCTTGAGCACCAAAGGGCAAGGGATCAGCAAGTGAGGTTGAAATATCTCAAACCCCTCTGTCAATTCCTAGCTTAGGCTAAGTACGAATAGTGCTAGAAGTAAGTCAGGGCAACGATAGGCACGAGGCAAGCCAAAGATTATCTAAGAAATCAAGTTCAAGTCAGGAGATAGCCTGTGTGTGACCGATAACTTTAAAGGAAAAGAACTTAACATGGAACGATCAACTTCAACTGCGGAAATTAACTCAAGTATTCCTGACAACGTGATATAAGACAAGAGTATAAACATGATAATCAACATAAAAAGGAATCAAGTAACTGATACAAAAGAACTCAGCAATGAGGCTGTACTTGGGCAAAAATAGGGACTGTCCATTCAGGCATATGAGCCTTAGATCAGGACGACATCTAGGGAGAGATAGACACAGTCTTAGGTCTTCAGAGGCTAGTGTCAATCACACTGCTAGGTCTTGGGCCCAGTAGTTGAGCGATTTTTCACATTACCCTAGTTCTGAGACTAGTGAGTCAGAGATGTCTCAAGGTATGGAGAGACCCACAGGAAGTTCAGGTGTGCCATATTTACATAGGGTAGAAGGCTCCTACAAGACATAACTGGAATACCTTAGGACCAACCGATTAGGTGCTAGCATCTATGAGGACGGCCTAGGAAGATCTCTGGTCCAGATTAAAAACCTTGACCAATCCATTGGACTAGAACACCCAGCTATCAAGTTTTGAAAATGGAGCATACCTAGACAAGGAAGGAACCATATATGTAGTCCCCAATCACCCAGATAGGACAAACGAATTTGGAAACGTGATCCCAGAAACAGACTTAGGTGACCTAGAGCAAGGAAACATGGGTGTAGAACCTAGAACCCCCCGAGGGCAAATCTGTTCTCACTAGGATTATCACACTAGAGTGGATTCCTCAAGACAATAAGAGCATAGATCTGCTTCTGAACCGAGAGACTGATGAAACCTTTTGGAGGTATAAATCTGATCAGCCAAATGAGGTAGGAACAATCATGATATATGAGTTCAAAGATCCTGATAGCCCAGGTAGAGTGACCTACTTGGATCACACTTCAGAGAGGATCTTTGTGATTACAGAACATGATAGTCATGCTTACACTTGGAAACGTGAATTTATTTTCCCCCAACCAAGGTCTAATGTGTCCTTTGGTCACCCAGGAGCTGGAACATCCCAAGCTCATGAAGCTCAAAGAGACAGACATAGAGATAGACCTGAGATAAGCTTTGCCAACCTAGTGGGAAGAGAAAGAACGAGAACAGAAACAAATAGAGTGGAACCTGAGGGACTTAGAGCCCCAAGGAACCAAAGGAATATAGATGAATTCCCTCTACCAAGACCTAGAGAGCACATGAGGACTTTGAGGCCTACACAACTAGTTAAGTCCATGAAAAACTACTTCGATGGCACAAGAGACCCCTATGATCATGTGGCTGAGTTGAGGCAAGTCTTGAGAGCCGAACAAGTGGAGGACCTATTCACGCAGTACAATGCCTTTGGCCTCACCCTTAGGAACACCGCTCTTACGTGGTTTCAGCCATTGAATGAGAGACAGTTCAGGAGCATAGACCAACTTTTAGAGGCTTTCATCACTGAATTCTCTAAGAGGGGGATAAGGCATAACACTTCCTCATTGATTCACACCTTCAAGCAAACCCCTGAAGAGACGCTCAGACTTGCAGGAAGAAGATTTAGGCAATACCTAGAGAGATGCCCTATCTCTGAGCTACCCACACCAGCCAAACAAGTGGCTTTATTCCTAGATGGACTGCTGAGTACGAAGTTGAGATCATATGTGTACTTAAAGGACCCTAGGACCATAGAAGAGTGTGTACACATGTGCATTGACATTGAAGATAACCTAGGGGAGGAATTAGAACTTTCAAAAATCTACAAAGATTCAGATAGTTCTACTAGCCTCTCTTCCACACAGTCTACGTCTATAGAGGAACTCGTAGAGAAGGTAGCTAAAAAACTAGGTGTCTCTAGCAAACAAATCCCAAGATTTGCCCTAGTTAAGCGGTGTTATATATGCGGAGGTGACCATATGGCAAATGTATGTCCCATTATGGCTCAACCCCAAGTGAATCCTAGTAGCCAATACTGCACCATAGAACGGAGATACACAAATCACACAACACAAGACTGCCCATACAATAAGCAAGCGGTTAGGCAAACCTACCCTCAGCCCTATCCACAACAGGGGAGATACCAGAACCAGTACCCTCCACAGCAATATGCTAGACCTCAACAAACCTACCAACCACAATATCAGGCCCAGCAGAGACCTCAACCGGTGCTAACCCAACAACCCCCTGCTCCAACCAATGTGATTCCAGTAAATTACGCAACTACAGAAGAGAACCTGAATAGAGCTATAGTCCTAGTGAAACCATTGCTGTCAGAAAGTGACCCCAGTGACCATAGCTTTGATTCTATACATATTGATAGCCCCCAGACCTACTACATGCAGTCTCTCGAACATGGTGAGTCCTACTATAGTGAAGAGCTGCGTGAACCTAGTTGGGAGTTAGATTACGTAAACGTTATGTATACAAATCCCAACCCTAGACCTCAACCTAGACAAGTAAGACCCCCATTCCCTAGAGGACCATGCTACAAAATGTCAGGGAGATCACCTCATTTGTGATTGTCCCTTACCTCCACCTACACAACCCCAGTCAGTGGCAATCCAAGGCTTTTGCCAAGATTGTGGAAAGGAGCATCTCTTACATGATTGCCCAAAGAATCCCAATAATATGCCAAAAATCACTCCTATCAATGTTATTGGGTTAGTGGTAGACTCTTCAGGGAGTGTAACTTCCACTGCACCAGTGCAAGTGGTCACTAGAGCTCAGCCATTGCAACAAAACCAAGGGGTAGGCCAGGAAAAGAGCCCAGATGTTAGTGAAACAGAGAGCATGACCAAGAAACGGACTAGAGCTTGGAGAGATAGCCGCAAAAGAATGAAAAGACAATGGGCAAAGAAGATGAGCGAACTCGAGGAAAGCCTAAGAGAAACGAAAGCCAGGATCATTGAACTTACATCTCAAACTCCCTCTCACACCACTCCACCACCACCCTTCCCATCTCCATCCGATCCACCACCTTCCAATCCACCTCATGCGACCCCACCACCCCCTAGAGTAGGATCAGTACTCGCTGACACCACTCCAGAAGACATAAACATGATGCTTAAAGCATATCAGGCCATAATCCAGGAAGGGCTAAATGTAACCGATCATGATAAGTGTTACCCTAGAGCGGAACTAGAGCTTGAACGAACCAAAATCTGTGCTAAAATGGTGGAATTGGCTCAAACCATGTTTGAGGCCAGCTGCCTCTTTAACATCTCTAGTTCAGCTAAGACGTAGTTGCACTTTGATGGACTGCTAGAAAGATTGGAGAGGTTGATTGCACAATCAGAAAAGGAACCCACCCCTCCAAATAAGGGCAAGGCAAGTGAAAGAATAAGCATTCCTCCCCAGGACGCTTATGTGCCCAACTCCACAGAGCCAGACACATCTTCTTCTATGAATCGGTACACACCCGAATTCTTGCGAGAGATTCAAGAAGAGAAATGGGCTAAAGAAAGTGAAGTCCCTCCTCCCATTGAACTTGTGGATGATGCGCATGACCAATTCCCACAAGACATTCCTTCCATTTATGAGGAGCAGGAGAGTACTCAATCTCAGGAGAGATTAGACTTTGAGTCTAATTCTTTACATGAATTACCCCACTTCACAGGCCCATGGGAAGCTAAGTCTACTTGTATGAGAGCACCCACTGTCATGGTAAGTAACGAAGATTCAATCATACCTAGGAACACGGAGGTAGTGAAAAACACTAAAGTGCAGTGCAACCTCACTTTAGAAGAGCTACTCAAAGTTAGGCCAGAGCTATGGAAACATGTAGCCAAACAAGTCCCAGAGGTAGCTAAACCACGTTCCTAGGTAGGTTCTCATAGAACAGTGCCAGAAATTCCTCTAGACAATATAGGAGATATGAGTGAAGGTGAAGAAGGAAACACCTATCTTCCCATTACCCATCAGGGATACACAACCAAGGCAATTCTGGATTCTGGTGCAGGTGTTGCAATTTCTACCACTTCCCTATGGAAGCGTTGGGGCAAGCCAACACTCAGGCCAAGAAGAATGAAATTGCAGATGGCCGATGGTCACATTGAGAGACCTTTAAGACTGCTAGAAGCAATAACTCTCACTACCTGTGGTGTTGAGTTCAAGCATACGTTTGCTATATGCGACTTTAGCAAAAACCAAGCCTACGAGATGATTTTGGGAAGACCATTTATGCGACAATTGCAAGTGGTACAGGATTGGGGAACCAATTCCTTGTATTTGCAACACTTAGGTGTCACGAACAAAGTTAATCTCAAGGATTACTCTCACAGAGATGTCCCTCCTATTCAATGGAATCCCATCCATAGAGCCAAAGATGATACAAAGTTAGTGCATTCCATAGGATCAGGATCCTCATGGATGCATGAAGACACCCACTTAAGGATGTGGAAAGTAGCAGTAGAAGAAGAGAAGAGAGAAAAAGCCAGAGAGATAGGTGCGAAGGAAACACATAGATCAATTCAAGACCCAGCCTATGCACCTTTAGTATTTCGTGACGAAGAATTTGAACCTCACGGCTGGGCAGAAATTCTAGCAACAATGGATGTAGCCATCAATGAAGAACAATGGACACCCCACTGTGATGAGGATGGCTATGACATTTCAGTTTTATCCATAGAGCCAATCATGGGAGATGCAGTTTTAGAAGAGTGCGAACCGAGCCCTGATGCATTTGAGGATGCAAGTGACTCCGATTTATAGTCAATCATTATGGACCCACCCTTTGCTTCAAAAGAAGAATACTTCTACGAAGTAGAATTTCATCCTCAGAGACATGAAGAGGTGACGCACGATGTACAATTAACCACACAAGTAACTGCTAAGAATGATAGCAAGAAACAGAAGAAGAAAGAAGTCACATCGGAGGAAGAAGAATCTTTGTTTGAGGTCCCTGAAAATTTTAAAAAGTATGAGATAGACAATAGGAGAGTCATGATAAGAATGCTTAAACATGAGGCACAATCAGGAGAGGCCTATGATAACAAAGAAACCACCAAGAAAATAGTGGTAGCCATAGAAGAAGGAGAAGAGAGATGCACTTACATAGGACATGACCTGACGGAAGAAGAAGAGCAAGAGTTGATTGGCTTGCTAAGAGAATGCAGAGATGTATTCGCTTGGAGTTACAAGGACTTGAAGGGTGTTGACCCAGATATATGCTCACACACAATTCCCATGACCTCAGACGCGAAACCCTCTAAGCAAAAGCCATATACATATAACGATAATTATGCTGCTAAGATCAAAGAGGAGATAGATAGACTCGTGGAAGCTGGATTTATCTATGAAATTGAGCACACTGAGTGGGTATCCTCCATTGTAGTGGTGCCCAAGAAGAATGGAAAGCTACGTGTGTGCATTAATTTGAAGAAGGTTAATGCAGCCACAATTCGAGATAACTATCCACTTCCAATTACTGAGCATCTACTAGAAAGAGGAGCAGGCAAGGAAGTGTACAGCTTCCTTGATGGATTTTCGGGATACAATCAAGTAGCCATTGCACCAGAAGATCAACATAAGATGGCTTTTGCCACAGAGTGGGGCATATTTGCCTTTAGAGTAATGCCATTTGGGCTTACCAACGCACCCACTACCTTCCAGAGGCTGATGTGTCATGTATTTAAAGAGTTCCTAAGGCAGAATTTAGAGGTCTATGTTGATGATCTTTGTGCTCATTCCAACATTAGACAAACCCATATTCCTGAACTCAGACAAATCTTTCACAAATGTAGAGAATATCAAGTCTACCTGAACCCAGAAAAGTGTGTTTTCATGGTCAGGCGAGGCAAGATTCTAGGACACATAGTGTCAAAGAATGGCATATCCACTGATGAAGAGAAAGTAAGAGCCATAGCAGAGTTACCTAGGACAAAGAATATTGTCAAGGAAGTACAAGCTTTCATGGGACATTGTGGTTATTATCGACGATTTATACACATGTATGCCATTATTGCAAAGCCCTTGTATGGACTTTTGACTAACTTTGAGTGGATTGAAGAATGTGAGAACTCCTTTAATGAGCTCAAAAGAAGATTGTGCTCAGCACCAATCTTGACCACACAAGATTGGAATAAACCCTTTCATGTTCACGTGGATGCATCCAATTATGCTATTGGATGTGTGCTCGCACAACCTACTGGTGAAGGTAATATGGATCTTCTGATTGCCTATGCTAATAGACAATTGAATGCAGTTGAGCGGAATTATACCACTACTGGGAGAGAAGGACTAGGCATGGTATATGCAGTTAAAAAGTTTAGACACTATTTGCTTGCAAATAAGTTTAAATTTTTTACTGATCATCAGGCATTGTTGTACTTGGTAAACAAACCATGCAATACAGGTAGATTGGTGAGATGGTTCCTCTTGCTAATGGAGTATGACTTTGAAGTTGTGGTGAGGAAAGGGAAGACTCACTTGAGAGCAGACCATCTCTCTAGGCTCACATCTGGAGAAGCCCCACAAGGAGTATCGGATGACCTTCCTGATGCTTAATTGTTTAATCTGGAAGTTGTGCCACAATGGGCCAAGCCATTAGTGCCAGTATTGACATACGGGCCTAACCACCCAGTAATAAACACACAAGATAGGGAAGTAGTAAAAGCCCAAAAGTACCAGATCATGGCCGGAAGTATGTACAAGCATACAGATCAAGGTATATTAGCTTGTTGTGTGGAAGAGGATGAGTGCGTGAAATGGTTGCAATTGGCACATGTAGGTGCATTAGAGCAACATTACTCACAACAACGAACCTTACAGACTCTAAGGAGACTCGGAGTACATTGGCCGACTATGGAGGCTGATGCCCATAAGTTGTGCAAGGAATGCCCTATCTGCTGCACTAAACCACCTGTGGAACATGCCACTCTCTATCAAGTGTCCATAGTGCCAGATTGGAGTGAACCACTAGTAGCCTTCCTGAGGATGAAAACATTCCCTCAAGATATGACATTAGCCAGACAAAGAAGTTTAGAACAAGAAGCCCTAGACTACTCACTCATTGGTGATAGTGTATACAAGCGTGGTAAAGATGGTTACCTGAGACTATGTGTCCATGAGAGCGAACATCTCAAGATCTTGGAAGCAGCTCACCAAGGTGTAGCAGGAGGACATTTTGGACCAGATCGGGTGATCAATGCAATACTATTTGCGGGCTTCTGGTGGCCGACCCTTCACATGGATGCACATACCTATGTGAAACGGTGTGGTGTTTGTCAAAGAACTCAGTACCCTATACGCAAGGATGAGATGCCACTGAAACCTATGATGGATGGACGTGCATTCTCTAAGTGGGGAATGGACTTTGTGGGTCCTATTAATCCCCCAGCTAAGGGTTCACATGCTGAATACATCATTGTTGCCACAGACTATCTAACGAAGTGGGTAGAAGTAAAAGCTACAACAAAGAACAATGCTCAAACGACAGCAAAGTTTTTATTTGAGAATGTGTTCACTAGATACGGGCTACCCACAGAGCTAGTAAGTGATAGAGGGACTCACTTCTTGAATGAAGTTATTGAAAATCTGCTCCAAGAATTCTTGGTTGTACACAAAAAGTCTGCCCCTATCACCCACAAGCTAATGGGCAAGCCGAAAGCACAAACAAGATTCTATGCAATGTGCTCACCAAATTAGTGAATAATAAACGCTCTGATTGGGACAAATAGCTACACCATGCTATTTGGGCATACCGAGTTGCCTATAAAACGATGCTCCAAGCCACACCCTTTCAGATGGTATTCGGTCAAAATGCAGTGCTACCATTGGACTTCTTGATACCTACATTGAATGTAGCACAGGAGCATGAGTGGACGGGTCATGAAATCTCTTCGAGGATTTTTGATCTGGAACGACTAGGTGAAACAAGACTAAGAGCGGCAGCGGGAATATATGCAGCTAAGAAAAGATAGAAGGCATACTTTGATGCCCATGTTAAGGATAAAGGCTTGAAGGCAGGAGATTTAGTTTTAGTCTACACCCTGAAGCAACATGCGAGAAAATTAGAGAAGCGTGGCTATGGACCTATGATCATAAATAGGATCTCAATGAGTGGAGCAGTACAACTAGCCACATTAGAAGGCGATATTCTACCTAGCTACGTAAGCGGGTGCAGAGTCAAGTTATATCAGGAACCTCTGACTGAAGAGATGCTAAATCGACTCAACACTGCCAAGAAATGCAAAGAGGAAGAAAAGCGAATTCGAGAAGAAACTTAAGCAGAAGCTTTAGAACGCATCATAAGGATGAAGTTGAGACGACAGGGAAAGGATCAGCCTAGGGCAGATGACTATGCAAACCCAAGATATCATATGGAAATGTGTGAAGTCTCTGGAATAAGTGCCCATAGAATAATCAATCGACGTCCATTTGTGACCTTAGAGATAGGACAAGGAATTAGTGCAAAAATTGTGCGAGCATTGATTGACTCAGGTGCATCCACTAGTGCGGTGAGACTCTCTTACTGTCAAGAATTGAAATTAAAAGTCAATCCTATAGAGGCATATCTCATAGGATTGGGAGGTGTGGAAACCCCTTGCATGGGCGAGGTGGAACTTCCCCTCCACATTCAAGACGTTTTACTGACAGTTAAAGTACTAGTGTGTCAAGATAAGGACCTCATTAAGCCTCTTGTCTTGGGTCAAGACTGGATCTATGACCATGTAGTCAACTTAAACCTAAGAAGTGGACTTCTTCAGGTTTGGGTCAATGAGAAACACATTACAATTGAGTTAGAAAATGAAGCACTCAAGGAACTAGGAAAGGCACACACTCCTGGTCCTTCCAGGAGTACACATGAAGATGATCATGCTATTCTTGTCCAAAACTATGTGATGCAGAGGAAGGATTGTCTCAATAAAGAAGACAAGGATGCAACGGAACTCCCTTCTTTTCCAAAATCCGTGAGGAGGCAGCAACCAAAGGCGGATCAAATGCAAAAGAAGTAGACGACTTATGCTCGAGGCACAAAGAAAATACGACGCACGGTGTCTCCACCACCAAAACAAGTGTGGGTACGGAAAGGCAAACACCCTGTTGCGATCAAGCCAACCACATGGGCAAAACTTCTTATTAGTAATCAACAACACGACACTAATAAGAAGTCTTCCAAAAATCCTTCTGTGAAAGTGAATTCTATCTGGGTACCCAAGAAGTCGATGAAGGCTAGCCCACAATCAAGACAAATTTGGGTGCTTAAGGCTTGCTTAAGGCTTGCTTGCAGGCTCAAATAGCTTCATTGAGACCACACCCTGTACAACATGGTTCACTCACTCGCACAGCTAATACCCATTTGTATTTAACACGCATGAACACACAGTGGCCCATGAGCACGAGCAGAATCACTTATAAATGGGTCCCTAAAAAGCCTCATTTCCAAGCAGACGCTCCTAGAAAGCCCTCTAGAGTCTCCACAAAATCAAGACCCACAGCCAATCCTTTTGTTTGGCAGCCCAAAGCATGTAACAAACCCCTCGACCCCCATTTTTAAATTCATCTCCACTTGCTAACTACATCACTCATACACTGCATCTTTCCATTCAGCTCTTAGGACTATCCATTCACTAACTACACACACAATCACCAAGCACTTATTGACCTACTAACCTCTCACTAAAATCATGTTAATGTTGTAACGAGGACAAAAATTGCTCTATCATGTCCATTACAATGTTAACACATGTTTCTATATTCTCACAGAGTCAGCAGGCAAGAAGTAACATGGCAGATATAACAGGACCTAGTTCCCAGGCAGGCACCAGCCCTCAAATCATGGACATTGAAATTCTTCCCATTGAGGAGGAATTGAAGGAACGCCAAGTGGCATTGAGAGCACTACATGCCATACCAATTCAGAATCCTCCACAAGGGCATACAATGCCATTCAGCAAAAACTCACATTGGTACAGTGATGTGGCAGGACCTCTGGGAGAAGGCACTTACCTGTGGGAGGCAGAGATAGAGTTCAACGGGCATTAGGGTAGGTATCACTTCTTCACCAGGGAATTTGAGAGACTTCAAAATAATGAAGGACTGAAACTGATATGGAAGAAGGCGGGACTATACGATTACTTCAAAGCCCAATTGCCAAAGCCCAACTTTTTAAGATGCTCGTATTTGATTAGCACCCTCCCTCCGAGCAAAGAGAAAAAGGGATACAGCACCTTTGTCCTCCCCTCTCTCACAAGGGGCAATGAGTTGAAGCGGTTCAAATTGACGAACAACTTGGTAAGGGAAGCTCTCGACATGAAAGGCATGCACATTCTCACAGAGAAAGAGACTATGGTCCCCGACAATATGAAGAACAGGAATCTAACGAAACTAAAGGACATGGTGGCAATGACACCAACGATTGCCATTCACTTGCAAATGGTCATGCAACATTTTGCATTCCCCGCTCAAGAGAGGTTCACAATGCCACCCAAGAAGATATGGTTCAGTCTATATTTAGCAGACACCTTCGATTTGACAATCAACATGCCTCACTGGATTATTGACCAAATCCACTTGGCTCATCAACGGTGGTATAAGAAGCAAAAGTCAGTACTGTATGGATGTTGTGCTCTCACAAGGATTGTTTACAGATGCTTGGCATATGATGTGCCACTTCAAAGGGCACTTATTTGGACCAGGGTGCAAGAATTCCAACGTAGACTATCCACCGCAGGGCCTCCATCCAAGAAAATGAGAGGCGCAGTTCAGATGCCCTGTGCACAGGCCCGCGGTGCGACACTGACACCAGAGACAACTCTACGGCTTCCACGACGTGTGCAACCCTTCACTATTAGATTACCAAGACAGAGCATAGATGGACCGAATCTGGTGTTTCCACCTATACCAACCGACTTAGAGTTTCCTCATGGCTTTACATTGGAAGATCTAACTGATGAAGAGGTAGCCAGAATAACAAAAATAGTGCTGATAGTCAAAGGATGTGAAAAATGGCTCAATTATGTCTACTTAGCCCCACCTAGAGGCCAACCCACAGTAGCATACATGATTTTGACGATTCGGCATTGGGGGGTCAGGTTCAAGAATGTTCTAGATGTCATGGCACAGATGTGCCACAAAATTTTTGAGCTCATGCTGGTTACATTCAGGACATTCAAGAATATCAAAGAACCTCATCTTTTGGCTCTCGGATTTAATGAAGGGAATGAGGACCTGGCCTACGATATGAGCACCACACCATCCATTAACGTCATATATGTGTGGCATACCCGTATAAAGTATCTACCTGCTTGCTTCAAACAGGCGTTTGAAAAAATGTTTATCACGAGGTTCTGGGAATATCATTCAAAGATATGCATTCCCAGACCATCTCATCTATTATAGTTATTTACGGTGGAACAAGCTCTGCATTCCGAAAAGCTATGTATGCCACATCCTGAAGTTCCAGGGCCAGTAGACTGGGATGCCCTACTCACTGATTTGGCCAAAGGGTTGAGAATCGCAAAACATCATTTAGCAACAGATGTTGTGGAGTACTACATCCAACAACCCACTCAACAAGGGTCTGTCAGAGACGACAGATGCGAGAGAGGGGGGGTGTTGGCAGCAGTCAAGGAACTGAAGGACTCACAAGACAAGGAAGCCACCGAAGGGAGTCGGAGCAAAGAGAAGGCACAAGCAGACAGAGTAGTCAACGAAGATCTGGCAAGTAGGCCATTATTTTTTCATGAAGCTAAAGCATATCAAAGAGGTGGACACACAAGGAGAAAGAGCAAGTAGGGAGCTCGAAGAAATGTATGTCAAACTATTAGAAGAAATTCCTACAAAAATAGTGATTTTCATCACTAAAAATCATTGTAAATACCGTTTCATATTTTTGTAGCTCCATTTTGTGCAAGCAAAGGAGTCCTTGAGCTTGAGGAGCATTAGAAGTAGCTACCTACCAGTTTTCATATTTTTTAGACTCCGTTTGAGCCTTCAAATAGACCCTAGAACTTAATTTTTAACTAAGCCGGACACCAGGTCTGGACACGGCCAAAACCTAGTCAAAAACTATAAATAGAGCTAGAGAGCTCATTTTTGGGGTTAGCTTGTAATAGATTTGAACATGTATGAACACTTTTGAAGTAATCTAAAGAATTCCATTGTCTTCCTCTTTGTCTTGCCGTGTGTGCGCGTGTGCCTGTATGTGTGTGCATGTTAGTGTGCTTCTCACTCACGCATTTGTGCCATCACTTGTTCGAGGTCTTCATACCATCCTCACGTCTTCCCGAATTGACATTAAAGGAGGTGCTACTCATCACTAAGCTACACACCTCCTTTCCATATGGAAATTATTCAAAGAATTTTGATGAGACCTTTGCACCTCCTTTCCACACACAATGGTTGGAATATGCATCAGTTGAATAAAAAAACTACATTCTTGATGTTGGAGTTAGACGCTGCAGAAGCACGCAAACAACACAAGGAAGAAGAAGAAGCTTGGAGCACAGCACACAATACTGAACATATTACTAGAGAATGTACGAAGATAAGTAGCCCATTAGGGCAATAGGCGTATATACAAGCCGGGGGAAAAAAACCTCCTAAAGAGGGAAAAAAGTGCCCTGGCAGTCCTAGAGTGTCCACACACATCACTACCTAAATATATCAACAAATCCCCCCTGGGAGTGATGTAGTGAACAAGTAGCTGGCACTCATGTATAAGGAAGTTCCAAGCTATGTGGAAATCACTCCACAAAAGGAAGTAAGCCCAAAGCTTTGCGGAAAGCTTCAAACTTCCCTAGGCAGAGCCTTTGTGAAAAGGTCTGCAATGTTCTTCTGTGTGGGCACATATGCCAAGCTGATCTCCCCAGCAGAGAACCTCTCCCTCACATAATGATAATGCACCTCAATGTGCTTAGTGCGAGCATGGAAACAAGGTTCCTCGCAACTGCTAATGGGCTCTGACTGTCAGTGAAGATGGTGGTGGCAGAAGATTGACCAACACCCAAATCAGCCATAAGGCATTTGAGCCACACACACTCAACAGTAGCTGTGAAAGCTGCCCTTTACTCAGCCTCACAACTAGAAGTGGCCACAATAGGCTGCTTCTTGCTCAACCAAGATATACATGAGCTACCAAGAATGAAGCAAAAGCCACTAGTGGACACATGAGTATCATAGCAACCAACCGAGTCTGAGTCACAAAAGCATGCAAATCTGGCAGTAGTGATCCCCCCTTGGGATAAAACAACCCAAGTAGCTGACTACCACTCAAGTAGTGAAAGATGCGCTTAACTACCTACCAATGCTTGACACCTAGGCAATGCATAAACCTGCTCATCTATGAGACAACAAATTGAATATCTGGCTGAGTAATGCATAAGTAAATCAGGCATCTAACAGCTTGCTGATAGAGGACAACATCAAATGCATCTCCAGCATCATGAAGACTCAATCATAAACCTGTCTCCATAGGAGTGGCAATAGGCTTACAGTCTTCAAGGCCAAAATGCTGCAATAATGTGTCAATATATTTCGTTTGACACAAAGCCATTCCACCATCAACTTGCATAAACTGAATGCCCAAATAGTGATGCAAATGCCCCAAATCAGACATCTCAAATGAGGCATGCAAATCAGCCTTAAAATCAACAATATGCTTCTCAATAGGACTAGTGAGCAGCATGTTGTCAACATAGACAAGAATGATCAGAAGCACCTCATTAGCACGCTTAACAGATAAGGTGCTTTCAGTTGGACTGTTCTCAAAACCATGTGCAATCAGATAGGCATGTATCTTCTCATACCAAGCACGTGGTGCTTGCTTTAAACCATATAATGCCTTCTTTAACCTGCACACCTGGTTTTCATGCCCTTTCGCACAAAGCCATGGGGCTGAAAGAAATACACCATTTCATGCAAGTCACCATTTAGAAATGCAGTTTTAATGTCCAACTGATGTACATTCCAACCATGATGGGTTGCAAATGCACAGATGCTCCGAACAATAGTCATATGGCATGTAGGTGCAAAGGTCTCATCAAAATCAATGCCTCTTTCCTGTGCATAACCCTTTGCAACAAGCCTAGCCTTATACCTGTCAATTATTCCATCAGGCTTACGCTTCAGCTTGTAAACCCACTTAGTGCCAATGCCCTTCTTTCCAGGAGGCAAGTCACATAAAGACCAAGTACCGTTCTTCATTATAGCATCATATTCAGATTGCATAGCAGGCATCCAATTTTCTAAATTTTGTGCTTTGTCAAATGAAACAGGCTCATTCTCATCACAGAGACTAGATGCGGCCATAGCATAGCAATCTGATGCAAAAGAGGGACTATGAGAGCATAATCGAGTACGATATGACAGAGGTGCATCTAATTTTTTGTCATGCAAAGTTTGAACCAACCATTTTGGCATTGTTTTTGCCTCCTCAATGTCAGCTCTCTCATCAACAAGTGCATCATGTAAATCTGCATCAGAAATGGGATGATCTGCATCATCACATGAAACTTGCAAAGGCTGAGAAGTTGCCTCATTAGGACCAACACTAGACTGTCCACCTATAAAAAGAGGAAGCAAAGTATCATACATGTCTTTGAAGCTAACAAATGTCTCCTTAGTACATGAAAGCAATGGCTGAATAGCATCTTCCACAAAAACAACATCACGGCTAACCAGAATGTGTTTACTCTATGGATGATATAGACGATAGCCTTTACTTTTAGAACTGTACCCAACAAAAATACATTTTACTGCTTTATCATCCAATTTTCTACGATGTTGTTCAGGCACTAATGCATATGCCAAACAACCAAAAACACGCGGATGTGCAACAGATGGCTTGTGATCATGCCAAGCCTCATATGGAGTGATAGATTGTAGCGCTTTAGTGGGACACCTGTTAAGTACATATGCTTCACACATGACAGCCTCAAGCTAGAAACTATGTGGTAAAGCCTGAATCTTGACCGTATACCTCGCCATCTCCATGAGTGACCTGTTCTTTCGTTCAGCAACTCCATTCTATTGAGGTGTATATGGCATTGTACATTGGTGTTTTATCCCACGTTCAGCCAAAAATGCATTAAAATCAGAAGACATATATCTCTCCCCCTTGATCAGAATGGAGGGTGCCCATTTTACATGCTGATAGAGTTTCAGCCAAAACCAAAAAAATTTTGAAGCACATGAACACTTCGGACTTTTCCTTCAATGGATATACCCATGCATGCCTAGAAAAATCATTGATGAAAGTCACGAAGTAAAGATAGTTTCCAAAAGAAGGTATCTGCATAGGACCACAAACATCACTATGTACAAGCTGCAATTTTTTAGTAGCCCGAATTGAACCATCTTTTGGAAAGGAGGAACGCTTCATTTTGCCCAAAATACAACCTTCACAAACATGTTTTCCCGGTGCCTCAAGTAAATGTTTTCCTGGTGCCTCAAGTTTGGGCAAAGAGGACACGATTTCATATTTCTATAGGTGTAGCAAAATAGCAAAATTCAGATGACCAAAGACTGCATGCCAAAGCTTTGCATCTGACATAGCCTGAGAATCATGTACTACACACATGCCAAATTATTTATAGATCTTTCATAGTCTATGAGCTTATACAACCCACGACATAGAATGCTAGAAGCAATAATCAGATCACCATTTGAAAGATCATGAACTATACATCTGTCATCAACAAATTTCACAACCAAACCAATCTTGGCTAATGCAAAAACTGATAATAGATTTTTCTTGATCCTTGGCACAAACAAAGCATCTGACAAAGTGAAAGAACTACCATCAATAGTAGTCAAAATGATTTTACCAACTCCCATAACAGGATAAGAGGAGTTGTTGATGCATGTAATAGTATTCCCTGTAGGGGCAGGCTCGAGTGAAGAGAAGAAACTCCATTGTGAGATAATATGTTTGGTTGTCCCACTGTCAAAGTACCAAACATCTGAGTCTACTACAGACATGCACTACTCATGAGAAGATGGGTAAAACTAAAAACAGTAGTAAACACCCATTCTTCTTCCTGCACAAAATTAGCAGACTCTGTTTTTGGTGTAGAGGCTTTTGCAACAACCATTCAAGCCTCTTTCTTCTTTGCCTCTTTACCAGCCAGTTTTGGACAATTCTTTATGATATGATCATTCCCTTTACAATACTTGCAAAAAAAATTTTGCTTTTCTGATTTTTTCTCATCTTTATCTTGGTTCTTCGAATGTGGAGCATTTGCAGATTTCTACTTACTAGTAGAAGAGCTCCATTTTCCTTTGCCCTTCTGACTAGCTAGGAAGGCTTGATCTGCAACACGCATAATGGACCAGTTTTGCCTGGATTGATCTTCTTGCAATAGAACAGAGACTAACTCCTCAAATGACAAGGCATTTGGATTGCCTTTCATCATCAACGGAAGAGTAGAAGCAAAACTCTGATATGAATCAGGAAGACCATTTAGAACGGTTTGCACAAGTGAGCTATTTTGTATAACCTCATCAATAGAAATCAATTGTTCCTTCAAGTCTTTGATCTTTGTGAGAAAAATGTCCATAAAATCACCTTCATTCATGTGCTCACTCTCCAACTGTTTTCGGAGGTAAGCAACACGAGCTTCACTCCTAGCTTGGTTCAATGTGGTAAGTGTATCCCAAGCATCCTTAGTTGTTCTGCAAGAGCGAATGTGAGGAATAATGGCATGTTTGATAGACAAAGCTATCAATGCATGTGCCTGAGCATCTCTACCATCCCAACGAATGTATTACTAGAGAATGTACAAAGATAAGTAGCCCATTAGGGCAATAGGTGTATATACAAGCCGGGGAAAAAAACCTCCTAAAGAGGGAAAAAAGTGCCTCGGCGGTCCTATCACATCACTACCTAAATATATCAACACTTGAATGGGGACTTGCATGAATTAGTGTCTATTTTTTAGCCCCATGGTTTTGTGTAGAAAGGAGATGAAAGAAAAGTGTGTAGGTTTGTTGGCAGCAGTCAGGGAACCGAAGGAGCCACAAGACAAAGAGGGTCGAAACGAAGAGATAGCACAAGCAGACACAGTAGCCAAAGAAGATCTTGCAAGTAGGCCATCTAAATTTTTCAGACATCAAGGAGTGGAGCACACAAGAAGAAAGAGCAAGTAGGGAGCTCAAAGATGTGTACGACAAATCAACAGAGAAAATCCCTACACAAATAGTGATTTTAATCACTAAAAACCATTGTAAATACCATTTCGTATTTTTGTAGCTCCATTTTATGCAAGCCAAGGAGTCCTTGAGCTTGAGGAGCCTTAGAAGTGCCTACATATCAATTTTCATATTTTTTAGATCTCGTTTGAGCCCTCAAAAGAGCCCTAGAACCTAATTTTTAACTAGGCCGAACACTAGGTCTGGACAGGGCCAAAGCTAGTCAAAAACTATAAAAGGAGCTAGAGAGCTCATTTTTGAGGTTAGCTTGTAATTGAAATGAACTTGTAAGAACTTTTTGAAAGGAATCTAAGAACTCCATTGCTTCTCACTCTTTGTCTTGCTGTGTGTGCGCGTGTGTGTGTATGTGTGTGCATGTTTGTGTGCTTCTCACTCACGCACTTGTGCCTCCACTTGCTCGAGGTCTTCATACCATCCTCACGTCTTCCCGGATTGACATTAAAGGAGGTGCTACTCATCACCGAGCTACACCAAATTTTGGCGCCGTTGCCGGGGACGTTGGCCTTTAGCCGTTGGGTTTTTTCAAGCTTGCCATGCCTACACTTTGTGGATGCACCTCACACTTGGATTGAGTTGTGGATACGTGTGGCCTTTGGTTGGCCTAGGGTACCTCTTTCTTTTAATTTTTGAGTAAGTTTTAGTTCAGTTTTTGTTTGTTGCACAAAAACATCCCCTAACCCCCCCCTTCTCTCTCTTTCTCTCTCACCCCTCCACACTTTCACTCTGGCATCACCCTCCATCTCTTCCATTTTCTTGAAATCAATGTTTGCCTTGGGTGGGAGGTTGGGTAGTACACTCCTTGTTATCCCTCTCTCTCTCTCTCATTTCGAAAAAAAAAAAAAGAGAACGCAGTTAATTCACTAACGTGTGGGAGTTCGGATTTAATGCTATCATGCTTTGTTGAGGACTTCTGACGTTTTGAATGTAGCTATGTGGGGGGAGATTCTCTCCCTCCCTTCTACTCTCTCTCTAAGTAAATTATTTTGGGCTCTTGACCATTTGGATCGTCCTCCTCACAGTCATGGCCTGGGGTTGAGCTCCATCGAGCTCCCCTTCCTGAGCGCTGTCTGGGTTTGAGCTTCACCATGCTCTCTCCCTCTGCTCCTAGATCCTCCCTCTCGGAACTGATACGGCCCCAGTACGCTTCCACCTGACTCCTGGTGTGGGCTTGTGAAGTTCCTGATCTCTACATTCGTCGAAGTTGGGCATCGCAGCTACCCGCTCCCCCTTTGATGAACATGATGAACAGTTGAGGATGGTGGCATGAAAAGCCTCTGTGCGGGTCATGCTCATCTGCGCGCTCTCACCTATTTGGCATATTCCAACGCCTTTTGCTCCTGGTGGTTATTTCTCTGCAAATGACCCTTCCCAGCTCTCGGGGTTAAGAAGGTTGCTCTATTGCGGGCTTCTCCACTGTCAGGTTGGGCAAATTCTAGGGCTTCTTTGTTAGCGATGGCGGCTGAAGGATCGAGTATGGTCCCTGCTTTTGCCTGGCAATCACCCACCACAGTGCTAGCTCTCTTGCTTCCCCATTGCCCTCTATCAGGGTTTTGCTCTGTGTTGTTTTCCTTATCTTTATGGTGTGCCTTCTTGAGCTGACTACATTTTGCATCTCCTAGGGGCTTTTCAAGGTCGTGCCTGGTGCGTTTTGGCAGGCTTTTTCTCTTTGTCCTCGTGTCTATCTCAGGTGGGGCACCTGGGTCGAAGCTTGGTCCTCCTATGGTGAATCCTGGGTGCTCTGACGGTTATAACTACTGAAGTCTGAAGATCAGATTCCGGAATTCATCTGGTTCCTCAAGCTGTGACTTGGTAATGTGGATACCTGCGGGTCCGATGTTGAAATTTTTTCGGTAATCAATGTTTTAACAGTCATGGCAGCTACCATCATTGTTGTTTTAGCCTTTTGTCATATATCTATTGTGCCCAAAGGGGATAGTTCAATACCCGGGTCATTGTTGGTCTCATCCATATTTAATGCCTTTCATCATGTTTCTTGTCTAAGAACTTCAGCATTTCATCTGTGGATTTGGAGGCATTTTCATTATAGTCATCAGTCACCCGCTCCAGCCCTCCTCGCCATCATGGGCGTTGTTAGCATTGAGCTTTTGATATGGAATTCGTCCCCGGGTCCTTTGCTATCGCTGATTGTGAGCTGTTAGTATGGCTGAATCAAGCAAACATAGGTTCTCCCACATATGGATTTTCCCCAGGGCAAGTTGATTCTGATGTATGTATAGGTCACTTGGTAGCCATAAATTTGCATGCTCGTTGCTAAAAGTGCCTTATAAGAATGTTTTGAATGGATGTCTCACTGGGCACGGCAGGGTTCAATATGATGCTTATGTATCTGTTGCTTCATTGTTTAAATTTTGAAGTGTTTAAATTTGCATGCTCGTTGCTAAAAGTGCCTTATAAGAATGTTTTGAATGGATGTCTCACTGGGCACGGCAGGGTTCAATATGATGCTTATGTATCTGTTGCTTCATTGTTTAAATTTTGAAGTAGCCAGCTATTGCATTATAGCCTTCATTATGTACGACAAAGATGCTAAACCGGTGATTGTTTGAAGTGTGTGATGCCAAGAATTGTATCTTTGGCTATGTTCTATTGTGTAAGGTTGGCCAGTTCAGGTCTCGGAGACATAAGATCATGAGGAGTCTTAAGGGTCACAAGTTCCTTGTACATAGCCCTATACAGGACAACAGAGATTTTGGGCAAATGTTTTCTGTGCTTCTACTTATACATGCTCAATGTGGACTTATGATTGTATATTCCATGCTAGTAAGTCATGACTGTTGCAGCTGGTCTAGTTCCTCCCTACTGGTTACCTCTGATAAAGTTTCCGTCCATTCAACCGGTGACCTACACTGCAAGGGGAGCACTTGGACTGCATGTCTCCTCTTAAGTAAAGTGTTATGGATTGCCATAGTGTCCTCAATATGGCCAGTTCATATGGAAATAGGATCGGTGTGTGTAGCATGAACTTTTTGTGCTTTTCTCAGTAGACTTTTGCCTTTCGGCTTTCTCGTGGGTGGTTGCTCTAGGCCTGGCAATGCTCCTCGTCATCTACACACACTTACTCCTTCATTTGTTTGATGGTTGGGGTTGGGCTCTTCAGGTGCAGTTGCACACCCTACTTTCATCTTTGGATGTTTTTTTTTTCCAGGTCGAGCTGTGTGCTCCCTATTCTCCATCTGGCTGCCATGAAAGGGACAAATCTCTTCTCTCTGATCTAGCTTCTTCTTCTGGGGTCTGCCTTCATGGGCTTTCATGGCCTCCCTGTTGTGGTCTAAATGCCCAAGGAAAGGATGATTATGGAAGCCTGTATTTTGCTTAAACCCCTCGCAATTGATCCACTTGGATTACCTAGAGCCCACAATTATCTCGCAATGGATTCTTCCTATGTCTATGCACTAGCTCATATGTTCCCGGCAGACGCACCAAAATGTTGGGTCCCTAAGCCCAAGGAAAAAGTGATTGTGAAAGCCTTTATTTTGCTTAACCCCTCGCAATTGATCCACTTGGATTACCTAGAGCCCACAATTACCTCGCAATGGATTTTTCCTATGTCTATGCACTAGCCATAAATTCCCGGCAAACGCACCAAAATGAATAGTTCTTAGTCCATGGGAAAATGCTTATATGCAATTATAATTTTTTCAATTTCCTTGCAATTGGTCACCTCTTTTGCCCGGTTTCCACAATTGTATCTCGGGAAGATAACTTCTCATCCTCACACACTTACTCGCACTTTCTCTCATGCACATACTACCCACACCTGCCTATACTCAACCACATACATCTTGCAATCCTCTATGCCTTCACACATGCATCCCCGCACCCATTGGTACACGGTAAATCTCGCACGAACTCACCTACTTACATGTACTTACATGCACATACTTGCCCTCCTATATGGATGAAGTACAAGGTGGCTCATTCACGAAGGAGAATTACAACATAGGATGTATAAAATGTGGCAAGATAATTGGTTTCCTTTCAATGCTCTTCATTTCTTAAGTGTATTTTTGGAAATGCAATCAAATACTCCGAAGAGTTTGTGTGTAGGCACGTCACTTTAGTAGGTGAGGACGCTTTGTGCTGATAAAGTCTTAATTTCCTAAATCATACGGAAAGTCACAAAATAGTATCCATACATATGAACACCACAAATCAGGACACAAGATCAAGCCCGCATGATCATCGCATATGAAAGATGGGAAACGTAAATAATATGCAATAGTGCTTGACTTGACAAAACATTTTTTTTTCCTTATTGTTAGAATCAGGCCGTTAGTGCATGGGAAACCAATAGAGAAATTTGAGCGCAATGAAAAAAACAATAACAATGGTGGATGCGACCGTTACACTTATGCACTAGTAGTGTCTGGATCCAATACATGCTCAAATAGACATTGACAATAGAACCTTTTAAGATGCCATCAATAACCTTCAAACCGCGTTTCCCTTCCAGACGCAGAAGCACGTTACTACCAGTCCATCTCAGCTTCCCTTCTATAGCCGAAATATAATACCTCCGAATTCAAATCAGCACTCGAGAATTATCGCAATGCGATGGTAATTGATAGAGCTTCCACATTCGCAGGAACTTGAAAACAAATTTCTTCGTGCTTGTTTATCTGCAGCCATAACTGCATGGCTACAAAATGAACTGAATCCAAGGTTTTATACCCACAAGCAGTCTTGATGTAAACCTTCCAATGATTAAAGGTTGCTTCAACACACAAACAATGATAACTATCCTCTCGTACAAAGAAATGCAGACACTCATGGAACAAACAAACATTGTTTCCCTCTCATAAAAGGAAAAGCGGCATCTTTCAAGTAGAGAGTTTAACATCTTCTCACGAGATGCATAATTATGAAGCTAGAGCGTCCTACACAATGAAGTCCACCCACAGTTGCACACAAATAGCCCTCATCTTATTCATAAACAGCCCTCATCATTGTAAACACATTGCAGTAGGACTCCTCACAAAACGGGCATACAACGCTAAAGAAGAACGAGGAACATTGTATACTCAAATTTACGTGGGAATGCTACGGCATAACAGACGTTAGTGTACAGCGGCATGCCAATGAGAGGTTCGTCACTTGCCGGGGGTGAATGAGTGCACTGTGCAGTCATATGCATCGGAGAACCGCAAGGATGTTATCTAAAACTAGCACATAAAGCACAGTGACTCCCTTCTGAACTGAACAAGATTCAGACAAAGTCAAAACTCCGTTCCTTACATGGAAGTGAATGCAACTCCAGATTGAAGTACTCGCAATAGATGATGTCGTTTCCCTTCCTTTGCCTGAATCGAACAATCTCCTCCAACTCCTGCCTCAGGTGTTAGCCAACGTCTGCTCCAACCTTTTCTTCTCCGACTCGAGGTACCCCTTGATCGTCATCAACTATCTTCCTTTGTCCAGCCCCCACTCCCGAGAACAGAGGGAGGTGCGTCCCAAAAAAAGGAGAAGAAGAAGCCTCCTCCCCAGCTCCCTTTTTGACACCCCCCTTTTTTTCCGTTTCCCCCAAAGAGCTGCTACCGAACGCGCCAGAGGGAGCTCTCTTCTCCTGTACAGAAGAAAAATGCCAAGAGCCCCACACACTTTTCCTTGCCTCCCTTCTCAGTATTTTCCCTCGCTTCCCCCCTCTTCAATGCCTGCGCCTCAAAAAAGCTCGAGGACAAAACAAAGAAACGGAAAATGTCGCTTTTTTTCGGTTTCTTTTGTCAGAGCCAAAAACAGACTTGCCATACAGGAGGAAAATAATATAGCGACCATCTAGGCATTAGCTTTTGCAAGAGTCTTCTCGATCAAATCTGCAGCCTCTTCCACAGTCGTGATGGCTTCTGCGCCCCCTTCTGTTCTCCACACATCGGTTATCTACTCAAAAACCTGTGAATTCTCAAGAATGCGTGTAGGCTTTGCTGACTTGGGAATTATTACCAATTCTTTTTGTACACACCAGCGAATCAATATCGGTGCTGTGGTCTTTCCATGCTCCTTTGCAATCTTTTTGAGTGCAGGTTCATTCAATCTTGCCCCTCTAGTAAGAGGTGAATATGCCTCCAGCATGATACTCTCTTTGCGGTAGAAATCAACTATGGCCTTGCGGACATTGAAAGGATGCAATTCCACACCTATAGATCGTGCTTTTCCACTCTTCAAAATCATTTCCATGGCTCTCCATGTATCAAGCCTGATTGAAGGTGGCGATAGCGGTGAATGCACCAAATATAAATCAACATAATCCACTCCAAGCTCTTTCAAGCTGTGGTCACATGCTTGAAGGGTGTTTGCATGACCATGATCAGAATTCCAAAGTTTGGTGGCATGTCTCAGGTTGTGTCCTCATAGGTCCTGGCATCGAGAACTTCTACAACTTTCTCTTTCAAATACCTGCAATCAATCCTCTTTTCATGCAAAATACCTACAGCCATATATGATTTACAAAATGGAAACCAAAAAAAATCAACCATTTGTATGGCTAACATACTCCCCTTTTCTTATTTGCGAAGTCGTCCCCGACGAGCCACTATTGCTGCAAGAAAATCCAACAACCATGAACATGTCAATTTCCAATTAGTTCACATACCTTTTCATCGAGCCGTTACTTCCACTAAACCTGCACTCATCGAAGCTGTTAGTGCTCAAAAAATCACTCATGAATACATATAAATCAATCATTTGCAAAATGATCCAAGAACATGCACATATATGCAATCCCATTTCAGCCATGCATCACTTTGCCCATACATTCCATTATAAAAATGGTCTCAACCAAAATAACACATGCAACTACCATTGCGGAAAACAGAAACGGAAATACCGAAATGAACAACAACAACTGAAATGAATCCAACAGGACATGCAACATACCCAAAATGCATACCCCTTTATTGCACCTACTATTCGCTATGTGCAATTATTCCATGACTAGACGTTCCCAAAGAATCCCCATCGTCGTCCTACAAAAGCCATCGAAACTCGAGTGCAAGTGAAGACATACATCAGAACCCTGGAGTGTCCCACACACTAGAAAATCCCCCGGATAGAGCACACAAGTTATAAAGCAAGACCGTTGCATTACCTCGCTAAAGCCTCATCCATAAGTACATATAGAATATCTGTGCCTCCAAGAATGTTGATTCAAAGTGAGCTGATCTGTCGCAAGCCAACACATACCAATCACACAAGAAAATAATGTTCCCTTCCAGGCGATCATCGCCCTCTCCTCTCTCTCTCTCCCCCTCAGGAGTGGGGAATAACTTCATATGAAAATTTTATTTATATTCACACGTTGGCCTACATTGACACTGGATGCGATTCGTGGACCTGACCACCCGATCAGGTTGATTCCACCCATCTACCAATGCAATGCAGCGCGTAACACACAAACACATAATGCTAACACATAACATATATCAGCTAGCCCATAACGAAACTGGATACGGCTCATGGTCGTGACTACCCAGCCACGATGGCTCCACCCACCTACCAACTCGTTATGGCGCGTAGCTAAGACACAATCACATACATCCCAAGCCTATGGCGAAACTAGCTGCGGCTCGTGGTCCTAACCACTCGGCGAGGATAAATCCACCCACCTACTAGCCCACCATAGCGCATCGGTACGATTACAACAACACGATGTTCTTTCTTTTTTTTTTCTTCTTTTCCATAGTTAATTAGTTCACCCAAGTCCTGAGAATTAGGGAGAGGAAGAAAGGGACTTTTCCCACTGTTCCCACACATACATGCAAACATATACACTCTAGCCTTTGACAGATCAACCACCTCTTCACTCCATTCTCTCAATTACAAACACTACATATGTATTCCTCGATTCGACTTTTCACTTGGTAACTACAACCAGCTATGCCTTAGTCCCTCGTATACCTATCCCTAGGTGTCCTAGAATGTGAGTCTCTGGGATGTCTCATGTAGTCTCACCTCGTACTCGCATCCCGACAACTTCTCTAAGGCGAGTCAGGCTCAACTTCAGGAGCTCCGTCATCACTTCCTATCGTTAGCACATCTGCCCAAGCCCATGTGATATCGTTTTCCTCGTTAGGCATTTCCCTCGAAGGATCAAAATAGTAGTATCGATCTCCCGCCCATCCTACATGTCGAATCAAGTATTCCTCAAAACACTCAATGTAAAATGCAACACCCAAACCCTGGTTTATAAAGCATACCAGCCAATGCGCTTCCTCAACATCGTATTCCGTCTCAAAGTCGTCGACATCTATGTCCATGCGAGCGAACGTTTGGTCCGAGAAATATATCCTTAGCTCGTACAAGTAGAGTTGCGTTATCTGATCTGCCATTTTGTTACTTAGCTCCTAACAG
This sequence comes from Ceratopteris richardii, assembly GCA_020310875.1. Lineage (NCBI taxonomy): Eukaryota > Viridiplantae > Streptophyta > Polypodiopsida > Polypodiales > Pteridaceae > Ceratopteris > Ceratopteris richardii. The sequence continues at coordinate 79,930,475 of CM035413.1, forward strand.
TCTCTGCATAACACAAAAAAATATTAGAAGTCCAAGATTCTTGAGCTAGCAAGGAAGGATATTTATGACACACAAATCATAGTTTACATATGCGTATATATATATATATATAACTATACATGTACGTACAAGGAATCTACTCCGTCCTTCTGCTTGGATATCATCTATCTTCTCCTGTTCTAATATCACTTGAAATATGGCTTAACTCGAAGCGCGTTAACCTTCACAGGAGCATATTCTTCTCCTAAATCTTGAATTTGCATGGAACCATTAGAGTTGAGTTCCACCACCTTAAACGGTCCTGGCCATCTTGTCTGCAACTTCCCCGGGAATTTATAATATTTACTATCGTAAACTAGCACCAAATCCCCTTCTTGAATCACATAGGTTTTGAGATTCTTGTCATGCCTCTCCTTACGTCTCTTCTGAATAGCTTCCAAACTTTGTTGTGCGATGAGTCTCTTTTCTTCCAGCTTGACCAGTTGTATGTACCTCTCCTTCAATGACTCTTTCTCGCCCAACCTGGCTTCGATGGCCACTCTTAATGTCGGAACTTCTTTTTCGATGGGAAAGATGGCTTCCTCGCCATATACTAGAGAGAACGGAGTGCTCTTTGTCGTCACTCGGTAAGATGTTCGATATGCCCACAAGGCTTCCAAAAGTCTCTCATCCTAGTCTCTCCTATGCACAGCTACTGTCTTTGTCAGAATTTGTTCAAGAATTTTGTTGGTGACCTCCACTTGTCCATTTGCCCTTGGATAATATGGAGTGCTTTTTCTATGTTTGATCTTATATAATTCCATTAATTCTTCGATCAGTTCATTGACAAAATGTGTCCCCCTATCACTCACTATCTCCAACGGGCATCCGAATCGAGTGATAATTTGTTCATATAGAAATTTAGCTACATCAACAGCTCAGTCAGTCTTCAGAGCTTTGGCTTCCACCCACTTGGTAACGTAATCAGTACAGACCAAGATATATCTATTGGATCTTCGTCGTGAGGGAGGATCAATAGGCCCCACAAAATCAATTCCCCATTTCTCAAACGGCTTAAGAGCAAGCACCGGCGTGAGAGGAGCAGCATGTGCTAATGTGGGTTTGCCCATTCGTTGGCATTTGTCGCATTTCTTACATTATGTATGCGAGTCTTTGAACAGCGTTGGCCACCAATACCCAGCCAATAAAATCTTTCTTGCCGTCAATTCACCAGCAAAATGTCCACCGCAGGGTTCGTCATGCAAAGCCCTCAACACTAGGCTTGCTTCTTCTTCCTCGAGACACCTCCGATAAATGCTTTCATGAACAAAATATCGATAGAGTTGCCCCCCAATGATGCTATGGTGCTTTGCTAATGCTAACAGTTTTTGCTTCTCTCTCTTGCTTGCTCCTGGCGGATATTTAGTAGTGCACAAGAAATTCACCAAGTCGGCATACCAAGGTACTTTAGCTTCAACCTGGAATAGACGCCCATCAGGAGCATCATCGGGCACACCAGAGATTGACTCCTCATTAACAATTCGAGATAAATGGTCAGCCAATATATGCGCTTTGCCTGGTCTGGTTACCACTGTGAACTGAAATTCTTGGAGAAGTAGCATCCACCTCATCAATCGCCCTGATAACTCTGGTTTATTAATGATATACTTAAGGGCTTCATGATCCACATAAAAAGTGAAATGCTTTCCCATCAAGTAATGCTGATACTTGTTCACCGCAAAGATCATCGAGAGACATTCCTTTTCTGTAGTCGTGTAGTTCCTCTCAGTGCTATTCAAATTGCGACTTGCATAATAAATAGGATGGTCCAACTTCTTTTCATCGGCTTGGCATAGTACTGCTCCAACCGCAGTATGAGAAGCGTCGGTATGCACATGGAATTCTTTCGTCCAGTTGGGTGCTACCAAAATCGGTGCATTTATCAATCTTTCCTTGATCGAGTCAAATGCAACTTGACACTCTCCAGTCCACTCGTAGTGTTGGTCCTTCCTCAAAAGAGTCGTCAGTGGTGCCGCTATAGATGCAAAATTTAATATAAAACGTCGATAGTAATTTGCATGGCCCAAAAATCCTCTGAGTTGTCGCAAGTTTTGCGGAGGTGGAAGTTGTCCAATCTTTTCCACTTTATCCTCGTCAACCGCGATCCCTTTTTCAAAAATAACATGTCCCAAAAGCAATCCTCTTCGTACTCCAAATGTACACTTTTCAGGATTTAATGTGATGCCTTTTTCGATGCTTCTTCTTAAAATTGCTTCGATCCTCTCCATCATGTTTTCATCGTCGCCTCTGATTGCAAAGTCATCGAGGAATATCTCCATCCAATCCTGCAGGTAGTCTTGATATGCAGTTATCATTGCTCTTTGGAATGTGGCCGGTGCATTGCATAATCCAAATGGCATCACCCGATAGGCATACGTACCCCATTCTGTCGTGAAAGTAGTTTTTGATTGATCCTCTTCATGAATTTGGATCTGGTTGTACCCACTGAAACCATCCAAAAATGAGTACAACTTATGGCCAGCCACTCTATCCAAGATTTGATCAGTGAATGGCAAGGGGAAATGATCCTTCTTTGTGCGCTCGTTCAACTTACGATAATCTATGCAAATACGGATTTTCTTATTTTTCTTCGGAACCACTACAATTGGTGATACCCATTCGCTGGATGCGATGGGATATATGAATCCTGCTTCCAATAATTTGGTCAATTCCAGCTTGATCAATTCCGAATAGACTGGATTCGTTTGCCTGAGTCGTTGACATATTGGTCGTGTGCCTTCTTCCAAGTCTATATAATGCTGGCAGATTCGGGGATCAATTCCTCTCAAATCACTGTATGACCATGCAAAGGCCTCGCTGAAATTTTTAAGTGTCGTTTTAATACAATCTCGTACCCTGTCTGGTAGCTCTGACCCTACACTCAAGAACTTTTCTGGAAAAACTTCCCACCTTTCCAACTGAGCTTCCCGCGAATATTCCTTATTCCTTGATGAAGTTGTGATTGGAATGTGCTCTCCAATCACGCGTGCATGGTTGGCCAGTAAATCCTTGTCTTGTTCTCTTTCGATTGAACCTAGTTTCTTCAATTCAGCTTTTGCAATGGCTTCCGACACTTTAGTCTTACTCTTCGCTTCTTTTTCCGATTCTCGACTTCTCTTTAGAATCTCTGCTTCTAGCATTCTAACTCTTTCTCGCAACTGTTGCACTTCCCTTGTCGGAGCTAACTCCAGTTTCAACTCTTCTCTTGAAGTTCCCTTCTCCAGGGATTGAGTAGCTTGGTTTTTACTTGTGTCTATACTCAACATGTAGCAATCAAATTTACTTGTATGTGTCAACCATCCCAGCAACTCCTGGTCCGAATCGTCGTTATAGAGCAATGGATTTTGATACTCTCCCATCTTCGTGTCTTGATTCTTAAAGAGCTGCAAGTTGAACCAGTCTTGAAGCAGATTCTTGTAGGTGTCTGTGTTCAAAGAAAACCTAGCTCGTGCACTCTCGTGCCTTGCTTTCTCCTTTTCTTTCTTTTCCATCTCATCGACTATTATTGTCTTCTTCTTGTTGCTCGAGGGTGGGGATACTTGTATTTGAATCTGATCAGACTTTGGCCCTATTGAAATAAAACCTGTGCGCCAGTCATGCACACATTCGGCTTGCACCAGCCATGGCCGTCCAAGTAGGATCGAGAAGGTAGCCTCTGAGGTCCTTGGTCTTACTATCAGATAATCAACTTTAAACTCTAGACCGCCCACAACTGTGCTTACATTCTTCAAAAGACCCGCAGGCTTCACTTGTGTTTGATCCGCCATTCTCAAGGACATCGGCGTTTCTTCCATGTGGTTGAGGCCTAAAGCTTTCATCATGAACTCAGTCATAAGGTTGACTGCGGCTCCACTATCTAACTGAGCGCCGGGGACTGCATATCCTTTAATCTCGACCGTCACAGCTGGAGCATTTGAATCAATTTGCATCGTAATACTTTGAATGATTCCTTGAACATCCTTATCTTGTCTATTTTTATCTCGAACTTTCCTCGGCTTCTTAATATATTCGTTGTAGAATTGTTTCCTATAAACAGGTGAACATTTTAGCAATGTGCCAATGTCCAGCGTGACTTCCATGTCAGCGAGCAACTTTACAATATCTACTTCTTCCGAACTTTGTCTTTCCTTTCTACACTTCGGAGCCCTTAATCTTTCAGGGAATGGTGCTATGCCCGACACAAACTCCTTGGTCACTGGTGGAAGAATCTCAACCTCTTCCCCATCCTCAAACTCTTGCTGCTCAACAAATCCTCTAACTTGGTTCTCTACCTCTTCGTGTTCAGCTATCCTCTCTTGACTCCCTTCTTCACCTTCGCCTCCTGGATTCTTCTTCGAGTACTCTTGAGTCCTTGTGATTACTGCCACAGTTGGATCTTTGTGTGGTTTCTTGGCCTCGTAAGCATCCACAAAGTGCATCGACGAGCTAGAGCCTTCTTGAGGGTTCGGTGTCTTGAACACTACTCCGATCGTAGGAACGTGCTCTTGAGCTCTCGATGTGGGATGCATCTGAGTATCAACATAGTTCGAGGACCCTACTGGTCCTTTTTCCTTGCCGGCGACAGCTCTTCGTTTTGGACAATCTTCATCAAAGTGGCCCTCTCCACTACAGTACCTACATAGTGGGGTATAATCAATTGGCTTCTTTTCGTTTGGACATCTAGATTGAGTGTGGCCAAAGCCATGACATCTCCAGCACTGGATTGGACCATCTCTTCTTTGATCACGCACGGCTCCTCTTGGATAGTCTCCTCCTTGACCCTGAGCACCATATCCATAAGTCGGTCTGTTTTCCCAACGAGATGTAGGTGGTACACTTTGAGCAGGCAATCCCGTGTAAGGTCTTTCTCTTGTATCTCCTGCTTTCATGGTCCTTTCTTCATAGGCTCTCTTGTTGTAACATCGGTCCTCTGTGTGATTTGTTCTTCCACAAAAAGTACAACGCATCCTAGGTGGCGACCTATCTGTGAATACTCCCGAGACTGTGGGGCATTCTGAAGCCAAATGGCCGTAACCGTGGCACTTCCCACACCATGTATTTGATCGAAACACTTGATTCGGGTTCGTAGTTACCTCTGGTTTTACTGTGTATGTCTCCTGAGTTATTGTGGCAGCTTTTATAGCTTGCGTGACCAATTCCAATATTCGTTCTTCAGTTAGCGCAGGTTTTACCTCGACTGGTGTGCTAGTGGCAGCTACAAAAGCTGGGGTCGTCAATGCAGGACTTCCTTGGCCAGGATCTTTCATTGGTATGTTTCCTGGGCCTCCCATTGGCTCGTATAAGAGCTCCATCTTCCTTTGTTGGCATAATTGTACTTCCTCCCAAAGCCTCGCTTGTTCCTTAGCATCCATTAAAGTTGCAGGTCTTGTCAGGCTGATATGTTGCTGTGCCGTAGGATCTCTCAATCCCGAAATGAATCTTCGTTTCAATGTCTCATCATTCGGGGCATTTGCGCCCATCTTTCTTACCAACGTTTCCATTCTCTGAATGTAGTTATCGATGCTCTCATTGACTCCTTGTCGCAAGTAATCCATCTGTTGTGCCAATCTATCTTGGAAGCCTTGTCGTCGAAACTTTGCCAAGAAGGCTTCCTTGAGCATTTGATAAGTTCCACGCTCTTGTGGTGTCAGATTCCCATACCAATTGGCTGCCTCATCACGGAGAATAGCCGGAAAAATTCTCAACCTTTGATCCTGGTCAACTACGTCATTGGCCTCACAAGTAACCTCAAACAACTGGATAAAACTATCCGGATCTTCGTCCCAAGTACCTGAAAACTTGGTGAAGTCCCCCAAGTGAACCGAAATCCGCTGAGCCATTTCGAACAGAGGTGTGATGTCAATATCACTTCGATCCCAGAAATTTAGTACACGTGGCTTCAGGATCCCTCCTTCAAACTTTCGCACTTGATTCGCGACCCTCCTACGGGAATACACGTTTTTGGCCGATTTCTTCGAGCCAATCGAGGTCCACTCACCTGGCGGCTCCCACCTTCTCCTTTCTCTTTCAAGGGCTCTTCTCTGAGCGCGTTCCTCTCTTTGAGTTTGTGTTGCTACTGACGATGAGCTCCCCTCGCTCATGTACAAGATCGTGGGTCCGCAAGCTCGGCCAACCTGTGGCGCTAGGCGAACCTATGGCACTCTCTTGTAGAGACGTACCAAGCTTTTCCCGGCAAACGCACCAAAATGTTGTGGTCTAAATGCCCAAGGAAAGGATGATTATGGAAGCCTGTATTTTGCTTAAACCCCTCGCAATTGATCCACTTGGATTACCTAGAGCCCACAATTATCTCGCAATGGATTCTTCCTATGTCTATGCACTAGCTCATATGTTCCCGGCAGACGCACCAAAATGTTGGGTCCCTAAGCCCAAGGAAAAAGTGATTGTGAAAGCCTTTATTTTGCTTAACCCCTCGCAATTGATCCACTTGGATTACCTAGAGCCCACAATTACCTCGCAATGGATTTTTCCTATGTCTATGCACTAGCCATAAATTCCCGGCAAACGCACCAAAATGAATAGTTCTTAGTCCATGGGAAAATGCTTATATGCAATTATAATTTTTTCAATTTCCTTGCAATTGGTCACCTCTTTTGCCCGGTTTCCACAATTGTATCTCGGGAAGATAACTTCTCATCCTCACACACTTACTCGCACTTTCTCTCATGCACATACTACCCACACCTGCCTATACTCAACCACATACATCTTGCAATCCTCTATGCCTTCACACATGCATCCCCGCACCCATTGGTACACGGTAAATCTCGCACGAACTCACCTACTTACATGTACTTACATGCACATACTTGCCCTCCTATATGGATGAAGTACAAGGTGGCTCATTCACGAAGGAGAATTACAACATAGGATGTATAAAATGTGGCAAGATAATTGGTTTCCTTTCAATGCTCTTCATTTCTTAAGTGTATTTTTGGAAATGCAATCAAATACTCCGAAGAGTTTGTGTGTAGGCACGTCACTTTAGTAGGTGAGGACGCTTTGTGCTGATAAAGTCTTAATTTCCTAAATCATACGGAAAGTCACAAAATAGTATCCATACATATGAACACCACAAATCAGGACACAAGATCAAGCCCGCATGATCATCGCATATGAAAGATGGGAAACGTAAATAATATGCAATAGTGCTTGACTTGACAAAACATTTTTTTTCCCTTATTGTTAGAATCAGGCCGTTAGTGCATGGGAAACCAATAGAGAAATTTGAGCGCAATGAAAAAAACAATAACAATGGTGGATGCGACCGTTACACTTATGCACTAGTAGTGTCTGGATCCAATACATGCTCAAATAGACATTGACAATAGAACCTTTTAAGATGCCATCAATAACCTTCAAACCGCGTTTCCCTTCCAGACGCAGAAGCACGTTACTACCAGTCCATCTCAGCTTCCCTTCTATAGCCGAAATATAATACCTCCGAATTCAAATCAACACTCGAGAATTATCGCAATGCGATGGTAATTGATAGAGCTTCCACATTCGCAGGAACTTGAAAACAAATTTCTTCGTGCTTGTTTATCTGCAGCCATGACTGCATGGCTACAAAATGAACTGAATCCAAGGTTTTATACCCACAAGCAGTCTTGATGTAAACCTTCCAATGATTAAAGGTTGCTTCAACACACAAACAATGATAACTATCCTCTCGTACAAAGAAATGCAGACACTCATGGAACAAACAAACATTGTTTCCCTCTCATAAAAGGAAAAGCGGCATCTTTCAAGTAGAGAGTTTAACATCTTCTCACGAGATGCATAATTATGAAGCTAGAGCGTCCTACACAATGAAGTCCACCCACAGTTGCACACAAATAGCCCTCATCTTATTCATAAACAGCCCTCATCATTGTAAACACATTGCAGTAGGACTCCTCACAAAACGGGCATACAACGCTAAAGAAGAACGAGGAACATTGTATACTCAAATTTACGTGGGAATGCTACGGCATAACAGACGTTAGTGTACAGCGGCATGCCAATGAGAGGTTCGTCACTTGCCGGGGGTGAATGAGTGCACTGTGCAGTCATATGCATCGGAGAACCGCAAGGATGTTATCTAAAACTAGCACATAAAGCACAGTGACTCCCTTCTGAACTGAACAAGATTCAGACAAAGTCAAAACTCCGTTCCTTACATGGAAGTGAATGCAACTCCAGATTGAAGTACTCGCAATAGATGATGTCGTTTCCCTTCCTTTGCCTGAATCGAGCAATCTCCTCCAACTCCTGCCTCAGGTGTTAGCCAACGTCTGCTCCAACCTTTTCTTCTCCGACTCGAGGTACCCCTTGATCGTCATCAACTATCTTCCTTTGTCCAGCCCCCACTCCCGAGAACAGAGGGAGGTGCGTCCCAAAAAAAGGAGAAGAAGAAGCCTCCTCCCCAGCTCCCTTTTTGACACCCCCCTTTTTTTCCGTTTCCCCCAAAGAGCTGCTGCCGAACGCGCCAGAGGGAGCTCTCTTCTCCTGTACAGAAGAAAAACGCCAAGAGCCCCACACACTTTTCCTTGCCTCCCTTCTCAGTATTTTCCCTCGCTTCCCCCCTCTTCAATGCCTGCGCCTCAAAAAAGCTCGAGGACAAAACAAAGAAACGGAAAATGTCGCTTTTTTTCGGTTTCTTTTGTCAGAGCCAAAAACAGACTTGCCATACAGGAGGAAAATAATATAGCGACCATCTAGGCATTAGCTTTTGCAAGAGTCTTCTCGATCAAATCTGCAGCCTCTTCCACAGTCGTGATGGCTTCTGCGCCCCCTTCTGTTCTCCACACATCGGTTATCTAATCAAAAACCTGTGGCTCTCCATGTATCAAGCCTGATTGAAGGTGGCGATAGCGGTGAATGCACCAAATATAAATCAACATAATCCACTCCAAGCTCTTTCAAGCTGTGGTCACATGCTTGAAGGGTGTTTGCATGACCATGATCAGAATTCCAAAGTTTGGTGGCATGTCTCAGGTTGTGTCCTCATAGGTCCTGGCGTCGAGAACTTCTACAACTTTCTCTTTCAAATACCTGCAATCAATCCTCTTTTCATGCAAAATACCTACAGCCATATATGATTTACAAAATGGAAACCAAAAAAAATCAACCATTTGTATGGCTAACACTCCCGGCTACGCCTTCAGAAGATTCTCACACCGGGTTATTACGACCGAGTGAGCCTTGAGCTCCACCTCAAGGGTCGAGCTTGGCTCCCCTTTTTCCTTCCCATTTTTGGTGAATGCTGTATCAAAAACCATACTACTGCTCCTTTGATAGAGTAGGACACTCTACTATTCATGATCGTGTGGGACTTCAGACTTATTTGGATGTTTACGTGTCATAATGGGCTCTCTTCACAAAGGCTGTAGGCATTAGCTTTAAGATTTTCTCTATCACAACCTTTCAAAAGGGCTTCCAGTTAATCTTCTTCTTCCAAAATGCATACCATCGCGGTCACTTGGCATGGTGCTAGACATGAGATATGCTTCTTTAAACTTCCATTTGGCACTCATTTCTATATAAGGGAAGTCAAAATGATAGGGTAAAAATGCATTTTTTTTTCCTTCCATTGCGAGGTGTATTGCAATATGCCGGAAGACAAAGCGACATTGATTGATGATGTGCCCATATGATGACTCGCCGATTGGATATGTGTTACACAGCTGTGGATGTATCTAATATTTCCATGATCACTAATGTACCTTGCTCTAATGGTATGATATGAAGAAATTGTTGCAGAAAAAAAAAATGTGCACTATAATTGTACTGCTTCTAGGAAAGGGTACAAAGATCAATGAATTTTCACGCTCATGATAATTCTGTAATAGAATTTTCAAAAAAGAACTTTGGCATACTCTATGAGAAGATAAGGATTGTTTCTTTGCATGTCTGATGAAGGAGAATTGAGTCTTACAAGACCTCGTGCTTCCATTGTTTAGATTTCTTTATTCTTTCACTCGGGGATAATATGTTCCATTACTTAGAAACATGATGATGTGGGTGTGGAAGTATCTCGGTGTCTACCTCTTGTAGTATTGTGTCTAAGTTCCACCTGATAGTGACAACTCTGAGTATTACAGAAGGATGATGGGAACTTAGAGTTATTATGAAAATAATGTGTCTCCATTGGTTATTGCATGGAAATATTACCAGAAGTAGCATCATATTGATGCTCTCTAAGAAGGCATCAAATGCATCCTTGCACTTGTGCAACCTCCAACAGTCTGAATAAATGCAATTGCTCTCACTTTGCTGTTTTTCTTACCTTTTAGGATGATTTGCTATGCTTAAAAGTGCCCAAAATAATTGTTACTAATCTCCTTGAGGATGGTGTCCAACATTTAGTGTGGCTGATGGAGGCTCCCAGGTATCAGGTTATATTGTTACTACTTTGCAAGATGAACTACTAATATGGATTGTAGGATCAATGAAATACATAAACCCACTTTGAGTTGAGGAGTGGTGAAAAACTCTAGCAGGTTCTAAATCCATTTTCTTGCAGGATTGAACACTGTTAGATTCAGGGCATTTGGTTCAGTTCTATTGTTTGATGACTAACCGTAGTTCATGATTACCCGAGGAAGGACAAGGGGTCTATTTGTCACTTCTAGTGTCTCTATGCTTTCATCTTCATCAACTATAATGACAGATTGCCATCCACTCATTCGCACGCCCAAGCACACTCACTAGAGACACTTTTAGGGCAACAAACATACCTGCACCTGTTTGATAACACAAGAAGTTCGTTGAAGCATATTTAAGAATTGCAGGTTTGTTTTTATTGTTTATGTGCTAACACAATTAAGATTTTAGCATGGCTAAGAATCTGAAGAATGTTTGGAGTACATCTTGTTCCAAGGATTGAGTGTTTGTTTTTTGCTAGGGCAGAAACTCCCTGGTTTCACAAAGCTCATTTAAGGCTTATTCATAATGCATTAAAGGCCAACACACATAGAACTTAGCATTGATCCTTTCCGACTCCTTTTGATGATTTGATAGTTATGATGACATTGGATAATCTTGTGGCAGGTTGTAAGGAGGAATGATGGTAACCTCTAATCTTTAGAGTGTTCTGTTGATGTCAAGGCAGCAAGGATTTGAGGATTTGCTTGTTCTTTTTTTTTCCAGTTTATGCTCTCTGTGGTCACTTGTAAATCTATACGATTGGAAGCACTAGGATGGAATTACTTCTTTTTTCATGCGTCTTGAGGAGTTATCCCAGTTACATGTATGCTTTCCTGTTAGTGCACTCACACAGCACACGTGATTACTCACACTTAAGGAAGTCATGTCTATTCGTTTGCTTCTCATAGCATAAATAAACTGTGGATAGGTCAATCAGGATGCACACGTCTAGATACTAGGATATAAAAGATGAGTTTTGAGATTGACCCTAGTATGTGACAAGAAATTACTTGATGGTGAGGAGTTGAATGACACATGCATGACTCTTGAAATGTTTAATGCAGGTTTGCACCAAACCCATTCCCTACCTGTCTATGTCCAACTTTTTTCTCATTCTAAGAAGATCACACCTAACCTAGTTGACACCACGATAAGCACGACCTTATGTTGGCACCATAAAAGATAGGACAAGAAGACTTTTTTGAGGACTTCTCTTGAGAAGAGCAATCAAGCTGCCTGACAAGACATTCTCAGCTTTACAAAGGACTACGTAGTGGGAGTAATGCTGGGCTGACTGCCCCCCAAGGGGATTGTGTCACTCAGTTGTGAAGGCTGAAGAAGTATAGATTGAAGGAAGGACTGAAGACTTGCAGATTGACTCAAGACTTGCAGATTTTTGAAGACCTGAAGATTTCCAGATTTGACATTTCCAACTGGGAACAATTCAGTTGTGTATGATCCTTTCCTCTTAGCTTTGTCGAGGACGACAAAGTCTAGGGGGGGGAGAGTGTTGGGTTGTAGGGTATGCACACACCCACAATTGTGCATAGAAACCCTCCCTAGAGCAAAATAATATCTCTTTTTGTATCTACTTAGGATTTCACATAAAAACCCCTCCTTACACACTTTTTAATATTTCTCATAAAGCAAAGCTTTGGAGCCTTGATGTAAATGCTCACCTTTTTTCAAGAAGTGTAGAAGAACTCCCCACGCGTGCACGTATGCTCTTCCCTTGATTTGGTTGTTAGAAATATATTCCAAGAATCCTTTTGAGATATGACAGTTAGGCATGTGCTCCTTTTTGACTAGTCAAAAGGAGCACATGGGGGAATTCAGTTGAGCCTATAAATAGAGGCTATTTCTTGTAAAGAAGGGGTCCCTTGGCCTCCATGCTAATGGAAAGAAGGTTCATTTGGCTTCCACATTTCTCCTTGTGTGCTAGGCGTTGATCCATGTGTATGGGTTTGGCACTTGGGGTTGTTTGTGTGTGAGCATTGCCCTCCCTTGTTCCTTTGACGTTGGCCATGGTGCCATTGTTCATGGATGTGGGTGTGTGTGCGTTGCTTACACTTCTTGCAACTCCTCTTGGAAGAGCCTCTCACTTCCATGTGAGGCGGTTAGGGTCTGTTGCTCCCCTTTTCTCAACAAGTGTTGGGTTGTAGGGTATGCACACACCCACAATTGTGCATAGAAACCCTCCCTAGAGCAAAATAATATCTCTTTTTGTATCTACTTAAGGATTTCACATAAAAACCCCTCCTTAGACACTTTTTAATATTTCTCATAAAGCAAAGCTTTGGAGCCTTGATGTAAATGCTCACCTTTTTTCAAGAAGTGTAGAAGAACTCCCCACGCATGCACGTATGCTCTTCCCTTGATTTGGTTGTTAGAAATATATTCCAAGAATCCTTTTGAGATATGACAGTTAGGCATGTGCTCCTTTTTTACTAGTCAAAAGGAGCACATGGGGGAATTCAGCTGAGCCTATAAATAGAGGCTATTTCTTGTAAAGAAGGGGTCCCTTGGCCTCCATGCTAATGGAAAGAAGGTTCATTTGGCTTCCACATTTCTCCTTGTGTGCTAGGCATTGATCCATGTGTGTGGGTTTGGCACTTGGGGTTGTTTGTGTGTGAGCATTGCCCTCCCTTGTTCCTTTGACGTTGGCCACGGTGCCATTGTTCATGGATGTGGGTGTGTGTGTGTTGCTTACACTTCTTGCAACTCCTCTTGGAAGAGCCTCTCACTTCCATGTGAGGCGGTTAGGGTCTGTTGCTCCCCTTTTCTCAACAATTTTGGCGTCGTTGCCGGGGATCGAGCTTTGAGGACGAGCGTGTGATGGTAAGACGTAGAGTTGAGACGTTGGCATCGTAGGTAATTTCTTTACTCTTCTTGTTTTTCTCTTCCTTACCTCACCACCATCATCACCATCATCATCCTCACCATCTCCCACCTCCATCTCCATCATCGCAAAAATTTCAGTTTTTTATCATATCTCCTTCCTCCTTTCATTTCCCTCATTCCACTTGTGAGAGAGAGCGAGAGGGCGATATTGTGTGTGCAGTTTTTGCATGTTTCTTGAGCTGTCTTGCAGGTACATGCTGCATCATCTTCTCCAGCACTCCGCGCAGGTACAAAAATCTTGGCAATTGTCTCTGTGTCGCCGACCTCTGTCAATCGCGACCGACAAAAAAAATGCTCCATTTGCCAAACAAAGTACAAAACCATGATCTACAGGCCTAGAGCTTCCCAAAACTGTGTTTAGATTTTTGAAATTCATCAGATTTCTGTCAATCGCGATCACTCTGTCAATTGCGATCGACGAACCACGACGGACAGACCTGTCAATCGCGATCGACCAGTCAATCGCGACTGACAGCCCACGACGGCTCTCAATCGCGACCGACAAAGTCAACGACCGATTGACCACGACGGACAGATCATACGCGTGACACGTGTCAATCGCGATTGAGTCATCAATCGCGATCGACCCATCAATCGCGACTGACAGCCCACGATGGCTCTGTCAATCGCGACCGACACAGTCAACGATTGTTTGACCATGACGGACAGACCCTCGCGAGCGACCTGTCAATCGCGATCATAGCCGAATAACAGTTGAGTTGGAAAAGGAGGCACTCAAGGAACTAGGTAAAGCACAAACTCCTGGTCCTTCCAGGGGCACACCTGAAGTTGACAATGCTATTTTTGTCCAACACTGTATGATGCAGAAAGAGGCTTGTCTCAACAACGGAGTCAGGGAGAGGACGGAACTCCCTTCTTTTCCAAAGACCAAAAGGTTGCAACAATCAACGGCAGATCAAATAAAGAAGAAGCAGAACACTACCGATACTGGATGCCAAAAAAAGGAGCAAGGCAGATTGTTTCATCCATGGAAACAAGTATGGAGGCGAAAAGGCGAATTCCCTGTTCAGAACAGGCCAACCCCATGCCCAAAACCTCTTATTAGTATTCAACAACACGACACTAATAAGAAGTCCTTCATTAATTCTTCTGCAAAAGTGAAGTCTATTTGGGTACCCAAGAAGTCAATGAAGGCCAGCCCACAATCACGACAAATCTGGGTGCCTAAGGCTTGCTTGCGGGCTCAAATAGCTACACCACGGCCGCAACCGGTACAACATGTTTCACTCACTCGAACATCGGAGGCCCAGTCTTACACCTCACGCACGGACACATATTCTTCCATGAGCACTAGTAGAATCACTTGTAAATGGGTCCCTAAAAAGCCTCATCTTCAAACAGATACCCCTATCAAACTCTTCAGAGTCTCCACAAAATCAAAATCAAAGCCCATCCACTACCTTTGGCAACCTAAAACTTGTGATAAACCCCCGGACCCCAGTTGTAAATCCATGCCCACCTACTAACTACGCCACTCTCACACTACATCATTCCACTTAGTTCTTAGGTCCAACCAATTCCTAACTACACACACAAGCACCGAGCACTTATTAACCTACCAATCTCTCCCGGACCTCATGATAATGTTGCAATGGGGACAAAAACGGTTCTAACTTGTCCTTTACAATGTTAACACATGTTTCTATATTCTCGACAGAACCAGCTAGCAAGCAATAACGATGGCAGAAGCTGGAGGCACCAGTTCCCAGGCAAGGTCCAGCGCATAGATTGTGGACATTGAAACTATTATTCTGGAACTGCCACTCACCAAAAGGCCTCAAGAACTTCAAGCGGTGCATGTCCTTCCTATCCAGGACCCTCCTCAGGGACACACTTCTCAAGTGGGGAAACATGCTCATTGGTTCAGTGATGTAGCAGGGCCATTGGGTGACGACACCTACTTCTGGGAAGCAGAAATTGAATTTAATGGCAAATGGGGACGCTACCACTTTTTCGCTCAGGAATTCGAGAACTATCAGAATGCAGAGGTAATGCGATCAGTTTGGACCAAGGCAGGCCTGGATAGATATTTTAGAGCACACTTTCCTAAACCTGATTTTCTACGCTGCTCCTATTTCATAAGTACCATAACTCCTAGCAGGGTCAAGGGAGGCGATAGTACTTTTGTACTACCATCATTGTTGCCAGGGCACGAACTCAAGAGATTCAAACTGACCCTCAATCTAGTACGGGAGGCATTGAACATGCAAGGTATGCACATTCCCACCGAGAAAGAAATAATGGTCCCGGGTAGGATGAAGCATAAGGATCTCAATAAGTTGAAGGACATGGTGGCAATGACGCCTACCATTGCTCTCCACTTACGAACAGTTATGCAACATTTTGCTTTTCCCGCACAAGAGCGATTCACTATGCCCCCTAAGAAAATATGGTTCAGCTTATACTTGGCAGAAACAGAGAACCTCACCCTCAGCATACCGCACTGGGTCATCAATCAGATACACCTAGCCCATCAGCGCTGGAATAAGAAGCAGAAAAATGTACTTCATGGTTGTTGTGCCCTAACGAGAATAATTTACAGGTGCCTAGCATATGACGTGCCCATTCAAAGAGCACTAGTGTGGTCCAGGGCCCAAGAATTCCAAAGGCGACTATCAACAGCGGGTCCTCCATCGAAGAAGATGAGAGGGGGCGTCCAATTACCATGTGCTCAACCAAGGGGAGCCACTACCACACCTGAGGTGACTCCTCCTCAAACTAGGCGTGTTCGGCCATTCACCATTCGTCTTCCCAGACCAAGTACAGAAGGACCCAACTTGCTGTTTCCCCCCATTCCATCAGACTTGGAATTTCCACAGGGATTTACTCTCAATGACCTCACGGATGAAGAAGTTGCCAGGCTGATCTACAAATCTAATCTTGAAACAGAAGCAGACCAGACCCAGGAACCACACCCCACCACAACAACACCAGCCCCGACACAACCAATTGTCGTAGAAGTCGAAGGAGATGAACAAGAGGCAGGAGGAGAAGAAGAAGAAGCCGACGAAGAACAATATCAAGAATATGATGAACTCTGAGAGCTAGCAAGTGCCCCAACATATTCGGCACAAATAAGAAGATTGTACTAAACCATGAAGCGAGTTCAGGAACAACACAAAATGTCACTTGAATCAAGCAAGGTGCTCATGAGCCAACTATTGGCTGAGGAAGGTGTGGACGATATGTTTATCGAATCCATGAACCTGCACGCAGAGGCAGTCGGCTTGGATGAGGCCATACATGAGGCCATGACATACATTAATCGATTTGAGAAACGTGTGCCTGCCCGCCCTAGGCGATCTGGAAAACAAATACACATCAATGTATGAGAACCGGAAGGCAACAGGCAAACAGAAGAACATCAGGAGGAACCACTCTCCCCACCCACCTCACCTCTCACTACACAATTCACCTCACCAGCCGGCACGACCACGCCCTTTTCTACCACTACCACAGTTGTCATGGGAATTCCTCTCTCTCCCGGTATCCAATTTGGAGGAGTTTCCATGCCCACCTTCACGACACTCTTCACAAATATCACTTCCACCCCACCCACTGTCCCCATCTTTACAGTCACACACACATTTGACACACAATGGAAACATCACCCGCCACAGTACCACCCCCACCCCCCACACAACCTCAATCTCCCATACCCCCTCCACCTACTTCACCACTTGACTCCACCACATTCACAACTCCCTTCCCCTTCCCCATTCCCCCTGCATCTTCATCTTTAACTGCATCTCTTAATGTAAATAGTATATTCCTGTCATTACATCAATGCGTATATCAACTCCAGCGGGAGTACAGGGAACTAGAAGGCCGCCATCATCAGCTGACAACAAACCATCAGCAACTACAAACACGACTCATAAGGCTAGAAGAAGAAAATGTGGAACTCCACCAACGCCACACCACTCTCGAGCAAGCCCATCAAACACTCCTGGAGACACCCCAACCATCAGCAGAACCCGGTGTCAAACAACTCGAAGCCTTGCTGGAGGTGTACCAAACAGATAACCTGAGAGTCCGGCGTAATTTAACTCTACTTCGCAAGCATATGGCTACAGCACTTGAAGAAAATAAACGGTTGCAGAAACAAAATGAAGAAAACCTGGAAGCAGCCATGGAAGGGTCCCCCCATGAGATCGATCCAGAACAGTTCAAAGCGGTTCCCACAGAAACAATGAAAACCATCTTAGAAAGTTATGCGGATTTATTAGACGCACATGATGATTTGGAAAGGGAACGAGATGAACTACGTAGCCAGCTCAGGGAAAAGGAGGCTCCAACCAAGGTAATAGAAACGGCCTCGACTTCAGAGGAAGTAAAGGCATTGACAGAGCAGGTGGTTGAACTCCAGAAAAAGTTTATTAGAATATGAAAGGCAGCCCTCCCCAGTTGTAGAACCCGAACCGGAGGATTTAGTACCCATTGAGGTGGATGAAACCTATGAGGAACCATACGTTCCTATGCCGATGCCAGGTGGTGCACAGACCTCAGAAGGAATGGACACATTGGAAGTTGAAGTACCTGAATGGCTCCAAACACTAGAGAAGACAGCAACAACCCATGAAGATAGAGTGGCCATTCAAATCCAATCTATGGCAAAGTTAGAAGACACCATCATCAAGTCTGAATACTTTCAACGCATGTCTCATCATAGATGGATCGGCACCAATGATGATCAATATGTGCCATATTGTGTGCTTCTTGCAGATTACAATGCAGAGATTAAACGCAGTTGTGGCAAACCTCCAACTTTTGCCACACAATTTGGGCCAGAGGATATCCCAGAAAGTGCGAAGAAAGGCTCCATTCATCAACCAACCTGGAGAATCCGTCTTCTTGAAACCTACCCGGAAATGGTTTGTACCTAGACTAACATGCCTCTTTTTATTAAATACAATCCTTGTTATGTTCCAGTATTCCATCGGCGCACTTGGACAGAGTTTACAATTGCTGTCAAGAACGTCAAGGGTTGTGCAAAGTGGTTAAATTATGTTTATCTAGCACCGCCACAGGGCCCTCCCACTGTAAATTACATGATTTCTACCATCAGAAACTGGAGCACTCGATTACAGAATACCCCCGATGTGATGACACAAATGTGTATGAAAATCTTTGAACTAATGCTAATCACCTTCAAGACGTTCAAGAATATTAAAGACCCCCACTTCTCAGGTGTCGGATTTCTTACAGGAAACCAAGATCTGGTATACGACATGAGCACAACCCCATCCATAGAGGTAATATATGCTTGGCATGCCAGAATAAAGTACCTCCCAGCTTGTTTTAAACAGACATTCGAGGAGATGTTCATAACAGGATTCTCGGAATATCACTCAAAAATATTTGTACCCAGGCCCTCACATCTCCTCCACTTATTCGCTGTGGAGAGAACCATCCATTCAGAACAACTGCGGGTGCCACATCCGGACGTACCAGGACCAGTGAATTGGGATGCATTATTAACAAATCTAGCACGGGGGCTCAGATTAGAAGAACATCACCTCGCTTCCGACGTTGTCCAATATTACGTTCAACGAGCATCGAGACAAGGGTCTGTCAGGGGCGACAGATGCGAGAGTGGGGGGGTTGTTGGCAGCAGTCAGGGAACCGAAGGAGCCACAAGACAAAGAGGGTCGGAACGAAGAGATAGCACAAGCAGACACAGTAGCCAAAGAAGATATGGCAAGTAGGCCATCTAAATTTTTCAGACATCAAGGAGTGGAGCACACAAGAAGAAAGAGCAAGTAGGGAGCTCAAAGATGTGTACGACAAATCAACAGAGAAAATCCCTACACAAATAGTGATTTTAATCACTAAAAACCATTGTAAATACCATTTCGTATTTTTGTAGCTCCATTTTGTGCAAGCCAAGGAGTCCTTGAGCTTGAGGAGCCTTAGAAGTGCCTACATATCAATTTTCATATTTTTTAGATCTCGTTTGAGCCCTCAAAAGAGCCCTGGAACCTAATTTTTAACTAGGCCGGACACTAGGTCTAGGCAGGGCCAAAGCTAGTCAAAAACTATAAAAGGAGCTAGAGAGCTCATTTTTGAGGTTAGCTTGTAATTGAAATGAACTTGTAAGAACTTTTTGAAAGGAATCTAAGAACTCCATTGCTTCTCACTCTTTGTCTTGCCGTGTGTGCGCGTGTGTGTGTATGTGTGTGCATGTTTGTGTGCTTCTCACTCACGCACTTGTGCCTCCACTTGCTCGAGGTCTTCATACCATCCTCACGTCTTCCCGGATTGACATTAAAGGAGTTGCTACTCATCACCGAGCTACAAGGTTAAAGAAGGAATTGTGTAAATCAAATCCATGTGCTTGGTATGAGAAGACACATGCCTACTTATTAGCAGATGGCTTTCATTACAATCTCACTCAAAGAACCTTCATGTAGATGATATGCTAGTCCAAGGGGCATTTGCATCATTATTTGGGCATTTAGTTTATGCAAGATTATGATTGTTTGCTTTGTGTCAGATTAAACACATTGACACTTTATTTTATCCTTGAGGATTGTAAAAATATTTCTGAAAATAGGTTTATGATTGATGCTTCATGATGTTGGAGATGCATTTGATGTTGATCTCTATCAGGAAGTTACGAATGCCTTATCTATATATGCATCGCTCCACATGACATCTACTCTTGTGTTTCTCATATGAGCAGATTTACACATAGCCTAGGGGTTAAGATTTGAGAAATAAGTTTGCTACTTATTTTCTACCTGATAGCTTGGGGTTGTTTTATCCCGATGGGGAATCAATACTACCAAATTTTACATGATTTTTTTGACTTGGATTGGGCAAGCTATTATGGAACTCCTTTGTCCATAGGTGGTTTTCTTTTTCATGCTCGATAGCCCATGCATATCTTGGTTGAGCAAGAAGAAGCCTACTATGAAAAGTTCCATTTATGAGGATAAATACAAGGGAGCTTTCACAACTATTGTGCAGCATGTGTGTTTCAAATGCCTTATCAATGACGGGTGTTGGTGAGAATTATTCCACCACCATATTTACTAACAATCTGAGCATATTGGGAATTGTGAGAAACCCATTTTCCATGGTCCATAAGTGGATTTTGCTTCACGTTTCATAGCTTACGCATATCTTGTTTGAGCAAAAAAGCAACCTACTATGGCCATGTTTACTTGAGGCTAAGTATAGGTTTCCTTTCACAGCTATTGTTGAGTGTATGTGGCTCAGATGCTTTATGAATGAATTGTTGAGTGTATGTGGCTCAGATGCTTTATGAATGAATTGGGTGTCAGTAAGACTTCTTCCACCATCATATTTATTGATAATCAAAGCATAGTGGTAGCTCACACTAAAAGCATTGAGGCATACTATTATTATGTCATGGAGAGACTCTTTGTTAGAGAGATAGTCTCGCATATGCACCCACATAGGATAACATTTTAAATGAATTGATCTTAGTCTGCATTGGTGACACTTCCTTATACATGATTGTCAAAAACCTTCTTCGGAATCACTTTTGAGAGAGAGAGAGAGAGAGAGAGAGAGAGAGAGAGAGTTTGTCTATTAGGGAACTTTTTTCCCTCATGAGAAAATTTCTCCTTTCATACTAAGGCACTCTATGTTCCGCTCATTATTTTCTTCTTCTTAGTGTTTTTTTTTGTTCATTCATGATTCCCGAACTTCAATAGCTCATAATGCATTATTTGTTTTTTACTATATTCCTAGTTATTTTAGGATTTTTAAGGATCAAAAATAGTTTTTTCTAAATATTGTGGCCAACGACCACATCACCTTAAGTATTTATATTAAAAGCATAGTGGAATGGAAACCTTTATCGATTTTTACTTCTAATTGATTAAACGATAATTAGGTTACCCTTTTCTAAAAAATAAGACTAATAGAATATATTATTTATTGTCTTACACCTCTTTTATAGGCATCCAAGGCCAATGAAGTTTTCTAGATTTTCACAAATAACTTTCTTCTATGTTTTCTTAGACTTCCTCCTATCTTAATAACTTTATTTCCCAATATAACGCCTCTCAATCCTTTAAACCTCATTAGGTACCAAAATCCTATCCTTTATAAGTGAACCCATTAATAATATTAAAAAATAGACTTGCATTGTCACAATAGATATATCTTTTGTAGTTATATGCCATCCATCCATCATGGTTCTTAAGTAGTTTTTCCTTTTGGGGACAAAATTACTTTAACATATTCCCCACAATCTCACAAAACCATATCTTTGCCAATCATTCCACCATAACTCTTACAGTATCCAAGTTTGTTGTACTCAATATATCACAATGTGTTATTACTATACATAATGATCTAATGAAATCCCCTTACTCAATTATGTGGTATTTCTATGCATACTTTGAGAATTTCAAAACAAAACATTAAAATTCATAAAGGAAACATCCATCCAAGTTATCTCTTCCACTTATATTTTTGAGCATCATAGTTAATACATTTTTCCTTTAAATTTTACGTTCTTAGATATGATAAATTTTAGTGTGGAAAATCGCCAAACATAGCGGTGCAACCAAATGATTTTTTTTCACACTAAAATTACTACAACCAAATGATTTTTTTTTCTTATTTTGTTATTGCACTCCAAAAGCAAACAATACTTATCCTCCATCACCTTTTCTCTTTCTATGGCCACAAACAAATTTACATAATTCACCAAACCATATGTTATGATTAATATCTAGCTCTTAAAATTAAACATAATGATCACCAAAAATCTATACATCTTATAGTATTCCATACAAAATACAACTCGGAATTAATTATGATATAATAGCCATCTTCCATCTAAATTTTGGCCTAGAGAGAATACATTAGAGAACTACTAAATCTCCGAGAACTATGAGTGACTATATGATCTGCATATACTCAATTCCACATGCTCACAAGAATAGAACTCGATCATCATAACATCCAAACCATTCAACCATGATCTTAAGTAATCCAAGCTATCATATCATAGGACCCATTTCTAGTTCAAATAAGATCTTAAAGCTAATAGACTATAGCCCTTAAGGCCATTCACATACCAGACAAAAATAGTTTCTTATGTACTTTATTATATGCTACAAATTGATATCATTGTAATCTTCTCATTATTTTATAAATATTTTTTACCTACTTTTTAGCATCAAATAAGCAAAACAAACCATCACCTCGAACTAAGTTTTCAAAAAGGGAATTTTTCTTTTATTTTATGATAGAAATCATTTATGTTGCACTCACCATAGCTTTAGAGGGTTACCATTCCCATTACAAAACCAAAATCAAACCATGAATTCATAATATCATTCATTACATAGATTCCTAGCTCTAGAAATTAGTTTTACATTATTAGATCAATGTATTACTTACTTATCATAGAAAATTATAACTTAAATTGGAAATGCCATTCTAGCTTCTTGTTGTAAGTACATGCGAGTATATGTCCATTAATTTTCACTTTAGGGTATAGCTCAAAAGATCATTCATGACCA